>OX336892.1:25482609-26065109 GCA_946959425.1 Argyrosomus regius | reverse complement strand
ACGAGGCCTCCTGCAATGACCTCCTCCTCCACCACCACACTCCATCCTGCAGCCTCCGCTCCTCTTGATGCCAACCTCCATCTCCACCTCTCAGGACCAAGAACCGGACCTCGGGCAACAGAACCTTCTCCATAGCTGCTCCTCTTCCTCTTGAAGATCTACGATCAAAGCTCGCCTGTGTGTTGTTTGATGGTTTGAGTTTCATGAAATAATATTAATATATCTGTAAATGTAAATCTGTTGCTGCGGCACCAAGCTACAAGACAAACGTTGAGATCATGAATGTTAAAATGAGTCGTCGACGTCCTGAAGGCGTTTTTTGAAGTGTTGGTGGTAAACAGTCTGAATGTTTCGTCGTCCTGGTGTTTAATGACTTTACATCCTCGCTGTGTCGCTGGAGACTTTTTCATCATTTGGACTCTTTGCTTCACGTCTGCTGCGCTGACCCACCTTCACCTCGCCGATCAATAAAGTTCATTTCATTGTATCTTATCTCGGAGCCGAACGAGTATCGGCCCCGCTGTGAGTGAATCGATGTCACTTCTTGGACTGACCGTCTTCTGGTCCCCGTCAGCAGGACGACTTCCTGTTTTACACAAAGTGCTTCTGGCTCTCGCTCTCCTGAATTATAGACGGTTAAACTCAGTGATTACAGAAGATTGCCGTACAATTGCTGGAGTCAGTCGAGCGGATCGCCGTCGAACTGTCCTAGATTCACAAATTGTCCCTCGAGTGTCTCTCCGGGGACGGCGGCGGGTGCCGTCTGAGCTTCACGGGCCGAGAAGTGACGGAAAGAATTCATAGAGAGAGAAACTGTTCAGGAGCAGCGGTGATGAGGCTGAAGTGGAGGTTATTTTTGGAGGGAGAAAGAACAGAGACAAAGTCTGAACATGAAAGAGGAAAAGAGCAGCTACTATTTTTAATGTTTCCTGTGTGAAACAAACAGATGAGTGAGTCAAATTAATCTGAATATAAATGTAAATCTGCTTTTCATGCACCGGTCGGTGGAAAGAAACGACCATGACACACTCAGGTGTTTACCTGACTTCACTTTGTCCGATCTCACCTGCAGATTTCTCCTAAATTCACCAAAACTTTCATATTTAAACATACATGTATACATTATATTGTACTGCATGATGTAATCATGTGTTTGTGGATGGAGCTGCACGTCTGAACTGTTACGTGACGAACGCACAGTGGGAAAAATAAATACATACCTGCACTTGTAGATGACATTTGGCATCTCTGTGGGGAAGTGACAGCAGAGCTCCATGAGAGCAGAGAGGCGTGCTGGAGCCAATTAAAGCACCACAGAAGAAGAAGAAGACGTAAAGAGATGACGTCATTAAAGAGTAACTTTATTCTCACAGTTTGTGCAGCGACGCGTGTGTTCGTGCTGAATGTAGCCGCCGTGAAACAATCAGGAAATAACTTTTTATTATCTTTATTATTTATAGACTTCTGTCGAGTCTGAATGTTTCGATGATCTGCAACATGAAATGTGGAAGCTGCTGCAGCTCTCTCCTTCAGCACTGGTTGTCCCCATTAGTCACTTGGACGTGAACACGTGAGGAAAAAGAGCTTCAGTCGACGATGGAGGACCTGCTCACCTCTCAGAGGTCACGTTCTTCTCTGTCTCTGGAGACCGGCCATCCTTGAGCTGTCCACCAGACGCCCTTGGACTTCTCCTCCATGCGGTCACCTGACATTCCCGCCCACCTACACACACCTCGCTGTCGTGCGTTGACTGTATCTCAGTCCTCACACTCGTCAGGAGACAGGAAACAGGAAACAGGATGCAGACGTGACATTTCTGTTACTTTCATGCATTAACGTGATGAAGGTGACGGTCTCGTCTCGTCTTCGTCTTCACTGGAGGCTGAATGACGTCGTTTTGTGACTCCGTCATGTTCAGCTTTTTATTAAAACACAAACTTTTCCACCTCAGCAAAGTGTCAAAACTTTTCTTCAGCGATTTCTGCTATTTTCACAGTTTTTATTTATTTATTTATTTATTTACTCACATGAAAACACGTGGATTGTCTCCAGAGACAGAAAACAGACGTGGAATGAAGAAACTGCTGCACAGAAAAATAAAGAATGAATAAACACTGTGCAGGTTACTGCAGCCAGTTTTAAATGTCAGTTTGTGTCTTTCATTTCTGCATCACTTCATCGCTGACTGCAGGAAAGAGACAAACGTCACTCATGAAGGAAAATCAAACAAACCTGAACCCGATCGACAGTCTGCTAATCACAGGCGGGGACTCGACGTGTCGACGCTTCTATACGTTTCAGAGTATATATATAAATATATTATATAGATATATACATATATACATATATATCATGATATCATGGGCGAGCGCCGTGGACGGAGAGTGAATCGTAAAATGTGGAATCAAACATTGATGAGGGAGACGTTAATAATTCAGAGGCAGCGTAGAGATCAGTCGGAGTTAAAAGAGCGACTGGAGATCGTTTGTTAGACAGGAAGCACTGATGAAGCCTGTGTGTGTGTGTGTGTGTGTGTGTGTGTGTGTGTGACGTGCTTTAGTTCTTTTTAAAATTTGTTTTTCAGAAACTTCCTGAATTTTTTCCAGAAAGAAACATTTTAATTTATTTCAACAACAAGTTGACCTGAAATTTGAAATTCTACTCACTGCACGACGAGAGAAAGTGAAGACGACAGAGTTACTGACGCATTTCTAATTTTCTAAAGACGATAAAAACGTTCATTAGTGGGTCAGTGGCAAGGTGATGTCAAGTTGAACAGTAACGGACACGCCATGTTGGTATTCTAGCATCACTTCTGGAGCCAGCCTCAAGTAGACGTTTGAGGAACTGCAGTTTTTGGCACTTTTGCACTGGCTCCACTTCACTGCTGCTTGGCTGAAACGTGAAGTTTCAGGTAATAAACATGAAAACTAATTACATTTCCTCTCAAACTCAAAAAGCAAATAATTAATTGTTTCTTCTGGATATAATATAACTGATAATCTGTGATAAAGACTGCAGAACATCACTCTTCATGCTGAGCTGCTGCACTGGAGGCGTGAGTTGGCCGGCCTGTTAAAGAGGTGAAGACTTTGTTCTCTCACCTCCCTCGAGGAAGAGCATCCGAGTGTAAGTGGCGTTGATGAATGAGCTTTAATCTGCAGAAATAATATTTATTCCATCGTTTAGCATCAGCCGGAGGAACGCACAGGACAGATTCAGATATTCAGCTCGGTCAGACGACGTGTATGAAGTGCTGTATTGGATTTCTTCCTCTTGTTCTGTTTGTATCTCTGCTGTGTTTGCTCTTTTGTCTTATTGACTCGTCTGCAGCAGTGCCACCGTCATAAAGTCCTGCACAGTTTAATTATTCAGTAGAGAAAGTCTGAATGTGGAGGCGACCAGTGTGCTGAACGTTGTTTGTCCTTTCCTTCTTTCTGTCCGTCCTGTTTGTCTCTCTCTGTTGTGTGTGTGTCTTTTCCTGCTCAATCAACCTCAGATCGTTCAGTAACTGTCGTGGTGACACGCTTTGACCGACCTCAGAGATATATCCTCCTGTCCGTCTTCCTCCTGCCACGCTCAGCTCCGTCTTGTCTTTCTTCTGTTCTGGACGTTGCCACGCCACCACCAGGCGCTGGATTCCACCTCCACCCGCCCTCGCACGTTCCACCTCTGTTTTCAAATAAACTGTCAAACTGTCATCGGTCTGAGAGCAAGCAGGAACCTCCATGTCTGTGATGTGAAGTCAAAAACTGCAGTTCCTCTTGTCGTCCACTTGAGGCTGGCTCCAGAAGTGAGTCAGTCTCCATAAGTCCCCATGTTCAAATGTCCAACTTCACAGCAGAAATAAACATGTTTACAGCCTGGTACAAAAAACAGTTTTGGTCTCTATAGCTAATTCAACTGTACTGAGGGTGAATTTATATACAACTCACCTGTTCAGATTATATTAAGGCTTAAAGTTATGCAGGATTAAGAGCGTGGACGCTTTGATTGACAGGTGGGTGTCTGCTTTCAGTAACCAGGCTTCACTCAGCCCGCCTCAGCTCCACAGATGCTCCACGTATTTCTAGATTATCTGGGAGCGAGTGACGTCAGGACCTCTGATGACTGTCTGAAGGTATCTTTTTACTTTTTGCCTTTTTAAGGTCCAACTGAAGGAGGCTCTATTTACAGAATGCATAATTATGGTTTCATTAGTGTATAATCAACTGAAAATACAAATAATAATTATGTTTTTGTTATCTTAGAATGAGCGGGTCACAAAGTTAGACAGAATTATTAATGCAGTATTTAAACTGCAGTCTGAGTCTGCCAATAAGAATATTTCTGTTTGTGCAACTAAAACAAAACCAATCTTTGATAAATGAGGAAACTGGAAATGCAGTACAGTTTGTGTAGGCTCGACCTGACGCCCTGCTCTTCTCCAAACCTGTGACGGCCAATGTTCTGTCAGTCCTGTCAGTCCTCATCATCGTCTGGCAAAACTTGTGATCTCTAAATTTGGAAAACGGTGAGAGGTCGACGGGTTCACGACAGCTTAAAGAGACTGTGAGGCTCACAGCGACGTCTCTCCTCTCTGCATGTCGAGGACTGAAAGAAAACGTGAACGCTACAACACGAAGATGACCGAACCAAACTGGACCTGTGTGCAGAGATCACAGGAACACTAGCTTAGCAGCATTATCGTGTGGTAGTTTGTGCTTATCGACATTTTGCAGCCAGGAAGCTAAAAACAGAACATAAAGGACGGACGTAGTCTCCACGGCGTCCCCCACAGGTTTCTGAAGAGCTGTTGTGAAGCTCTGGTTGTCTCCATTTTAACATGGGGACTTATGGAGACGGACTCACTTCTGCAGCCAGCCTCAAGTGGACGTTTGCAGTTTTTAGCATTTCTGCGTCGGCTTCATTCAGCTCGCCTCAGCTCCACCCACGATCCACGTCTTTGCTCCATCCATCCATTCTGCCTCCATCAGCTCCAAAAAACGGCAAACAGTTTGCAGAACGTTTCCTCTTCATGTATGAAAAATGAGACACGTATGACGCTGACATGTAGAAGACAGAATTGTGTGTGTGTGTGTTTGAGTCCCTGCAGCTGTTCTTTCAGGCTCATGCTGCCGTTATGTAAGAATTAAACAAAACAGTACAAGATGTACTTACTGTGTGTGTGTGTGTGTGTGTGTGTGCATCTTCAGCCCTGTGATTATGTGTGTTTGTGTGTGTGTGTTCATGTACATATGCCATCCTATGTTCCTGCCCCCTCCCCCCTCCTCTCCTCTCTCTGTGTCTCCACATGCTCCATCTATCAGCTGCTCCCCCACACGGAGGCAGGGTGGAGGCGGAGGGGTGGAGGGGTGGAGGGGTGCTCTGCAGTGGCTGCACTTGTGCCTGTTGCTAGACGATAGTCTGCACCGCGGCCGCCTCCACAGCCAATCATGATGATGCAGGAACCTCCCAGACCAATGAGGAGGCTCGCAGAGAGACGGTGGGCCGACGTTCAGGGCCTGATTTTTTATGTGTTGGACATCAAAGCAGGTAACTGGAGTTATTTTCAGACGCCTGCTTTTTGTTTTCAGCTGCAGCGATGTCAGAGCCGCTAACGGTGACTCCTCTTAACGAGGAGGCTCTCAGGAGTAATTAAAGCGATCGTTAATCGTGTCATTTAGACATCGATGTTGTGATGGGTCTGATTATCAGTCCTGAACTTTTTATTCCATAAATGTCTCCATGAAATCAAGATTTTTTTAAAAATGCGTCACATCTTAGAACATAAAAATGAATTGATGCATGAAGAGAAACTTTAATATCATTTTTCTGTTAATGCTCAGTTTATTGTTGTTAAACTCGTTTGTTAAAGATCATTAGCCGCTCATGATTCCCTTTAATTAAACTTAATAAAGTCGGTTTGAGATTGAATTTTATTTGAACTGTTTCCTGCCAATGTGCTGATTGTTCGTTATATTTCCACATATTAGAAATCAATCAGCCGAAGATGAACGCTGTAAAACAAAAAGTTTTTGCTTCCTTAAATATTTAAATTAGACGGTGATTTAAAGGAAAACAGATGATTTCTTTAATTTTTTTTCTTTATCCTTCCTCAAAATGTCAACAAACAGGAAGTGTGTCGTGAAAGTCGACCCCAAACAGACCGGAGTCGAATGCAGCGCTGCTATAACCCCGAAACTCCACCGGACACGTCTCCGTTTTGTTCCGTCCTGCATCGACTTCAAACTCCACCGGGAGCGTTTCAGTTTATCCCTGCAGACTTTGTTTACTTTCTCAGATTTGGTCATTTTCCTGGTTCATGTTCTTCTAAACATGCTTCTACATTGTAAATATGCTGCATACTTCATTTGTTTCTCTTTTGTCTGTTTTGACCACCGGCAGTTTGCACGGGGTGTTTTATTTTGAAAATCCAGCGGTTTCTCTATGCTGTTTCTGTGTCTGACTTCCTGTCAGCTCGAGGTGCTCTGTTCAAAAATAGAACAGCGTTGAATTCAACGTGGAGCCGAGTGGAGGCCCGCTTCTGGGACGTTTCTGAACCGGACCGCGGCGGAGCCGGTGGCGTTTGAAACATTGACTAGAACGGCCGCGTATCACTGCGGCACACACGTAACACGGCGCGACCTTGCCTGGTGGAATTTGGGGGTTAGACAGACTGTAGTTTAAGTCGAGTGACAGTGCTGCACCTATTAATTAAGTTATTTAAGTTATTATCTGCTCTTCTGAAACCAGCTGAGAGGAAGTTCTCTGCAGGCTGTCCAAAGGGATTCTGGGTAATGTAGGCAAGAACAGAACAGCTGGAATAAACTTTGGATTTAACAGTTTACATGTGAATCTATCTTTGAATTAGATTTCGGCGGCGGGCTGGGTTCCTGTTCTGGCGTGCGTGCTTCCTTTAAAGACAGGAGTACACATCCTTCAATCATTTCCAACTGCCGTCCCTCCTTTAGTATTTTTCCATCTCTGTTCGCCTCCTCTCCGCTGAATTCAACTATCGTCGAAGCACTCAAGCTAAACCCGCTTTAAAATATTCAACACATTATGTAAGAATACGCAGGAACGAGGGAGACCGGAGGAAGCATGAGGGAGATCATGATCATGATGGAAACACTGAATATTTTAAAGAATGCCCTCATGCTTCATTTGTACGTTTCCTCACAACACGACTGACTCACGGGCAGAATTACTGCATGTATGTAATATACAATCATGTGTACGCACGTTACACGTGAAGGCAAATCCATGCATATATTTGTCACGTTTGGAACAGTTTCTTTTTATCAGGATCATTGAATTCACAATCAGATGTCACATTTTATGGTTTACACTGCAGCTTAAAGTGTCTGGAAATGTGACGTAACATAATAAAAAAATCTAGTCAATAAACTGACAAACTTTCACACCAGGATAGTCTGGACGACTCGGTCTGATTGGGCGGGGACCAAACCGTCTGGACGACGTCATGCAGTTACAGCAGCTGCTCGTTTGGGGGCGGTGTGCTCCAAAAAAAGCACCCTGAAGAAGAAAACCCGGCTCATGGATTGGCTTTCTGATCTTTGGTTCTCTGGATCTGTTTGCTGCTGTAGGACCAGTCGGGATGAGGTACGCCTTTGCCTGCCGCCCGGCACCTGACCACCACGCCTCTCCCTGCGGGTGGTGGTCTCCACATTGTTTGCACAGTCTGTCTTTAATTTGTGATGCGTTCTTACTCTACAAACCACAGACTGGAGCTGTCAACCATTCAATCCTGGCCTTCGTAAAGAGCTATAATTAGCTTTACTCCCATGCTGTCAGTCATTCTGTAATAAGCTGATGTCACTTTCTCAAATGGTTCAATCCCATTTTGTTCTGGAGCTCTTTCTTCATCTCTCACATTAATGCACACGCTTTCATTACAGCTGAACGGCACTTTGTCAAATTAAAGAGTCCATACAGCTACGACTGCTCCAGCAGCTTTAAAGTATAAATGATCCAAAACATGCAGCACAAACAAACATCTCTAAACATGCTGACGTGTTTTGAAGTAATTACTCTTTAAAACTGCAGATTTTGGACAGATCCTCTGTGTCTCTGATCATATTAATGTTCTTCACCTTCAGGAGCTTTCAGCGTTCATACCAACAGCAACACCCACTGAAATATATCAAGTTCTCATTTCTAACTCTTCCTCCGTGTCCTCTGAGCCTCAAACATGTCTGATTACCATCACACACCGACGCCTGCTGACGAACATCCTAACAGATCCTCCCTGACAGCCGCCGAGCAGCGACGCCGGCAGATTCTGCACATTTGGCCCGAAGGCGCCCCGATCGAGAGTATCCACTCGTCAGGAGGAGCTGACTGATCTTCCATATAAAGCCTCTCTCTCTCTCTCTCTCTCTCTCTCTCTCTCTCTGATCCACCCCCACAGCACCTGGCTTTGAAAACGGAGAGAGAGATGGAGGGACCTGCTCACAGTCAGCAAGCTAAATGACACGGATGCTTTGAAAGCGTCGCTCGCACAGTTTCCTCGTTCAGGCTTCAAAGGAGCGTCGCACCGGAAAAAGACAGAAAAAGGAGAACCAGGAGAGACGGAGACAGAAAGGAACAAACGAGGAGCTTCTCGACACACTCTCACCTCTGGTTAGGCCTGCTGTGAGGTTTACACATGCTGTACTCGTGTCAGATCACGTTCATGCCAATGCAGATGATTGAAAACAAAAGTTCCTTTGGCCTTCTGTCAGCTCTAAACCGGGAAAACAAACTCAGACTACTGTGCTGGTTGATTCAATGATGGTTCGTCCCATTCACCATAATGGACCCAGGCCCGAACATAAATCTGATGTGTGGAAGCAGGAGTGTGTCGTCTCACTTCCTTGCACATGCACAGTACTGATTGGACAGCTTGTTAATGGATGTGGCACACCGGTGATCATATCGTATCTAACGCTTGGTAGCTTTTCCAAACATCTGGCTGCTGACAGTCACACGTGGGGAAGTGCATCTCTGTCAACCCTGAAATGTAAAAATAACAACAGTCTGGATTAAAACACATCTCCAAATGCCAAACCAATATCGTGATAGTTAAAGAACATTTGGAGGCACCACTTTAAGAAACACCAAACTCTTCCTGCAGGATCGCTGCAGAGAGATGCTGAAGTGCAGAGCTGGACTGCATCTCAACATCTGAGCTGTGTTAACCTGACGTGGTCATGCACGGGCTGAGAGACCTACAGCAGCCTCCCTTTGCTAGGATTTGTTAGTTTTCATGTTTCCCTGCCCTTCCTGTTCTGTCTGTGCAGGCCGGGCGTGGCTGACCTATTTCTCCGACCACTCCCCCGTTGATCCTCACCTGCTCTGCTCTCACACCTGCTTCTCATCATCTCATCAAGCTCCTGCAGTATTTAACTTCGGTTCACCCTCCCAGACTTCACCCGACAGTTCGTCGTTGAACCTTTCACGTTTATTTTTCGATGCCTGTTCGTCTGCTTCGTCCTCCAGCCCCGCCACGCTCAGCCTACCTTCGTCTGCTCACCTGTCTTCATCAGCCCCCTCTGGACTTACCTTGCAGTGTCTTTTTGTGCTACATCCTGTAAATAAAAACCTTCAGAGCAGTCCCTGTTTGTGTCCTGCAGAGAAGAACGGGCCGTTCACTGACTGCACTGTGAAATAATGCATGCTAGAGCCTCAGAGTCACCTGCTGCATTTGTCTCGTCACTGTGACACTTTACAGTCGCTCTGACAGAACATGATAAGACTTCAATCTGACAGCATTGTACATCTGTAATTACGGCGTGTCTCACTCTTTTATCTCAGACGTTATCTGTGACGGGGATTGATGGACTCGATTGTGGCAGAAAATAGCAGCAGAGACAAAAAGTTTTTATTTCCCTTCAATGTTCAGCCTCCTGTCTGCAGACAGGCTCTGCCTCTGCATGACGTGAAGCTCTGCAGCCTGTAGTTACCACTACTGTGTGTGTGTGTGTGTGTGTGTGTGTGTGTGTTGAGATTCGCTTCACGTACTAAAGGTCAGAGCTTCTGCTTCTGAGCATTTTAATATTTCTGACAGACCCAGAGACTGACCTGTTTCCAAACAAACACAAATATAGAAATGTCAGAAAGCATCGGCTGTGCCGCCTCACTGCAGATAAATCTACAGCACCGCTGTCTGAGACAAATCCAGCTCATTAGCATACCGTGTACATAAATAAACAGAGATGGAAATGAACCAGTAACAGTCGAGATCTCACAAAAAACAACTTCTACAAACTGTTTTTACAGACGACTTCTGTGCTTTCTGTTACCACAATGAGGAAAAGTCGCAGAACTGTTGA
The DNA here is from genome assembly GCA_946959425.1 of Argyrosomus regius. Classification (NCBI taxonomy): domain Eukaryota; kingdom Metazoa; phylum Chordata; class Actinopteri; family Sciaenidae; genus Argyrosomus; species Argyrosomus regius. Next base: position 26,054,793 of record OX336892.1, on the reverse strand, counting down.
TCCAAACTTACAATTTGATATCTGCTCGTGACTTTTTATGACTCTTTAGGCCAACACAATATGTCAAGCTATGGTGCTGTAGGCATCCAACAATGTTTTGATCAAGAAGCTACCTCCTCGGCTGTGAACTGGAGACTATGTCCAGGTTTTAGACAGTCTGCGGGGACGTCACAGAGACTACGTCCAGGTTTTAGACAGTCTGCGGGGACGTCACCGAGACTACGTCCAGGTTTTAGACCGTCTGCGGAGACGTCACCGAGACTACGTCCAGGTTTTAGACCGTCTGCGGAGACGTCACCGAGACTACGTCCAGGTTTTAGACAGTCTGCGGAGACGTCACCGAGACTACGTCCAGGTTTTAGACAGTCTGCGGGGACGTCACGGAGACTACGTCCAGGTTTTAGACAGTCTGCGGGGACGTCACGGAGACTACGTCCAGGTTTTAGACAGTCTGCGGGGACGTCACGGAGACTACGTCCAGGTTTTAGACAGTCTGCGGGGACGTCACGGAGTTGGTGGAGGCAGGACTGTCAAGATGGAGATGACCTGGGCCACCACACCTGTGAGTGACGTCACGGATACGACATACAAGAAAGAAGATTGGGTGACAACCTTAAAATATATGTTGGTAAGAACACTGCAGAACCCTCGTGTTCTAGTCTGCGTGTGTTTTAGTGACTGAGCCAGACAACACCTCGAGAACGTGCACAGATTTTCACAAAGCCAGACTCTTGTGTTGATCAGGTGGGCACAGTGAAAGTTGTTTGACCCTCTGAAGGTTTGTTGGCAGGTTCTCTTCATGAATATTAAATATTTTATCACTTTTTCTGCCCCCTGATGATGAATCAGACCTGATGCAGGCGTCTAGTTTGGTGAACATGTTTCAAATTTGTGAATTTTTAACAGTTCAGGAGGATTTTAACCTCAAAGTCTGCAGCAGCCAACTATCATCTCAGCTTTCTCCACGTTGAGTCTGGCCTCTGTTCCACAGCCTGTCTCTATCTGGTGTTCAACATTATCAGAACTTGTTTTAGGTTCCTGCACGTCGTCACATCTTATCTAGCCGTGTTGTGGTCTGAGTAAAGGCACGGTGAAGGTAATACTGGGTAAGAAACAGCGTTTGAACAGGTGTAAATCACAGCAGTCCTTGATTTACTGCCCCTCCCTCCCTGTGAGAGAGAGAGGAGGGCGAGGAGAAAGAGGAAGAGGAAGAGATAAAGAAATCAATCATCACCTCTCTGCGCGGCTTCCTTCCTTCCTATTTGTCGTCTTTACGAGTCAAACAACCCCGTGATCCTGGAAACATCACGGAGGTGATCATCTCATCTATAAAAACATTAAAAAATGATCTTTAACTTTTTGTCCGACTAACCGTCCAGAACTCAAAGATGTTTCATTAAAAGTGAGAAAAGCCTGAGAATGTTTCATACTTCAGCTTGATGAATGATCAAAATCAAACTTTTATTGATTTATTCTTCTAACTGTGCTCCATAAATTTTAGACACCTGGCTACTGTCTGGCTTGAAGCCTGGTAAGATGGATTCCTGCATGATCTTGAGGTGAAGTTACACCTGCAGTATGCAAATAGTTCATTAGTTCCACATAAAGTAGTGACAGCAGCATTATCGTTGATTTTGAGTCCATCTGATGAATCTAAGTTAATGTTCACTTCTCTCTTTTAGCTCTGTTTTTGGTCTCCACCAGCTCCTGAGGAAAATATCATTTTAGCTGCTGAATGCTCGTCAGTGTTCACCAGTTAGTCTGTTACTGTGTCTGTCTGTCTGTCTGTCTGTCTTCTGTTGAGCGGCTCGTGTACTACAGCTGTTTCTCTGAAAAAAGACACTATGAGAGCCGTGAGAGTGAACCGGAACAGTGAAACACATCATGTTTGACCTCTTTGACATCGTCACATTGACATTTTATATATTTATATCATAAAACTAATAACAGGTGATAGTTAGAGATCCTTTTTCTCTTTCTCTGCATGTGAAGGAGCTGCAGACTTTGAGTTTTGCAGAGTTTCACTGAAAAAAACCAAAAACATTTGTATCTATTTTTATTAATTTGAACTGCACTAGTTTAATTTTTAATTTCTGTCCTTTTGCACGTCTTAAATTTGGAATATTTTACTGTATTTTTATGATTCCATAAAACACTTTTATTGGCCCAGTGTATGAAATGTACTATACAAACAAATAAAGTCACATTGCCTCGCATCAACTCTCGGTCCAGGTTCCCTCAGTGTGAGTGCTGCACTGACCCACGTCGACAACGCTGACGTGGGTCACCTGGTTCCTCGTCTTCGTTTTTTTCTTGATTAATCGATCAATTGCAAAGATATCCAATTTAAATGACATAAGACAGAGAAACTCACATTTATTCATCACTGTTTCAAACTTGATTATAAGAAGATTGTTCATTTACAGATCAGCTGATCATCTCTGAACTCAACATATCTCTGATATTAACGGGTGCATAGAGAGGAAGATGGCTCCTTCTGTGTTCAGCTTCCTTTCCACATAACTGCTAAGTAGTCCTTATTTCCTTTGAATACAGTCTGTCTCATAATGCAGATCCATCAGTGGATAGTAGATCCATCGCTGATCTAACCCAAATTTCACACTTGCATCCTTAAAATAAGTCTGTCCTAGTAGTATTAATGTCTGACGCTCCAGAGACAGAGAGGCTAAGTGCTGCTGAAACTGTGCCAGGTGCTTCAGGTGTTAAAATACCGTGACTCACTTCACACAGACGAGTCTGAGTGTTTTTTTTACCTGTATGAGAGGTAAAGGTGCTTTAAAAGAGAGAGGAGCTTTCTGCTACTGAGTGTGCTGTACGCTGTCGTGTATTTGTCTCTGCCTTTAGCTCTGGTTAGTCTCCACTAACAGAGAAAAACATTCGGCTCTTCACCATCTAGTCAAACTTTGTCTGTTTGTCAGTGTCAAGACTCTTAAAGGGTGAGTTCAGATTTATTGAAGTTGGGCAGCAACAAAACATGAAAAAATCAATCTGGCTTTAAGTGTATGATATATTTAGAACAGGCCGCCACTTTTCAGCCTGAAACTGAAGCGTTTATATCGATCTACGCTCTCTTCAAAGCCACCATCGACAAAAACAGTGATTTTATTTTGCAGAACACGAGAGCTGGTGGTCCACGGCCGCCTCAGTCTGTTAGCTTCTCTGTGTTATTGTGTGTTTAAATAAAAGCTGTCGCTGTCAGCTTCACCGTCTGATCATTCTCAAGTGTCCGTACGGTGTAATTGGTCGTCTGGCTGCACGTTTCAGCCCCGTGATTGACTGACAACCTGTCCAGGATGTACCCGCCTCACCCCCAGTGTCAGCTGGGATTATCTCCATCCCCCCCTGCACCCCTTCAGAGCATAACCAGGCACAACTAATTGATGATTTTGTCTGTTTTTAAGATCTGGAGTTTGCACAGGGTGTTTTATTTTGAAAATTGGATTCTCTCTGCCAGTCCTGCGCCTGACTTCCTGGCAGTTCGATCTGTTCTGTGCTGTCTGACGCATTGTTTCGGATTTATCGACACCTCATCCTCCAAAAAAGAGTTTTGCTAATTTGTGAGTGCATGAAAAAAAAAAACAGAAAAAGTGCACAAACTCCTCAAGTTTCAGTCAATTTCTTACATTTTATTACTGTTGCACCATTTATACAAGTACATATAATTTTGAATGCATCAATTTCCATGTCATCTTTTTGTTTTGTTTTTGAATGAACGTGTGTGTGTGTGGTGTGTGTGGAAATAGCGGCGGTGAGACATGAAATGAAAATATCAACTGTAGTTGCTATGGATGGATGCAGACTGAGAAATAATAAGTATTATTTTTTTTTTCCACTTGACCAAAAAGACAGGACTACAGGTTCACCCAACCACGGACATGCAATTTACTGAGTCAAGAGAGGAAGAAAAAAAACTGAACCAAGTGACACACAGAACGCTCCTCGAGTGTTTCTGCTACGTTTGACAAGTGCCGGGAGGAAAACGTCGTGCGTCAGGTGGATGAAACGGATGAATGAGATGAGTGAATATATAAATATATACCTGCATGTATGCAAAGATGGAAACTACAAAAGTTCATTCACTCAAGCACTTTCTGGGGTGCTGGTATCATTATGAAATATCTGATGACATTTCACTCTTTCCTCGCTCCTTTCCTGCCTTGTTCACTTCGTTCCTTCCTTCATTCCCTCTTTCCTTCCTTCAACCTGTCCTTACTTTTTTCCTTCTTCCCTTTTTTCAGCTCATATAAAAGCATGAAAGTTTCTCCTTCACTCCCACTACTTAAAGTTTGAATGCTTAAGTAGCTTTTACTGCTAATTCCTTCCTTCCTTCCTTCCTTCCTTCCTTCCTACAGTATCATTGATACTTTTTACTTGAGTAAAAGTGAGTACTTGTCTTCCATCTCTACATACAGGCCGTATATATTTCTAAAAAATAAAAAATGAAATGCATGAAGGGGTGAAAAATGACGAAATCAGGAGCTCCCTTTTCATGTTGCAAGGCTTTTTCCATCCCATAATAACAGCGTGGCGTACGAAACATAGCGAGTAAGTAAGTAGCTGATGGATCTGATCATTCACTGAACCCCGTCACCTCCTCCTCCTCCTCCTCCTCCTCCTCCTCCTCCTCCTCCGCCTGCCCTCGATGGGACCAAACTGTTCATGACTCAGAGCCACACGGATCCAAACAGACCTGGACCAAACAGCAGCTGTAAACGAGCTCGTCTGAGGTGTTTCCACCTGCTGAGATGATAAACTGGTGAGGTTTGCTCCACGGGACACGCTCCGTTACTCATGCTTTGATTGGGTATGCCAGTTTTAGATGGAGTTTTTCTCTTGTTGCAGAACATTCCTCCATATATTGAGTTTGTTATTGTTGAGACATTCATAAGATTACCAGACAAAATTGTAAATTTGAATCTGAGAAGATTCACAGACAGAAGTTTGAGATCTTCTTGGTGTTTTTTGGGAGTTTTTGTTTCATTTTGAATCTCCAGTTTTTGTGATTTTCTTTATTTGTGCAGCTACACGTGGTAGGCTGTCCTCTATATTGATACATTTCACAATATACTTTAAATTCTTAAGTATATTTGACTTAAGCAGAATGAACTTACAGTATATCTACTGTAAAAATGTCTACTTTATGGTGTTCCACTTTTACTCAAGTAAGTGAAGGATGTGAGTTCTTCACGGTCGGTTTAGTTACGGATTCGTCACCAACTTAGTATTCTAAGATCGGTACGAGGCCAACGAGATCAAACTCTCTCCAGGATGTGATTGTAAAGACTGTTTGGTCCAGGTCGGCAGTCGATATGTTTTTATAAATGAAAATTAGTCATCAGATTTTTTGATGGAGGATCCGAGGTTTCCCGTCAGACTTTCTAAGAACACGGCAGAGATCTGTTTTCAGCGAGGCTTTGCAGATGTTTTCTAAACGTATTACAAATGTTAAAAAACCACTTAGTTCACTTACAATATACCTAAGGGTTTCAGTACAAAATCTAGAAGTTTATCTGAAAAATTCCTACGACTGTTTTTATACGTCTAAGAATATGTTCAGCTCTGCAAAGTCAGCCGTTTCGTTTTTTTCAACCCTCCGGAATGTCTATGAAAGCCCGAACGTGCTCGGTCCTCGCGATAAATTCAAACTCTCTTTAAGAGTTCTTCTCAGTTTTTAAGCCGTTCAACCCAAGAGAGAAATGATGGGTAGCAACACAACCCAACGATACCAAAGAAAGAAGCCGGGACAGGGCGGGGCGTGGAAGATGGGTTTAAAAAGGATACAACCACAATTCCACGGCACCGAAAAACTGTAGGTACCAAAGCCGAGAACACGATACTCCAAAGAGGAGGATGAGTGGAAGGGGGAGAGCCGAAGAGTGGACGGATTGAATGGAAGTCCAGCTGGTAGAGTGATTCCTTAAACCCTCCCCCCATGAGAACGCAGGCTTTCTGTGGGCTGAGATGGGTTAAACCTCTTGACCGTATGAGGGAGATGAAGGGATGATGGATGTGGAATGGCGAGGCCGACACAGACTCGTATCAAAGTTCAAATACTACAGCAGAAAAAAATAAAATCAAACATAACAATAATAATAGCAATAATCATCGGTGGGAAACTTCTTCTCCAGGTGTTTGCTCCAGTCCTCCTCATTCAACAAATCATCATCATTACAATTATTATTATTATTGTTATTATCATAATATGGGTGGGCTAGTTAATTTCATTTTTTTTTCTTTTTAATCTTCGTTGTCGTTGAGTTAGGTACTTTTATTTTTTCATTTCCGAAAAGAAGCTGTCCATTAATCTTGAACTGCTACGGTTTGATCCTTGCTTGGTGCCTCTGTGGCGTTCGCCTCCTTGGCGGGAGGCTCGGCGGCTGGTGTTGAACTAGGAGCTGCTGCTGCTGCGGCGGCCTCCTTTGCCGGTGCTGGAGCCGCCGCCGCTGCTGCCTCTGCTGCCTCTGCTGCCTCTGTGGGCTTGGGGTCAGGGGAGGCAGCGGGGGCCGCCTCGGCTTTGGCTGCTGGTGCCGCGGGGGCCTCAGTCTTTTTGGCGTCGGCCTCATCTTTGCTCTCAGCCGCGGGGGCAGGCGCCGCGGCCTTAGCCTCGGGCTCCTTGGCGGCAGGGGCTGATTCTTTGGCCGGGGCGGGAGCGGCTGGTTTCTCCTCGGCCTTGGCGGGCTCTGCGCTCTTGGGTGCCTCTGTTTTCGGCTCAGCGTTGGCGGCGGGTTTCTCGGGCTCCTTTGCAGCTGGAGCTGCGTTCTTTTCCTCCTCTTTAGGCGCGGCGGCGTCTGCTGCTGCTGGCGCCTCCTTGGCCGCCGTGTCGTTTGCTACCTCCTTAGCATCGGTGGTGGCAGCCGGGGCCTCGTCTTTGTTGTCTTTCGGTGCTTCGCTCTCCTCGGCAGAGGCCCCCTCTGCTTTGGCATCCTTGTCTTTGGCCTTGTCATCGTTTACGTTGTATCCCTTCTTCTTTTTGCTGAGCTTGCCTCCCATTTTGGATCTCTGGCCTCTGAAACAGAAGAGGAAAATAAATACATTTCAGTATCATATAAACATACATGAATTAATTCACATATGCAATAAAAAGCAAGTGCATTCTCCAAAAATTAACCAAATAATGGACCAAATGTGAGCAAGAACCACAAGAAACATGTCTTGAGCACATTGAAAGCTCTGAATATCACCACAAATGAGTAGATGAGTGATGTTTAAAGTGCTTTCAGTGGTAAAAATGAATCAATTTATTGCACCAGCAGCCTCTCAGTGTGCAGAAGTGCAGAATCTGACATGTCTGCATGAACTTTCAAGAGGAAGGAGACCAAGAAGAAGGTGATGCTCATTAAAATGCCATGAAAATGATATGAAACATCTCTCATATTGCATTTTTGATGTGTTCTCTCAAACTGAACCACATGCTCCTCAGAGAGCCTCCCAGCGTGATATTTTCCTCTTACAGAACAGGCAAAGCTTATTTCAACACGAAGAAAGGAAGCAGAAAGTTAGAATCTGTGATGTTCACCTTGAATGAAGCACGAATGCCAATCCCCAAAAAAGAGAGACAAACTTTGTAGTCCTGGATGATGAATTATACGACTGAGACTCTTGCAAATCGGTCCTCACCTCTCAGATCAAGAACTAATTACAAAAAGAAGAAGTGCTTCCACAGCTGAGGAAATTAAAAATATCTCTTAGTGAGACAACACTCCTATCAAAGAGCTGCTGAATTCACACCTACAACATGCTACTCATGAATATAGACCATGTTCATCAATAAACAAGAGTTTAATGTATCCCGGTGTGGAGGGAGAAGGTCAGAACTTTAATCCCAAATGTACATTCTGTTCATATCTGCATTAACTTCAAAGTCCAGTTATATATCAACTAAGTAGGCAGAACAACAGACCAGACTTGTATATTCTTACACTCGGATTCAGTGACAACTAAGGACTGAATTATAAAATCAACCTTACTTTTTAATCAGTTTCTTCATAACAAAGTCTATTTTGAACACACAGTCAGGCTATCAACACACAGCTACGTCTTAATCCAAGTTTGCCCTCATTCAACACCACCAACAACAGAACACCTGAAGCAGGTGCACCTCATTCTTCAAGGTGAAAGGCCGGTCTGTTGTGCTGCCTCTCTGTATGTAACCTACAGGAATTAATCAAAATGTAGGAATGAATTATATTTACTGCACTCAGTGTAGTAAAACGTGGCCTCAATACGTTTGAGGTCTCTTTTCATAATCATCGTCTAAAACATAAAGCAGATAAAACCAAAACTATCTAAGTAAATGAGAATATGAGTGAAACAACCCTTTAATAACAAACACATATCACATGAATCAGCTGACTGATATCATTAAAACATGACAAAACAACACACAGCTTTAAATACTGCGTCACATGTAAAACATTGTATCGTCTGCGAAGAACTTTATTTTTTTTTAGCAAACTTGAATTAAATCCTGAGATCTGTGTGAACGGACTCCAAGATTACATGTCAATGTTGAGCAGGTAGATAGCCCTGTGTGTAGGCAGGCTGAACACACACACACACACACACACACACCTGCAGATTCCTGGCTCACTCATTCAGCTGAATCGTTTTTTTTCATGGATTTCACCATCTGTCTGCTCGATGGGGGAGAGGACTTCAATACCACAACAAATCAGGCTTATTAGGAGCAAAGACTCTAGAACGGTACGATTTGTTGTTTGAAGTATGAAGTCTGTATGTTGCTGCTGAAAACTGCCAAAAACAACTTGGCAGTCTATCGTGCTCATTAGGAAAAGGCAGAAAAAATGAAGAAAATGTATGTTTTCATTTCTGCCTCTGAATTCCCAATCTGCTGCCTTCACTGTAGAAAAAAACTAAAATCTGAAGATATGTGCTCCAACCTTGACAGTGTTTTGACAAGGAAATACTAAAAGTATTTATTAGCGGTGCCTGAAAAAGCAACAGTCCCAGTTTGACGACTAGAAAACACTCAGAGTGCTCATACCTCCAACAAAATTGAGCTAATTTATACTAGAAAATGTGTTTAAGCCACTCACGGATCTGAAGCTGCATACATACACGTGTCAACATTTCTTCCATGTACTCATTTATTTACTGGATTCACATGAAAATGTTTCTGAACTTTAAATTTCATCAAATCAGGTGAATGAGAACAAAACTGTTTGCGCAAGTGAACTTTCTTGGTTTTTCTTGTTACTCAGAGTTCTTCTTCTTTTGTTTTATCATATTTAACTTCTGTTGTGCAATTTGTAAAGCAAAAATCTTCAGCATATCCTGGAGTTAGTTTCAAAAATTGGTAAATCGTGCCTTTTGGGATAAAGTTTTCTGAGCTATAAATGTACGAGTGATTAAAATAACGTCTCAAATAAGCATTAAAGTCTTTTTCTAGTCCACATGTCAGTTTGTAGTGTGTCCATCTCAAAGTATAAATATAATAAAATGGCCAATATTAAATGTTTTTGCCATTTAAAAATAAATATTGTGCATAACTTAAACAAAATTAAATGATTTAAAACAGTGAGGTCTTCAAATGTGGTGATTTTGATGGACTAACTTCGACACTTTGACATTATTCTTGTTTATTTGTGGCTTGTTCTCCCACCTGTAACTGTGAAAGCTGTCAGAACGTCTCTAACGTGACCTTTTCCTCCCAAACAAACCCGACCGCCGAGAGATTCTGCTGGCTTACTCACAGATTTCGCCCCTGTGAATGGGACAGAGCCGGCGGTGAATCCACTCAAAATGCTAATCACCTCGTCGCCACTGACTGAATTACTCCACTATTCATTCAAAACTCCCCTGAACGTCCAACAGTCGGTATCTGCCAGGGCCGCCGTTCCTGCCGCAGCTTTATACGGGCCACAATAGAGGTCTCTCTGCTACATCACATCATTTGACTCCCGGCTTGTGCTGCCAGTACAATGACTCACAATCATCTGGCCAGACAATGGCGTCTTTTCAACCAAAGGCACGCTTCCTCGCCGCTGGGCGTGTGGTTTTAGTGTTTGAAGAGCTGGGGCAGGGCGAGACAACCTGGGGAAAATGCTCTGGGTCACACAAAAGACTTAATTTAACCTGCAAACTGCCGTCAGGGAAGCACAAAAGGAAGCCTGGACTGACGGTGGTGTAAGTGGCATGGAAAAACACAAATTTATGTAGACATTTAGCTGACACTGCTACCCAAAGTGTCTTAAGCTGAAGTGTAAAATACCTGAAAAGGAGTCCAAACCCTGCACAGCCCTGAGAAAAAATACAAACTACAAGGCAACAAGAAAATGTCCAATATCTAAACAGACTGTCCAACTGACCTTTAACCCCTAAATACATCAGTCCTATCGCTTCATCTTTAAAATAATGAAGTTAAATGGATTTTTCTGACCTTCAAATGTATCATGAGTGTCTCGATCCGTTTAGACACCGTTTCATTGTCACAGTTGTAAATCTGTTTAAATCTGATCTGATCTCAGTCTCTGTGACTTCAGTTCTTCTTCCCTGATCGCTTGAGGTTATTGAATAATATTATATTCCATTTCTGCCATCTTGGACCTTTAATAAACTGAAAGACGTAGTGGTAACTGTCTGATTTCATTCAGATTTTTAAACTGGGGCTGTAGCGGCACTGTCCTTTTCTGAAAGGAGCCAGATAAGTGTCAGAAAAACCACCAGTGACAACTTACACGACCACGCTCGCTAGAAAAACGACAGAAGCCGTTTGAGAGGGACTCACCACCCCTGAAGAGCTTGTTCTTGAAGTTTAACGTACTGTAGTGATGTAGAAGTGTACTCCAGGGGTGTGTCAGTACACCGTGACATCACTATTAGGGCTACAGGTGCAACAGAGCACACTTTCTAGTGTTAGAGGCCAAAACGGTGCTGACAAATGTATGCTTTGAGGAAGAGGACTTGTTGAAATTCAGTATTTTTAATTGTTCAGATTACTGGGACTCCTTTAAGGATCTGCACTCTCACTCTTTACCTCGGTGCTTCTTTCTAAGGTCCATTTATTTTTCCTGAGTGTGCACAAGATTAACACCACCTGCACTTTTTTCTGCTGCTTTTTCCGCCGTGTTCAGCAGTTGCCTCCCGTTAACCACCGCCGACTCTCCAATCCCCACAACCTCCGCGAGCTGCTGAGCTAACAGAACGCATGATTGATCACCGCGGCGTAAAAAAAAAAAAAGTATTTATACAACGTTATTAATCGACGATCAAATTTTGCGTCCGGCGAGTGGAAAGGTGGCAAAGAAGGAACAGATGGCTGAGTTCTCCTCTCTCTCTCTCTCTCTCTCTCTCTCTCTCTCTATAGCGACTCATCTGTCACGCCCACGCGACGACGCCATCGCTCGGCTCTGCTCTCTTTTCTCCTCCGTCTACCCGCTACAACCGCTCGCCTCCTCCCACCTTCTTCTTCTCTGCAATAATCCCTCCATCATCCCCCCGGCCTGCCCTCTTCTCCATGTCTTTGCTCTCGTTTGCTTCACCTGCAGTGTTTTCTGTCCTCGGTGTGTAATTTCAGTCCTCTGCAGCGAGTCTCTCTCTCTCTCTCTTTTTATTTTCTTTGGCGCGTCTAAATTGGACTTTCCCTCCTCTTTCTGTTTCAGTCTGTGGATCTTCACTATCGTTTCTCTCTCAGTTCTTTCTTAATAATTACACAAAGTTAGAGGTCCAAGAACACTCCAGGCAGTTCACCTGCAGCTTTAATGCACGGCTGGTCAACACCAAGCGGCAACCTCTGGCCGGGAATGCAGAAGTGCCCACAAACTGCAGTTCCTCTTGCCGTCCACTTGAGGCTGGCTCCAGAAGTGAGTCAGTCTCCATAAGTCCCCATGTTCAAATGTCCAACTTCACAGCAGAAATAAACATGTTTACAGCCTGGTACAAAAAACAGTTTTGGTCTCTATAGCTAATTTCCCCGTTCATGACAACTGTACTGAGGGTGAATTTATATACAACTCACCTGTTCACATTATATTAAGGCTTAAAGTTATGCAGGATTAAGAGTGTGGATGCTTTGATTGACAGACGGCACTTTGGAAACCTGTCCGTGACGTCACTCGTGCTCTGTCCGTTCATTGGTCGACACCAAAGAGCAGGAAGACAAGGAGGATTTAGCTGCTTAGGTTCACTTCACTTCATTCTGCCTTTAGCTGCATGGCAACAGAATTTGAAGATCACTGATTGGATGTTTCTCTCTGTGGCTTGTAGGTGACTTTAAAACCTAAACAAGTGTTTCATCCTCCAATATGTTGGAAAGTCTGCCTAGCAACCCGCTGCAGTATTTGATTTTTCTTTAGCTCAGACTCTGAATTGATGAGTTTGGTTTGGTATTCCTCCTCACACACACTTTTGTGCACACTGCCCATACATTGTATTCATCTTTGTCATTTTATGACCTCTGCTTTCTCTTGGCACATCTCTTTGTGGGTCAGATTGTAATCCTGGCCCTCATGGTCAGCCAGATGGAGGTCTCCAGGAGGTCCCGGGGTCTCAGTAAATCCCCGGTCTTGGAGCGGCGGTTGAGCCCGGCCTGGCTGGAGTTCTGTGTTCCTGCCATCCAAGATGACACGTTAAAGGTTAAAGCTGTCACCGCTCGACTCCCCCGTCCCGCTCGGACACGCTCACTCCGGATCCGCGACCGATGGAAAATCGAGCTGACAGCAGAAAGCAGGAGGAGCTGCAGGAGCGCTAACCACCGGCTGAAGAAGCTGTTTATAGATCGTGGCATGAAAAGATATTTTTCCTTTCACATTTACATTAAATGAAAGACAAAAATATTCACTGATGAGCTCTCACTCCCCTAACAAGAAGGAGGAGGAGATGTGAGTGTTATTCTTGTATTTTTAGGCCACGTTTAAACTGCAGTTGCATTTGTGCAGAAAAAATGAAGACACCACTCAGGGAAGACTTCAGAGAGCACGACCACCCGTACTGGCCACATAGAAGACACAAAACAAGCGCCCCCCTCGTCTCGTCCTGTTGTCACATTATCGTCACTCCCTGCCGTGCTGAGCTCGGCCTGCGGGCGGTGACGGGGTCAGAGCCCGTACACCAAACATCACACATTACACTGAAAAAACATCACACTACATTCACATCGACACGGGATGACTCATCATCATCATCGCAGCATGCGAACACGAGTGTTTAAACTGAGTGTAACCTCTGACCTGACTACAGAGCAGACTCATTATACAAGTGGGTCCGACTGAGCAATCTGATTGGTCAACTAGACATTTAAAATGAAGTCAACATGCCAGCACACCTGACTCATCACTAAAAATATTAGTCCGCCGTCTCCACATTGTCACATCCTGAAAATACAGACTTATTAACACAGGTGTGCGCCTCGTTAATACAGGTGTGTGCCTCGTTAATACAGGTGTGCTCCTCGTTAATACAGATGTGTACCTCGTTAATACAGGTGTGTACCTCGTTAATACAGGTGTGCTCCTCGTTAATACAGGTGTGTGCCTTGTTAATACAGGTGTGTACCTCGTTAATACAGGTGTGTACCTTGTTAATATGCTAATTTGAGAGCAAATTGCCCCAAAACATGAAAATCTTTTGACTATATATTTTATTTAAGTTGGTAATTGTTGTATAATCACAATATTGCACGAGAGGGTGTGCTTTAACGTCATTATTGGCACATCCACTCGTCTGGATTACAGGTTTGAAAACTGTTTGCGTTGGGAAGTTTTGAATCCGGCCTCATGTTTGTCACACTGACCTCCATTTTAAAACAGTTGTAGCTCATCAGAGTTCCTGAAGCAGTCTGAGCTGCTGCAGCTGTCTGTTTCAGCCTGGTTGGTGCAGATTTAGGCTCGGTCAGCGCCCGGTCGGTCGGTCAGATCACCTGACCTCCGAGACACAGCAGCTGTTCAGATTAGCATGTTTTTGTATATGCATGTTTGAATATTATAAGAGCTTGCCAGATATGTTGACTTTGCTCTCTGTATAGATGCCAAACGTGGACCCTGACAACTGCCATTCTTCCATTATAATAATAATAATATAATATGTATCTGCCCTGTGTGCTCCCACGTTATAATTCAGAACACAGGCCTGAACGCGTCCTCCAGCTGGCTGATTTAAGACGAGTCTGTTTTACTGAGCTGCAGCAGCGAGCTGAGCGGACAGGCTGGAAAACTGGAGCAGAAAATTTGGCCCAATCACACACACAGACACACAAATATATATATATATATATATATATATATATAAAAACAACTCTTTGCACTGAGCTGGAAGAAACAGGCGAGCAGAGGATGCTGCAAGTTCAAAGTCAGGAGGCCGATTTGAGATACACAAGGAGCTGAGACGACAGATTGGAGTCCGTGACGAAGGTTTTAGGAGGTGAGATTCTCACATTGTGTCCGGGTACGATTTTCCCAAGAAGTGTGCTATTTTAAAAACGCAGCACTCCGAACGTTGGCGAGCCTTTACGACATCAGAGCCAAGGATGATGCAAAAGTATTTCCTCCCGTCGTTTTTTATGCCCTTTTATTCCAGCCTGAAGACGCAGAGCTGCCTGCTGTGAATTTCAGGATACTGTAGCAGACACAAAGTGGACCGTGAGGGGAAGTCAGTGCTGCTACTCCCTTGTGTCAAAGCTAGCAGCAAGACCTGCGGCTGCAGCTATTTCTGTCCAACAGTAAACACTTTGAGTCTACAGTAGCTTCCAACTGTGTGGAGCTAATTTCATTTGTGTGTAGGATTGAAGCTGCTACTCACAGGACGGCAGAAAACCTCCTGAAGTTGACCTGAAGTTACATGATTGAATGCAAAAGTTCACGAAAAACTAAGTTGAGGTAAAGTTCTGTGAAAAGAAATCTTCACTGAGGTTCAGAGTCTGGATGGTGACTCTACATTTGTAGCTGTTTCTGCATGTGGGAGTTCATTTTTGCTTTCTGGGTTTTCTGCCTGAAAACTTCTGTTTGTGTTCTTTGTGAATCCAAAAGTTCAACGCAGACATATTATTTTAACCGGAACCCTGACAGAAAATCACTAACGGGACACAAACCCTGATCTCATGGATCAAAGTGTTGATCCATCATGAATTATGGTCCTATGTGGACTTCCAATCACCAATTTTTCTCAATAATTTGTCGCAACAAATTTACTTTTGGTTTTCTCTCGTATAACTCAAACTAATATTTTGAGGTGGCTCCTGATATACACTATATGGACAAAAGTATTCGGACGCCTGACCATTATACCGACAGGGACAGTGTATTCAAATACTTTAATATGGAGTTGGTCCCCCTTTTGCAGCTTCCACTCTTCTTGGAAGGCTTTCCACAAGATTTTGTGTTTCTGTGGGATTTTGTGTTCATTCATTCTGTAGAGCACATATGAGGTCAGGCACTGATGTTGGACGAGAAGGCCTGGCTCGCTGTCTCCAGTTCCACTTCATCCCAATATATATATATTACATATTTTGGTGGGTTGACTGACGGCAGCTGCTCGTTTGGCTACAGCTGGTAAAACTGAAAGAATGCTCGCACACCAAACAGAAGTTTGGTATCATTTTTTTGTGTTTACGTCACTTTTCTTAATGTTACTCACCTCAGCATGTTAAGTGTATGTCAGTCACTAAAAGTCAATCATGGCTTTATTTTGAACAGCAGGTCTCGGAGCTTGTTTTGGATTTTTTTGCGGAAGCAGGAAGTGATCTAAACAAAGTCATCACTTTGTCCTGGAGAGCGGTCTAATTACGCGGAGTACACACGGACTGCCCGCTGCTTATTCTGGCCTCAGGCTGTGCATTCAAACAAATGCTAAACACACACACACACACACTTGCTGGTGTTTAGAGGATCAATCCTCAAATTGACAGAGCTTGAGAAAACTCCCGGGTTGGAAACGGTTATTGATCAGCGCTGTGCGACCACAGAGAGCCGCTGTGTGTTCAGCTGCTGCTTACGAGTCAGAGGACGAACTCAGCAGAGATGAAAGGCAGCGAGACGTTTATCGCTGAATACAAAATCGCTGTGAACGCTTTGTCGGCTGCAGAGGAGAACCGACGGCAGACAAAAACAAAACAGAGAAGTGAAAAGGATTTCGTCTTTCTCTGTGGATTCGGTGGCATTTCACTCTCCTCCTCCTCCTCCTCCTCCTCCTCCTCAGACGCTCACATGACCTCCGTGTCTGCAAAAGCTGGCAGAAGTTTGTCTGGATGGAAAATAATTCACCACAAACGAGCTGCTGGTCCCATTTTTTTTGTAGATTTCTGTAACAAAACTATTTAAATGAGTGAGAAAGTAAATTTCTGAGCTTTGAAACGGCAGTTTGAGTGTGAGAATGAGGTTTGTCAAACCACATTTTAAATTATGAAGCAAACTTTATGTATTTTATGACAGAATGTTGCCATAAGTCCACAATTTTTATAAAACCAAACTTCTGAAGCAATGCAATATGTTAAGATAATGATAATGAACCATGAGAATAAGAAAATAATGAACAGTCCAATATTTCATGATATTGGAACACTTTAAGTGGCTGTGGTTTACTGGCAATCCACATTGTTGCCATAGTTACCTTCAAAAAATGATGGTTAGACTGTTGACAAGAACTAAAGTATCTGAAACCTCCTGATATCCCGTTTAAACGGACACCTTTGATCCAATAATGCACCAACAATAGAACATTTCTATTAACCCCCTCATGGTTTATTGACCTCATGATGTTGTCTGTACATTTCCTGTTTCCTACCGACTGTCGACGCTGATCTCAAGCCCACTGGTGTCGTCCAGGTGATCGCTCAGAAATGTGTCGGTCGTGAATGTATCATTAAATTGGCAGTTGGCTCAGTCAGGACAGGAAACAGAAACGATTAGTTCACGACTCAACTACGAGTCTTCAGGTTCGAGTCTCTCGTTCATTTGTCACGTGACAGGTCGCTCAGGCTGTGTGACGAGCAGTACACACAGCGGTTCATTCATACGATCATCGGTCTTCCGTTCATCTGCCACATTTATGTGAGAGAGGTTCAACAAAAGATTCGTTCAATTTACCGTCTGAGAGTCACGACTTGAACTTCCCAACACTACAACGCCAGACAAACTATTTTGTGTTCAGTATGGTGCACCCTCTTCCAGCCTCTCCACCTTTGAACTCGCTAAAAACACATGACACTATCATCTACTATCTTTCTAAGTGTCTGAATGAGCTCTGACATCAAGTATGTCAAAGTGATCTGAACTCAAACTTGACCAAACTTTGTGATTCCTGAATGTTGATTGAGTTCCAGTTGAGATAAAAACTGTGCGTCCATTCGATGACAAAGACGCAGCGCTGAAAATAAAGCCTGTCATCAGAGTCTGTCTTCTCTCTGCTCACCAACCTGTGAAACTTTGTCATTCCATTTTGATTTATCGTGAAATGGAGCGAGGCCCGTGGCCTTGTTCCTCCTGTAAAAAGACTTTGTTGTCGTCTGACACATCCAGGTCAGACTTTTCAGGCTGCGTTCAGAGTGATTGAACGAGTGCAATCAAAGCTTCAGCAAAATACCCATGATTCACTGCATTAAGGGCAATTTGCATATCACCGGCAGCTAACTGGGTCTATGGGACGTTTTTATAACATTTTATTTTATTATCATCGTAAAGGTTTTGGAGATTTGGTGTCCTCACTCCAACACGTTCACACTGCCAACACGCCAAAAACATCATCAAGGACGCTGTAGAAAACCATCAACAGCATATCGAAACATTACGACAGATGGGCACATCCACAAATGACAAATTCACTGTCCTAACGTCCTAGTCTGAAGTGTAGGGCTGCTGACAAAGCAGCCATATTTGAAGTCTTGGGAGCGAGAATTGGCAAGAAACAGAAATACATAAAATGTTACAGCAACTTCCAAGAAGTGGAAACAAATAAATTAGATTCTGTATAATAAAAAAGGTGCATAAGAATATCATAAATCGACATAAAAAACGACACAAGGACACTTCACGTTGTGTAGCTGTGGTTAATGTGACTGATTGGACTTGTCAGACGCGTTCGCTGCCTCGACTCTGTTTTCTCAGACAGATAAGAGGCTCGAAGAGGCCGAGGACGAAGGCAGCAGCCCAACCATTGAACCTCAAGGCCTGTTTAGTATTCACGTGGTCCCAAACCTGCCACCTCTGCTGAAAACAGCAACCTGGAGCAGACAGCCAGCCTCAGATAGGCTCTGTCCTTCTTGTCTGGAGTTCCTTATGAATGAATGAATTACTGTGAGCTCCGAGATCCACAGGGACCGAGCTTCAGTCTGTATCCCAGAGAGAAGCAGTGTTAAAGGGGCATGATCCGACTTGCCCGGCAGGACTTCTGGGACCTGACCCAAAATGAATGAAGTCTAATGAATGTTTCAACCTGTTGTTGCTTCGACCTGATGGAGCTAAAAACAAACTGAACTTGTACACTGTGACAGGAAACATGATGAGGCTACAAATCACCAATGATGTGACCACACCAATCAAAATGCTGCATTGGTTCTTCATTATCGTGTCAAATGAACATCATGCTGTGTGGAAGAAGACTTCAAACTAGAGATTAAGACCATAAACTCATAAATCAACCAAGAAGTTGGCTTATTTTTCCATTACAGTCGATACAAACTCGCTTCTTTTTGCAGCCAGTGGAGCTGCCCCCTGCTGGCCATTAGAAAGTGCCTCCACTTTATAAACCTGGAAGCTCCCTCCACTAATTTTATTCTGTCAATGGAAGACGAAGGTTGAAAGTTTGAGACATTTCCTTTCAAGAGGTTCTGCAGCATCTGATCAGGGCCCAGAGGGACAATGAGGACTTTGTAGACGAGCACATGAACGCAGCATAACGGCTAAAAAGAGATTTAGATCATCAGCGTTAACTTCACTGTGAGCAAAGAGTTTTTTGTCCACGACAGACGCATCCGACAGTTGCTTTAGTTTCAGTCAAGTTTTTCTAATTGTCCTGCATCAAAAGTTTTCTCCTCAAACTGTAGGAGTTGAACTTTTGCTGACGCTCACTTTGTCTATTCCCAAATACAGCTGTGGCACTGCGACATTTTAAAGACCCTGATGGTGGAGAAAAAACTGCTAACTAAACATCATTCATCATTCATTTAGTAGAACCTGGATGGAGAAACGAAATGTGTTTTTGAGTGTACAGCAGCGTCACACTGCAAAAATTATATGATGAGTCTGTAAATAAAGTTTACTCCGTTCGCACCGCCAGCCTACGACAAATCCATAAAGTATTGTTACATAATGGGCACTGATTCGACTTCCTCTGCCTCTTTTCAAACATCCGAACACGTGAAATCAGATTTTAACGATTTAACAGTTAAGAGGAGCTGTGAGGGTCCTCAGAGGTGACAGGCGTCTTCAGAAATATGCAGGGCGACGCATTGACTTTTGAGTTCTTTGTGAATCACATGAATGCCGCAAATCGACCCGCCATTGAACTTTAAACACTCAACACATTCCTGATGGATGTGGCGGCGGCAGAGACGCTCGTATGGATACATATTCAGTCTGGAAAAAATGTGCACAGGGTTCAAGCTTTGGTCTCTGAAGCTTTGTGATTTCAAGTCAAGAGTTCAGGTGTGTGTTTTTTTTTGTTCCAGCTCCTCACACCTGATTCAGATAAAGCTGATTGCAAAGAGTAGAAACAGATCCCCAGAGCCAGCATGAAACTTAGAAGTGAGGCTACATTTGGACGGGCTAGACTGACTTTATCTTTGGTGAACAGAGCATTTAGAAAACATTTCTCCCATCCCAGTTAACTCAATGTTCAGCTTGAGCAAAATCTAATCCCCAATCTCCAAGCCCAAAGATCTTCAAATGGTCCGATTAACAGTCCAAACTGAGAAAATGAGCAAACATTCACATTTAAATCTACATCAACCTTAAGTTACTACAACTAAGAGCCCTTGAGTTGTAAAAAAAACGGAATGACTGGATTGGGAAATGGTGACATTTATTAAAGATCAAAACAGCGGAGCAAGCACAAATCCAAGAAATAACTGCTGCAGGTGGAACTTTTCTGAGCGAGCGGGGACAGATTAAAAAAACCAAACGAGCATAAAACAAGTTGGAATCCCAAAGAACCGCTTCAAAGAACATGACGAGGCATTTAGTAACAAAGTTTTTGGCAGACAGATCTCGACAAGACATCCAGAAAAAATCATCTTCACACTTCATCAGATCCAGACATCACCAATCTATCCTCATGGATGGCAGCATGCTTTGTTTGCCGGTGGTAGAGATGAAGCCCAAAAGCAGCTGCTGCTATAATTCTGCTGAGCCGCTCTGAAGCGTTTCCATCACTCTGGATTTGACGATGTGATATGAGCAGCCAGAGCACCAGTAGAGAAATCCAATTTGGAATTTGAAACCACCTCCAAAAAGAGGCTCAGATCTGATTTGAATTACATTTCATGTGTTGTTGTTTTTTTGCTGTCCAGATGCACCAAAGAACAGATTCGTTCTGGCAGTTTGGAGACAAACGGAGAAGATGTCTGATGGCACAGGAAATAACCTTCTCCTAACTTCACGTCCAATCAAATTCCATAAATTCAAATCAGTGGAGCAGCAGAGCAAGAAAATTCATCCACTTGCTCAAATCTAAGAAGACAACCCTTCTTGTTGGCTCTGAACTTGTCAATTTATCTTTCGCTTGCCCTCAAAACTCATTCTGGTTGGAAAATGTTGACTTTCAGATGAATCCTCACTTAAATCTGAGCCGTGCTTGATGGTTTTGACGTTAACGAGACGTGCTCAGACTGTCGAGAAGCCTACACGACGATGTCGAGCTCTAAAAGTAAAGGCAGACGTCTGTGTTGACCCATAATGAGAAGATAAGATGAGGTGACGTCCATCTCTCTGAGCAAACATGAACTTCAGGTAAATATGTAACTTATCCATATGGAGCGGAAGTTCAGTCTTTGAGAAGCAAACAGAAGTTAACAGAGAGTGCACGAGAGGGTTCCTCTTTATCTTTTACAAATATGGAGGTGAATAATGCCACATGTACATATATCATTCTTTATATTAGCT
Source organism: Argyrosomus regius (assembly GCA_946959425.1). NCBI lineage: Eukaryota > Metazoa > Chordata > Actinopteri > Sciaenidae > Argyrosomus > Argyrosomus regius. The sequence continues at coordinate 26,033,725 of OX336892.1, read as the reverse complement.
CACTTAATCAGTTGATATACTTTTCATTCCTCAAATAATGAAACTTAAAGCCTGTTCAACAAATAAAACTGATATTCTCCAGCGAAGGTTCTGTTCTTTTATTTATTTATGAGGCTTCATGCCACATTTCCGAGTGATGCATCTTTCTCATGGGAGCAATTTGTCAACAGGTAAAGTCATTACGTCCACGACACCAGAGGGACATTTGTCTGTTCAGTAGCAGCAGCAGTAATGCTGCATTAAAACAGGAGGCTCATCGATCCGATGGGTCACACAGATAATTTCAAATTTAATTAATTAAAAACTCCACCCAGTAAGCAATGATTTGTTGTTCGGGCTAAATTTGGTTGAAGTAGCTTGACGTTGTGATCGAGAGTCTGCAGAAGGAAGTGGATGCTCGGTGTCAAAGTTCGTTGTTTGGTTGACGCAGAGACTTCTGTTTGCTTCATGTTTCTTAACCAATGACTGCATTCTCTAACCTTAACCATGATCTATCCCTGGCTCTGACTAACACATGGTCTTTGTGCATGAACAGGACCAAACCTTAACCATCAAGGATTGTTGACACTCTCAGAATCAGATGTTGTTCAAGAGGGCAGTTAAATGCATATTTTGCTGTGTAATTCAATCCTGTTGCTCACAGTCTTCGATACCGAAAGGTGGTAATGTGTACAGAAAGCTGCTCTCCTGTATGAAGCTTTAAGTCAACTTATTTTAACCCAAACCATCATTTTCTCTTCAAAAGCAAATTTTTGGCTGCACACAAGATACAAACCTTCTTCTCCTGGGTGAACGTCTGTGTTGCATCCATTCATTCAAAGTGCTGCCTCTAATATAGTCTTTGTTGTATTGGTTTATAGCCTTGATGCGCTTAAGATGAGTATTTTGAAGTGTCTTCTAGTATATATGTCATTGCAGAGTCAAGTGGTACTGTACTGAGTTTGCAAATAGAGAAATGTAGACACAACTACCCAAAAGATGACGACTCGTTTCTTTAAACAGATTTCTGCATCACCCTCTGTGAAAACTGTCTGTCCATGATTATGATCAGAAAAGCTGAAAGTCTGTCACGATGAAATATTACCGAGGCGATGACGAAGCTCTGAGATAACTGTGTGAAAATCCTCGTTAACAGATGAACCCAGCGGCTGATGAGAAACATCTCGATGTTTTTTACACTCCAACATGTCTGCATGACTTCCACCTCAGCGGCTCTGCTACATCTAATTCATGAGCTATGTTGCTGAGACACGCATGTTACATCACGGATGGTTTACAGCGGCTTTTTCTGTGATTGGAAAAACTCGTCTCACTGCCGTCCGACTCTGAAGTCTTTTTACATGCGTGTGCGGATCAGTGGTTGAGCTCTGGTCTACATGTGCATATACATAATTCATGAGCAGCATCAGCAGCATATAGCAGATGTGATTTAAAAAGACGAGACTGCAGTGCAAGCAGCACATAACCGCTGGTTATTGGCAGGAAACTCCATATTTTCCAATCCATAGGTTCCTAACCCATCCGAGAGTTTACACACAACACAAACTGCAGCTCTGATATTCACGGTTGAATCATAAATATCCCCGAATAATCTCATTATAAAGCCCAATGCAACACATTGTACTTCCAATATTTGCCTGATTTTGCAGCTAACACATGTTGCAGAGTCAAATCATTGATCTTCCAGCTAATTTATTTTAATATTTATACAAAGCTTTCTCTTGTAAAATCATCTACTTTGACTTTTGCCGTGTTGGAGCAACGAACCAATCACAACCCGCCCTAAAACTGGACTCCACGTTGTTGAAATTCAGAACCTGTTTGACGCCTCGAGTTGCGGTTTTGTGGTTGCGTTTTAGATAATGTCTGACGGCTCAGCATCCCCAGGACGAATGTTAACACGCACATACTCAGCCTCACAGTTCTTCAACTCCAGCCAACTTTACAGCCATCCACTCTGTTGATGCAGTCTGATTTAATTTAATGCTATAATACGGCCGCTGTTTGGCCGCCGTCCATTTCCTGGGTGGATAGAAAAGTTGCTCGCCGGCCAAAACCATAAAAATTATAGATACAGAATATGCAAAAGGGAAATGAAACAAAAAGTTTGAGATTGATTTTCAGTCTCAAACTGAAGGAGTTCAAGGACATTGGCAAAAAAACAAAACATCTACGGCAGTTGATTTTGGTGCATTTCTTCTGGTCGTAACTCTAAACTGGTTTGGATTATTTTTCTTATTAGAGAAGTCATCAACAAGCAAAGGTACGTTAGTAAGTTCCTCTCGCGTGCATTAAAACCTCAGCTTCTTGTTAAAAATACAAAATTTCACTTCTGCTGATGTGTCTAATGTGGCAGCGCCGCTGTCTGAAGCTGTGAGTTTTGTGGTTATTTTAGTTGCAAACGTCTCCAGATGAAGTTGCATTACTGTTTTTTTTCTTTTTGGCCACAAGGGGGCAGAATAACTCCAGAAAAACCAGCTTGGAGATATTAACGCCTCATCTTTGTTTGCGTGTTTGCTACTTCAGCCAGAAGACACAGATGGTAAATGGACTGTACTTATATACTTACATATCTCATTCACACATTCATACATTCATTCATACATTGATGGCATTGGCTGCCATGCAACATGCCAACTGCTCATCAGTTTTAGGAGCTAACCATTCGTATTGGTACGCCTTGGGGAGCAATTTGAGGTTCAGTATCTTGCAGACTGGAGGAGCCGGGGATCGAACCACCGATCATCTGATTAGTGGACGACACGCTCTACCTTCCTGAGTCACAGCCGCCATAGGGCAACACGATCATCCCATTTTAAGTGGTCCTTTAGCTCTACTTTGGTCTCTACCAACTACTGAGAAAAACATCTGGCTCTATTCTTTACTTATTGGGGAATCTAATCGAATGGAATTGGTCCATTAGATCGCCTTAATCGGCGGCCACATAACAGGCTGCAGTGGCTGCAACGTAATCCTTGGGGGCATTTGCACCAAAATAATGTCCACCAAGTGTTTTTGGCTCAGATCGTTATTCGACGTGAATACGGATCGACCTTTTTGTTTAACAGAAGTCTCAGAAGAAAGAAGAAATCTTGCAAGAGGTGAATATTTGCAAGAGGACGATTGTTTCAACCTTTAAGCTGCGAGATGTTCCACTTTCCACCGTGCATGTTTCCTAAAAAAACAGCACTGACAAGAAGAACGCTGAATCTGAACCACGATAAATGTGAGCTAAAAATATCTGAAGAGAAGAAGAAGAGCTGTCAGGTTTAAAAACAAGAGTCAGAGTCATGAGGACGGAGTAATAGCTTTGTACTGTGGCTGTAGGTGAGAGTTCTAGCAGTCATGTGGGGAGTTCAGCGACCTCACCTTCCTAAATACTTCAACAGTGAGTGTACAGATGGTGGAGAAGGTTCTTTTCCATCATACTCACAGACTGATCAATGCACCGTTCAACAAAGGCACAACTGAGGAGTACTTCAAAGAAACTAGTACTCTACCATCTTTTTATAGATGTTGGATGACCCAAGGGTTTAAGATGCTGACAATGCAATAGTCCAGAGGACTTTCACTTCCTGTCAGCTCTCCGTTTCTTATTGAATAAAGGCAAAAAAGTGTTGTTGTTTACAGTTTTGCTTATATCCATATAAACCTGCCTCAAGGCCCTGCAGCAAAAACCCTCTACAGACGGCCTCATGATTAATCAGCCCACTTTCGATTTCACCTTCAGAGATGTCAAATATTACGTTTCTAACCTACTGCTGCTGCGTCCTCACACCTCAGCGATATTACCTGAAGTATTAGACGGTGTACATTTCATAAACATTTTAATCTTGCTGAGTAAAAATGCAGGTTTAAGACATATATATGATTTTTTTCAGATCTAAAGCTACGGTGACGACAAAAACATCTGATTATTTAAGAGTTTGTCACGTCCTGAAGATGTTGCCAGACAAAATAAACTATAATTTTGACTTTGCCTGTCAGACAGAGAGAGAAAACTGTTAGTTTAGCTGATGTGTGACTACCTGAGTTCACTCTGTGACCCTTCAGATCAGCTCAGGAACAAATGAGCACAAAATGAGCCTGTTGTTGAGGTAAGGAAGTGATTACAGCCAAACAGTACAGGCAGTTTCCAGTCCTCAGTGTGACTGTGTGTGTGTCAGTGTGTGTGTGTTTGCAGAAGGCCATTGCTGATGCAAACACACACACACTCACAGCAACAACTACTTTGGCTCATGTGTGCACAGATAAACACACAATGTTTATTAATGAGCGATGTGGACAGTGTGTCTGAGAAATATGTGACCTCTGACCAGCTCCACACACACTAACACACACACACACACACACACACACACACACACACACACACACTAACACACAGCCATTCGTCAGCCTCAAGGTTGCCATGAAGAAAACAAGAAGGGGCCCTGCATGGCAAGATGTAAACTCAACCAAACAGTCACATTTAAAGAGATAGCGAGGCTAAAAATGTCTGAGTCACTGAAGAAAGTCTAAACTCTGAGATGAAACCAGACGTGGCCGTGCGATGAAGAAACATTCAGGCGGTGAATGTGGATGTTTAGACGGAGAGGAAAACCTGGATGTGATGTTTCAACACAACTTGTGTCCTCGCTGAAAGACACATTTCATCACCGTCACATCTGAACACTGTAAAAGTGTAAAAACAGAAAATGATATGACGACCTTAACACTGTTTTCATATTTCTGTGTTATGTCTTAAGATGAACTCAAATTAAAGCCACAACATGTTCAGTGTTTGTTTCGCCCCCATCGGAAAAGACACCAACAGATTCAACCCTGAAATAATGACATTTACTTACTCGACTCTTATTTTTAAATGAACTGAATCAAAGCACAGACTGTCTAAAACCTGGACGTAGTCTCCGTGACGTCCCTGCAGACCGTCTAAAACCTGGAAGTAGTCTCCGTGACGTCCCCGCAGACTGTCTAAAACCTGGACGTAGTCTCTGTGACTTCCCCACGTAAACATGGCTGTAAACATGTTTATTTCTGCTGTGAAGTCGGACATTTTAACATGGGGACTTATAGAGACTGACTCACTTCTGGAGCCAGCCTCAAGTGGACGTTTGAGGAACTGCAGTTTTTGACACTTCTGCACTGGCTTGTGTAACTGCAGATCTGTTTCAGGGGCAGGGGGGTGAATTTGGGTCCTGATGCTGAACCTGCTGAGCGCCCACGGCTTCAGGCGGCTCCGTGAGTCATCGCTCGTTCATGAGAAAACATACGATGTAGAATATGTTCTGCTGGACGCCGCGGGGTGGGAGTCCTCGCCAGGCGCATGAATGAGCTGGACGAGCTGAAGAGCATCATTCCTCTGTTTGTGGTTTATTTATGGAGCGGTACGTGACCCGCGGACTCGATTTAATCCAGTCCATGTGCTCCGTCACCGCCTGGTAACTCTGTGTTTGACCATAAGTCAAGGACTGAAGTTACTTTTCCTCTTCCCCACCTCTCTCCTTCATCCATGCGAGCCCAGGGTCAGACCATATTTGGTGTTTGTTTTTAACTGCCCCTGGTACCAGATGGGTGGTGTTTACTACGTCAGTACAGTTCAGACAGTGTCAGGTAAGCTGTCAATCCCAAAATAAGGTCACTAAATCACCTGTCAGATCACTTCCTGTCAACTAAACTCCATCACCACCACCATGTTTTCTGCAGCTTTGGCAGCCATCGTAGTTTCTTCTACATGCTCAGAAGGGGAGGGTGAGACGAGCTGGTTGCAATCTGCAACTTCACGACTAAATCCTGCACACCGGACCTTTAATGCATGATTGATTCTTAGTCATTAGGTCGTGTCTTTGCTGTGATTGCCTCCCTGTTAAAATGACATTTAGCCTTGAAAAAAAAAAAGGTAGGAGTCAATGTTTCTGGGCACAGAGCCACAGACCGAGTACAGAAGTCTGATTTTTGTTGCTGACAGTAATAAAAAGAAGATTGATCATAGTTCTAATACAGACCTATAATTACCGCATAATGTTTACAGGACTGAACGTTTGATTCGTCATCTTTCATTTCTTATCTGTAACAGAGTCTCTGCATCCTTTTAACAGACTTCATCTCCTCTCCTCTCTTTGTCTCTTGAGTGGTTTTATTCTGCTTCCATGTCATCACCTGGTAAATGTCACGCGGTGGCCTCGTGCAAATCTGCATCACCTTCTTCATTTACGGCTTTTAGCTGATGCCCTTCAAAATCCAGCCGCAGACTGAGGATAGTTTTGTCTATAAGCGGCATTACAGGAACCATTTGTGGAGGTCAAAGTGGTAGCAAGCAATAAAACGCTGCTGTGTACTGTAAGAGAAAAGACCTTGAGAGAATAAGTCACGGTGAAAGGGAGGAAAAGTTTTCCTTTGTTCGTTATCGAACTTTCTTTCCTTTCCCACACATTATTTCCATCTTTACAAAGGCAAGCCTCGCTCGAACTGACAGAAGTTCAGTTTAAATTCTCATCAGGAGTTTTCCAAAGATGAGACACGAGTCACAGCGAACTGCAGGGGAATCTATATAAGACCTGTAGCTTTTGATGTAACGCTGAAACCTCTTGGGTCGAAAAGTTTCTCCCAAGTTTAGTCTGATAGAACTTTGAACTGTTGAAACAAGCTGGGAAAGTCTATGTAGAAGTGTGTTTATCTTATGATATTTCTCCTGTGTGACTCTGAAGTCACTCAAAGTGAAATTAAAGAGAAAATATTAAGAGGTTAAAGTTATGGAGCCATCGTGGTCATGCCAGCCTGGTCAGTGGCCTTGCTGTAGATGCTCTTATAGCATCAGTGTTGCATGTGCAACGACCAGCAGAGAAAAGGTCAAGAATGATGTCGTCAGAAGTCAAATCAAATTGGAAATAATGGAGAGAAACTGTAACTATCTGTTGTGTTTTTGGCTGAGAGCTACATTCTTCCTTCACGTACAAACTGGAAGCTTTAAACAAAGCCCGAGTTTAATCTGAAGAAGAAGAAGCCGCTGAGCCGTCGTCTTAGTTTGTTTTCTTGCCTCGTTGTTTGGTTCATGTGATTTCCAACGTTTACTCTGGAAGCGAGCCAGTGGATTTCCATAACTCTTGTCGTGAACTTGATGAACCTCGATATGACAGCTTTTAGTTTCGAAACCTCAACATCCTCCAAACAACTCTAATGAACTGGTCGAGTCTTTCAAAGATAAGAAAGTCATAAATAAACTCACGTCCTTCTTCTGATATTGTAGCTACTTGCCAAATGGTAAAAGCAGAAGAGCCGCTCATAAAGAAAGCACTTCAGCGTTTATTTACCTCTTTATGAAAACTAAACTTATGTCCATGTTCTCAAATTGTTTCTCCAAAAATAGCAGCAAAGTCCTCAGAGGACTCGCGTCCTCTGGGAAATCACGGATCTCTGGGAATAGAAAATGGAGCGTGTCCGCATGAAACAGCACATTTCCTCCTGAAAACATGTAATTATTCAGTGAGAGGTCTATAAGGACAATCAAATCCCCGAATCACGTTATAGATGTTGAATAAAACTACAAATCACGCCATAAATGATTCATATTACGCGTGTCCTACCAGGTGAAGATGTTGATCTTTTGAGGCTCTATTTTTGTATTTGATTGTTGCATCCTTGATACTTCGTCACATAAGCGTCAGAATTATCTGAAAATACTGATAAAGAGATGAGAAACTCTGTGAATACAATGTGGAATTTGTGTGCTGATCCCTGGATTCATGTCTGGTTATCAGGTTCCTCCTGCATGAGCTGCTCTTAGATTTTCTATTATGCTTTGTAGGCTGCTGGGATTAGTAACATTGCCTCGGTGCAGGCCATGATAAGCATGAAAAAGCACCAAAGGAACATGCATCTCTGCAAAGTGTGCAGAAGGTTGCATCAAAGGTTGAAGGTTCAGGTTATTTTGACTCCAGTGTGGGCACAGCTCGGTGGAATTTCTGCTGATTTCATGGAATCAGGCCAGAATTTTGCACGAGTCATCACTTCCTGATTTAAGAGAGCAGAGCCGGATGTTTGTGCCACAGAAACCTGCCTGTTTATCTAATAACTCGAAGTTTCCTATTTTTTATCCTTAATAATGTAACTTATGTAACTATAACTCATAAAAACAACAACAAAGACAGAATAACCTCGCATGTTTTTATGAGAGGAAGATGAAGAGATGCTGAAATTACTTGTGTGAGTCGTACAAGGGCACACAAGCCTCAATAAAATGTTACACAGACTATTCAAGTCAGGAGTTGGTGTCAAATGTATCATCCAGTGTTCCCTCGTTCTTTGATGATTCCTAATTTAAGTAATAAATTCTTGTCGCTAAAGGCAACTTCCCGACATTCACTGTGTAATAATGAATCCGTGGTAACTCGAGTAACTGTTTGAGAACACGCACCACTGAAGCACAATATCAACCCTGACGTGATAAATCATGTGCTTTATTACCTGATTCTGAGGCCCTGTTCTGAAGAGGACCACCGTGTGAATGACTGTTACACTGTAAAAAATGTCTGTAGATTTTACGGTGAAAAACTGTCAAACCATGACAGTAAACGACTGTAAAATGTGCCATTAAATATTACAGTGTTTTACTACAGTCTATAATATAAAATACCATTATATTTACCTTATATTTTACGGTCATGGTTTGACAGTTTTTCACCGTGAAATCTACAGACATTTTAAAATATGTAATAAAGTGCCAAACTTGAAATCAACAGTACAAACATGCAACAACCTGAACGTGAGCATTTTTCTCTATCTACCCCTGATCTAGTGGATTCATCCTGGTAATTAACAGGTAATTAAAGCCCACCAGAGATTTAGGTTTTAGATGTCAGCTGTTGAATTTACTGGGTAGAGAACGCTTTATGAAACTGTGATCGACCAGAATAAAAACAGCTTCTTTATAGTTGTGGCTTTCACAGTGCCCACAGTTTTTCACACACAGACCATGCAGACAAATAGATGTGACACCGTCGGGCTGAGCACAGACAGCCTTACACGGAGACGACATTTGTTCTGGTTGGTTGCTCGGCCTGTCAGAGTGACAAACAGTCTGATGAGATTCTTCAGTTTTCACCGCGTCCGGAGGTGAATTGACGAGAGAGGAACTGCTTGTGTGTGCAGATAACAACTTCCTATTCACACTGTGACTCATATTTATAGGTAAACCACATAGATACACAAATAGAGGAATTAAACAGCAGATAAGGAAGCTAACAAACACGATTACTGCCTCTAAATCAGGTTGGAGGTTTAGCATGCAGATCTTTGTAGCTAATGGAAGTGTGAATTGAAACTGAGCGCAAGTTAGCATCAGGCTAGGAACAGGAACTTTAGTTGTTCGTATTTAACATCTTATAAAAAAAAACCTGATGATTTTTTTTTCCAGTTTGGTCTCCACACTGAAAAAAACAGTCTGTAGGTTTTACGGGAAAAAACTGCTAAAACTATAAATGGGTTAATTCAGTTTCAGTAACAACAAAACACCGTAAATGTGTATATATATCAGCCAAAACAGTAACACATGTTCATGTGTCACATGTTTTTTCTGGAAAAAATACATTACTCCACTGTAAAAATACACTCGCGCTGTGTTTATAATGGAAATATACTGTAATATAAGTATGAGCCAACACTGTAGCATTGTAAAAAATACATTTTCTCACAGTTAAATTTACTAGCCATGGTGTTGATAACGGAAATATGCCATAATATCCATATACCAGCAAAAACTGTATTTTAGTGCTGTCAATCGATTAAAATATTTAATCGCGATTAATCTCATGAATGTCATAGTTAACTCGCGATTAATCGCAAATTAATCGCACATTTTTATCTATTCTAAATGTCCCTTGAATTATCATTTTAATACTCTTATCAACATGGAAAAGTGGATAGGCTTGCTTTGTGCAAATGTTTTTTTATTGCAAACCACAACAACAACATGTAGTGTTACAGCCATTCACGTCTGAAGCAAAATCTCAAACAAAGCAACACTATCAATAAACAGATGACAAAAAAATAAATACCTAGTCACAAAAACAGCCCCCTCAACAACCTTCAAAACAGGGTGATACAAAATAAATCCATCCATTGTCGCCTGGTTATGACGCGGAGGAGGCGGAGAATTTGAATTGCCGGTGTGTTTGGCCATCAAGTGGTATTTCAGACTGGATGTGCTACGATGATAACTCAGTTCACACCGACAATACACACAGATAACTTTTATCTAACGAACTTTTCCATTCATAATTTTGTTAGCAGCGTCCATTTCAGCATCTCGTGCTCGACATCCACACAATACGGTAGTGTGGGGCGCGCTTATTGTTTTGCTTCCGGTTTACAGCTGGATCCTGTAGTTTTTCTAACGTTACTAGCAGTGGCCACAGCTTATGAAAAAACTACAAGTTCACTAGGTCACAAAAAGCGTTAATCTCGCGATAAAAAAATTAATGCCGTTAAAATTGTTTTGCGTTAACGCGTTAATAACGCGATATTTTTGACAGCACTAATATATATATATATATATATATATATAGAAGCTAGGGGAATTTGAGGCTTTACTTACACTTACACAAAGGCCAAAAATAATAATATTTGTACTTTTTCGCTGCTACATGTTCGTCATGCTGTGCCTGTAGCGTACGGTTGGTTTATTGGGGCTTGCTGCTTGAATCTCAATGTCAGATGATCTCGCTGCCTAAAAATCGTCTGGGGGTTTCTCAATTCAAGGTAGTAGTTTTATGGCTAACAAACCTATACCACTTCCATTTTTAGAAGGACAAGATGAGAACAGTAAGACTGAACCACATGCTAAAGTTTTGAGTCGTATAACCAAAACAATGAGCTGAAAGGCGCTAAATAGGTAGGTTTTGTCACTACAGCACCTTTCACATCATTTCATCCATTGTTAATATAAAGCTTATCAAGAGAACCCAAACAATCTGCAGAACATGTTAACAGCTGACCTCAACATGCCCGAATAAACCAGCAGATCAACACCCACAGAGTAACTCAGCTGCATATCAGTGAGTATTGAAGCAAATATGTCGACGGCAGTAAATGAAGCACTGAGCTGCCCGCTTCCTTTTCCTCTGAGTGCAGCTCTGGATGCTGCCAACCCTCCAAATGTTTTCAGTCTGGCAGCTTGCCCCTCCAGTCTACTAAATCATGCGATGCACTGCAGTCCACTCAATCTGTCAAAGGCGCTCTGAATCCTCTCAATTAGGAGAGCTGCAGAGTGTAGCCAAAACATCCCCGGTGTTTTCATACCAGAAAATCTGCCAGAGCAATTTATTTATAATACGAATTTATTAATATTGTCTCTCGGTTTCAAAGGGAAGCCAAACACAGGCTGAAGTGCTAAACCCCCGAGAGCTATGAAGCGATGCTGCAAACATTTTATATCAAGTTTTGAAGAAATAAAAGTTATTCGATGCTTACCATTTAATAGAGGATCAACTCTGTGTGGCTGTACGGTGCACGAGCAGCGCTGGACTTTAAGTTTAGCAGTCGGTCACCTCCCGACTGTTATGTGTCGAGTATGAAAATAGAAAATGCCGCTGAATAATGAAAAGCAGTCTGATGCAAATGAGTGGCTCGCGTGGCTTCTGCATATCAATGAATGTGTGTTCTTTCCCATAAAATATTCATTTAAACGGCCGAGTGAAGGACGGCACTTGGAAAAGACGCATCTGATGAGCTCCTATAGAAGGAGACACACAGCTTGGTGTACCAGGTGTATAATATTTATCATATTTGTATGATAAAACTCCAAATATCTGCTGAAGTAAGAGTCTATTCAAATATCTACAGTGAAATTGTGGCCATTGTTTGTATTTTGTGTTTCTGGGACTCTACTGCTCACTCTTCAGGCCTCGTAGGCCTCGATCATCAAACAATGCAACCTAAAGCTTCCAAACTACGCCGCCGAGGAATATGTTACCACGGCTCGAGTGCGTGAATTATCGGATCAGCAAAAGGACTTCTACAGAACTTTGCTTGAACAAGAAGAAAAAAAGCTTCAGATCTTGTGTACAGATCATCATTAATTCTTCTAATAAGAGGATTGATGATCTATCAAAGCAAGTTTATGATTTGGAAATGACTCAAAAGGAATTTGATGATTTTAAAATCTCTTGTAGCGCTCCAGGTCCAAGAACTGTAGCGAAGATTTGGACACAATTTGTAAAAGTTTGATTTCATTCTCAGACAAGAGTGAATATCTGGAGGGACAGTCAGTCAAGACGGCATAATATTGTTGTGGATGACATCAAAGAGTCTATGAAAGAAAAGATGTCTGAATCTGAAGAAAAAGTGAAAAATTACAATCATATTTTAATCATGTCAATAACGTACATACAGAAAACTATACATGTATTATTCGGCTACTCACAGAGATCTTGTGACTTAGCTCAGACTCTGATAAACCGTGGTTTGATAATCAGGTTTGGTTTGGTATGATTCATACATCATACGTTCTGCAGCCTGCACTGTACGTTTATTATTTGTTTTTAAAGAACCTCGAACACGACTTGAACGTATATTTCTACAGAATCTGATATTATCATCTCAGTGACACGGAGCTTTGACTGCTGAAGCTTTTAGGACCTATAAATACCTTCCTAACCCTCTCCTCCTCTTTCGCTCTTGTAATCTCCACCCCATTTCTTTCTCCTGTTTCTTCCTCTCCTTCCTGCTCTCCGTTAGAGTCCTGACGAGGTCTGTCGTGCCCGGGTACTATGGTGGATTCCTTATAGATGCAGCAACAGACTAAAGAAGTTCAAGAGTTCACATCAACAATCATTTAAATGGATCTTGTTGATTGTTCTTATGAGTGAAGTATATTCTTGTAGCTTTGGGACCGGTCCTGGTTTTAATATGACGGCACGTCTGCTCGACCGTCTTAGTCATGCTTGCATGGACAGTAAAACAAACCATTCTCACTTCCCATCAGAGCACACTGTCTGCTGCTCACTCCCTGTTTTACAGAAAACAGTCCACCCCCACACAATGACCGGTGCTGTGTCAGTCTTACAGAAACACAGCGTGCGTCATGGATCAGCTGTTCTGTGTTGTCTTTGTTAATGTTAAATGTTTGACTGCTGGCAGACATATTGGATGTCCTCAGTGTTGGGTAATGGTGAAGAAGAATGGCTGATTGTTTGAACTACACACTTCTCAACAGACAGAAAGTTCAGTGTGCTTGGATTAATATCTGTATCTGTGCTGTGTGACCATCAGGCCACGTTCAGTGTAATAAAAGCTGAATTTAATGGACATAGTGCCACATTGACACTTCATATTGATGCTACACTGACTTGTAATCAGTTGTTGTGTAGTCACAATGGTGTGTACAGAGTTTCCTGATGGACAGTGAAGTAAACTGCTGCCAACTGTAGCTGCAGTTAGCTAATGTTAGCTCAGTTTGATGGCTGCTGTTGGCTAATGTTAGCTCAGTTTGTTGGCTACTGTAAGATAATGTTAGCTCAGTTTGTTAGCTGCTGTTAACTAATGTTAGCTCAGTTTGTTAGCTGGACTGTGAGCTCAGAGCACCGGGGGAGTGTTAGTGTTTGTACCACAGGCGAAGAAGAAGAAGAAGAAGAAGAAGAAGAAGAAGAAGAAGAAGAGGAGGTTTACAGGCCCGGCCCGGTCAGCAGCATCTATGGACGTAATGGCAGAAGAGAAGAGAGCGAAGAGGACGTTGACGGAGGAAGCTAAGAAGAGAAAAAGGAGGAAGACGCCACCAGACGAGTAAATCTGGGACTGACTTTTAGTCAAAATAAAAGGCTGAAAGACGAGCTGAGCTCCTTGCTGTAACATTAGCTGTCTGATTCAGTGTTGGGGGGTTTGTTGGGTCAGTTGCATTCAGGCTTTAATAAATCAGGTGTGCATAAAGCAAACATCTTTCAAACTAACTGCAGTGTTTCGGTGTTTGTGCTCAGCCTAATAGAGCAGCTACAAGGGCATGAGCATGTAAATGAGCGTCTGCGGCGCGTCGGGGGAATATCAACGAATAAACTCATTCATCTCCATGAACGTTGGGTTTAATGCGAAGTCCGTCTTCTCCTCGGTTTGTCCGAACACAACGTGCTTTCTAATTATCGATGGACGCCTGATGGCATATCAACGATCACTTTAATCTCGGGTTTGTCTCTCGTTCTCAGCTGAATGATACATGCTAATGTAATGTAAGTTGTTTATAGTGTTCATGCTGCCATCTGGCATCTGTTGCATGATGGTCCTTTGCTGGGCCCTCAGAGCAGCGTCTGCCATCCTCCACGCAGGCAGCCATTTTGTGCCGGAGCGCACACTGTACATGTAAGATAAGCTGCAATAAAGTGCAACATCATAAACCACAAATCAAAATGGACCCTGAGTGGAGTCTGAGACGGCGCTGGGTGGATGTGTTAGTCCTCTTTGTCATTTCAAAAAGGACTCCTCTCAAACTGTTGTGACAGCTGGCTCTATCTTCCACACCATCACAACCCTCCTGCCAATAATCCTTCCTCCAAACACACACCGCCACCGCCACCGCCGCAGATACTCGCTGTTAAAGACAGGAGACTTCAAGTGCCGTCAAAAGGAATCGTGATCTCGTCTCTGCATCTTTTCCTCGCAGGCGCTGCTGAATTTAAATGAGGACCACCCGCCTGGCAAGCTGGATGTGTGTTTGACGTTTTGTGACTCAAAAGTGGGAAATAATCTGCCGTGTGCTCAGATTACCTGTTCAGCTCTGATCTGACAAACTGTGGTGAACCTGATGAACCTGTGGCCTGAAGCCTGTGTGCTCTCAGCTGTGTTTGCATGCTATCGATAATATACAGCATCTTTTGTCCTTTGCGTTATTTGAATACCTTCCCTTTCCTGTTCTGTTAGACACACACACACACACACACACACACACACACCTACACACAGAACAGGAGAATACTTTAAAATCCTGAACAGGTGTTCAGTGTCAGAGCAGAACTACGGAGTCCTCATGTAACTAAATATCATCTATCAATAACTAGATTTTTATTTTAGTTACTGACACACAATGCAAATTACACACACAATATGTGAAGTCAAGCCAAAAACTGCAGTTCCTCTTGTCGTCCACTTGAGTCTCCATAAGTCCCCATGTTCAAATGTCCAACTTCACAGCAGAAATAAACATGTTTACAGCCTGGTACAAAAAACTGTTTTGGTCTCTATAGCTAATTTCCCCGTTCATGACAACTGTACTGAGGGTGAATTTATATACAACTCACCTGTTCAAATTATATTAAGGCTTAAAGTTATGCAGGATTAAGAGCGTGGACGCTTTGATTGGCAGGTGTTGGGTTCTTTATCATGTTTGCAGGTTCATGTTCATGTTTGGTGTTTGGTGCGTACCAAAAAACATAAGAAAGATAAAACATCAAGCACTAGAAGACATAAAACGTGTGTACATTATGTTTTTAGATGAAAAGAGGACGTGTGAAGTATTCACCAGGTGTTGTGCAAAGGTTCACGGTATTGTCAGAATTGTGCGTTAACGTAGCGTGGAGGGTCTGGGGTAAAAGTCAGTGTCAGACGGGGGCCTCGGCCTCGAGATGAACCTTCACAGACGCAACGAAGAGACAAAACAAACCTGGAAATCTTCCTGTGACTCTGCACAGACAGCTTTGGGCTCTGAATCCAGTTAATTGATGTCAGAATAGCTGCGGATTGGTTTGAGATTTGTGCTGTGTGTGTGTGTGTGTGTGTGTGCGTGTGTGTGTGTGCGTGTGTGTGTTCAAGCCTGTGTTCCAGAAAAGTGTTAATCACATTTACATCTTACATTTATCTGACGCTGTTACCCAGAACAGCTCACGGTGTAATATTTCCTTCCCTTTTTATTACTTCTGTTCTCCATTCTCATGATTTCCTGATCGCTGAGTTGTTCTTAGCTTTTATTACATAACACATACCAGAGGAACTGACTGTCAACAGGCCTGTATATATTCCCCATGTGTACTCGTATGACAGACTATGACTTGCTATGATGGAGATGTAGGATCTGAAACTTCATTAAACACTTTATTCAAGCGTGCAGAGCTGTTTGTAGCTGTACGCTGAAGTCCCTTTTGTGTCTTCTGAACTCGTCTTTGACGTACTGCTCACCGAGGGCTCCGAACCGGTGCAGGGCCAGGAGTTACGTTCACGTACGCTGTGCGTTTAAGTCCTGCAAATCCAAAATCAGAAAGAGTTAACGGTGTTTAAAGGTTTAAACCCGTGCCGACGTTACTGTAACCTTGAAAACACCAAAGCGTTGTGAGAAATGAGAAAATCAGGAGCCAGACAGAGAGGTCGATTATTTCTCCGTGATGTGAGCACGATACGGGAGTGCAGATATGTCTAATTACTGCTTATCTGCTGTTTCCTGAGGCATCGTCCAACTCTAGCGAGATTGCCATAGAGGTAGATATCTGCACAGATCACAGGCTCCATTTGGCTACCAAAACCACCCGGGGATTGTTTCATACTTCTTTTCTCTTTGTCTTGCTTTCAGCTCGGCTTCGGAGGGCTCTATCTCTTGTGTCAATCAATAGCACTGCAGCTTTAAGCCCACCACTAGCATCCTCTGCCATCCCAGTGTCCCACACCATCCTCCTTTCCATCTGTCTGCACGGATCCCCGAGCAGCTTTCACCCCCCACCGGAGCCAGACATGGTCCAACATCAATCAATATCTCTGCAGGGCTCTTCTGCACTGGCAGTGAGCCGAGCGGGTTTCTCAGAACGGATCAGAGCCGAGTGACATTTCTGAGAAAAGTTCTGGGAACGAGAGACTCTGACGGGAAATGGCTTTTAAATGACCGAATCAGTTGTTTTGCATGTTTTAGCTCATTAACTACAAATTGTGCACATATTTTACATAACTATCAGTTTTTACATTAGTGTCTGCAACTGTTTCCCAATTATTCCAGAAGAGAGTCACATTCATGTTGCAGAGACTAGAAACTTCTCTGATTGATGGAGAAACATCTTACCTCCTGTCTGTCTTGCCAAAGTAAAGCACGTTCATGTTTGATCTTTGTAATCATGTTTGTACCTTCACATATATTTGATGGATTGCTCTGTGCACGTATGATTGGTCTCCAGATGATTTTTGGCTTTTCGTTCAGCGGATCAAACGCTTTGGTTTATGACCAAATAATTAACCTTCTCATCAGCCTCAGATGTACAAGCAAATGTTAGCATTTATCGGCTCCCGGCTAATCTAAAAAATGGTCAAAGAGGTGGAGTGTCAGTGGAGCTGAGGCGGGCTGAATGAAGCCTGGATGCTACCTGTGACAACGCCCACCTGCCAATCAAAGCGTCCATTCTCTTAATCCTGCATAACTTTAAGCCTTAATATAATCTGAACAGGTGAGTTGTATATAAATTCACCCTCAGTACAGTTGTCATGAACGGGGAAATTAGCTATAGAGACCAAAACTGTTTTTTGTACCAGGCTGTAAACATGTTTATTTCTGCTGTGAAGTTGGACATTTGAACATGGGGACTTATGGAGACTGACTCACTTCTGGAGCCAGCCTCAAGTGGACGACAAGAGGAACTGCAGTTTTTGGCAGCCACGGAGGTCGTCGCATAAACATTATGTATGCTACTTAGAAGCAGGTTGTGTCTACATTTGCACGTTAGGAGTCACTTTAAAGTGCGTAGAGTCCGCGTATAAAGAAGAATTTGTGGTGGATGATTAGATCAAATACAGGATGTTTCACCCACCGAGGGTTTGTGTGATGTGTGAAGCCAAAAGTCAATGAACTACTAACAACTAAAGAGGTTCCTGTTTTGCAGCTGACGGTCCGCTCAGTGACGCTTCAATATTTATGTGTTTGTCAGAGTTTTGTGTTTGTTTGGGCTTTTTACAAGACTCAAGACGTGACTCAGTCAATCAGCAGTGAGGACACGAGCTGTCTGTTGCCTCCGAGGCCCACAGACCGAGCGTAAAACTTTGTCCGTGATGTTTATGATCCGCTTTACCAGCTAGATCCGAGTGCACGGGGAAAACATAAAACACCTTCACTGGAATCATCTTTAATATCTTTCCATAAATCTGAAGGCGTGCAGGGAGAGAGCGATTCCCTCGGACGTTTAAAGGAGGCAGCGAGTTCACAGGCGCAGGATTATTGTTAAAAACAGCTCTTATCAACCTGCTGCCCACGCAGACCGACGCGCAACACTTTGGTTACTACAACCAGAGAATCAAACACAAGCTGGAACATGTTCAAACTGAGAGGCACAGACGCTGTGCAGGTTTAGTTCAGATCATCGTGTTTGTACAAAGAACTGCATTCAGATACTCTTCTACACTTTAAAGACAAAAGTATGTGGACACCTTTGCCCAGCTCCGTGTGGAAGAACTTCACATGCCTTCACTGACCCCTGACCTCAACCCCGTCCAGCATCCTCGGACCAGCTCACTTTGGACTGGTGTGTACGATTTAGGGGTGTAGCTTTGCAATCTTCGTCACATAAAGAAGAAGCTGTGGTCTAAGGCAACAAAAACACAAGGATTGTTATGTTCAGGTGATTATACACTGATGAAAACATAGTTATGGATGTTGTGTTGTATTAATAGAGCCCTTAAATCTGACACACCGGACCTTTAAAGGTGAACACAGAGAATAATTCAGCTTCACGCGAGTCATGTGACTTTTGTTTACAGCCTCGCGAGCTCAAACTGAAGAAAGGAAACTGTGGCTGTGACCTCAAAATGGCAACAGAAACTGGACTCAGCGCCAAGTATACACAGACGCGGCAGTAAAAAGTGTCTCCAGGCTGAGATCTAACAACACAACTGCAAACATATCAGCTGCAGACTCAGACATCCACCCCGGCCTTGTTTTCCCTCCTTTGTGTCTGTCTGACTGTCTGGCTTGCCCTCTCAGCAATCGTGTCTGAAATGACCCCTGTCACCAGCGCGTCGGCTGCTCGCGGCCCAGACGCCGGTGGAGCGGAATTGGACGTGGCGGGCGTCCGCTGTCCACAGCCACAACAGTGAGAGAGAAAGAGAGAGAGGCGAGCCCTGCAGTCAGCGACGCTGGGTGGCAGGCCAGACGAGGAGACGGGACAAAGTCGACTCTAAACTCCAGCTAACCCCAAAAAAAGAGCCACAGGGGGGTGAGAGCCAAGACACACATCATCATCCAGCACCACGCAGGCAGGCAGGCAGGCAGGCAGGCAGGCAGGCAGGCAGGCAGGCGGGCTACACTCACTGAGGACACGGGGAGTCTAGACCAACTCTAATTGGTCTTTCTGGTCGAGCTGAGCAAGTAGCAAGATGAGATGTCGAGACATTTAAACAACGCCGAGGACTAAAAATGTTTCACGCTGCAAGAATTCAGAATTCAATCTGATGAGTTTTATTTGTTAAAATCAGTGTGCAGTGTTGTAAAATGAGACTGTGCATGTAGAAAACACACATCCACCTCCTCACAGTCACACACACACACACACACACACACACACACACACACATCAGTGAGTGTTTGAGACAAGCCCTGTGATGATGATGATGATGTCTCGCACTTGAGGAAAAAAAAAAAAAAAGAAAGCCCGGTGAGAGATCTTCATGTAATTTTTCTTCTTCGTCGTCACTTTCTGTGTCGTTGATGCGAGCTGACAGAACTGGGACTGCAACACAAAAAAACGCGACGAGGCCGAGCACCTACGAAGTCTAAACTCTGAGGATAATGAGACGGTACGACAGTAGACTCCATCTCTGGACTGCTTAAAATTCACGTGGAGAGAGCGGCGTCGGTCGCTGTTCTCGAGACTCGACGGTCCTGAAAGATTTACTGAGAAAAGACGGAGACGGGAGGCGAGGATGGAAGATGCTGATTGTTTCTGAAGGCTGTGGAGCTCGAAGACGCTCCCTGTGACTTCTCAATAGAATCATTTGTCTTTTCTTTCCAGCTTTATTCAAAAAAATTACAGGATCTACCACTAAAACAACCATTTAATCTAATCAGGGAAAACACGGTTTGACTCTAGGTAGGGACGCTAGGAAGGAGAGGCTGAGGCGAGGGGGTGCAATCAACAACAACACCACTAGATGCCACTAAATCCTGAACACTGGTCCTCCAATATGAACCAAATACATGATATTTGGTGAAAATGGTCGTCTAAAATATTATAAGATGTGAATATTTTCACAATAACAATGTACGGAGTGACACAATGAGGAAACAATGAGCTCCTCTCGGATTTACGGAGCTTTATTGTGAGTTTCAGCTCATTGTCTGTCCTCAACTTTACTGTTTTGGTTCACTCTCATGGAGGAAAGGCTCCGAACACCTCCTGAACACGACCTGCCCAGTGCCGAACAGCAGACAGACACAGTTAGAGAGGCTAAAGAGCCAGGTATTTCTCTGGAGAGTGGTGGAGTCCAAAGATGGAGCTAAAAGAGAAGTGAAAACTGGACTTATGATTCATCAGGTGACACAAATATGACTCAAAATAAATGAAAATGTTGCTCCGTAACCGCTCGATGTGTAAATGAGCAATTGTTCGCCTTTTCAACTCGTTTCTGCTGCCCCCAAGTGGCCAAAAAAACGTTTGCACACAAAGTACAGCTGAGGCTGATTTCGCAGCCTATCGTGCAGGTGTAGACCACGATAGAGTCGGCAGGATTCTTCCTCTTGGGAACATGAATGTCCCTGGTGATCCATCAAGTAGATGTCAAGCTATTCTAGTCTGGAACAAACTGACTGACCAACAACATGAAATTTAACAGACTGATTGAGTTTAAAACTGCCGTGTTTATTTCACACAGTCAAGGAAAGGAGAGGGAATACTGATGATTATTGTTACTTCTGATCAAATCATCAACTGATCATGAGGAACACTGTTCTGAATGTTGATCAGCAGCACCGCCATGCAGCAGCTTTTCTAGTGTTACTCGAGCTCAGCACTGGTGGGCTGAAACAAGATGGCTGCTGCCGAGCTCAGTGAAAAAAAGTGTAGCCGGCAGATATGAACTTACTACTGAGGTTCACACTGATCTATAATTCAAGCCGTCAGGAAATTCCAGCAGTTTAATAATTGACTCATGCACACAATATGAGGAAACTCTGCTCAGGATTTGCTGCTTTTTACCTGCTGCTCACTTTCATTCAAAGCCAAGAGTTATTTAACCAAAAACCACAAGCGATATGTAAAAATGTTCCTGTTTTTGAAGCTCAGGTGTAGATAAAGATGAAAAAAAAAACACTCCTCATAGCAATTACTTTGCAAAAACAGGTGCCAGTTTGTGGAAAGTCTGAAATGAAATTGTTTGGCTGTTAAAATCTAAAAGTATCAACGTTTTATCACCGTCTGCGCTGCTTTTAGGATCAAATCTGTCTCCTGCACGGATAAGAGGACAGGTCGCTGGAAGAAATATGGTCAGATTGTCCCTTTATCTGTCCTTGGCCAAATTATTTTCAGATCCACAAGGACGCCTGAGTGAGTGAGTGAGTGAGTGAGTGAGTGAGTGAGTGAGTGAGTGAGTGAGTGGATTTTGGGATTCAGCACAGAGCGAGTTGAGATTGCTTGAGAGTTCATTCCCGCCCCGCCAGGGGGAACATATCAGATAACGTTGTCGCTTTCGTTTTGAGCTGTAATTTCCTGGAAGACGAGGCGCGATGTGACAGATGGCGCTCACGGTGAAAGAGCTGCTGAGGACGAGGACGTGTTCATGCATCGCCGTCAAAACCTCCGGCGGGACTGGAGCAGGCAGGAGGACGCAAGACGGGGCCGGACGTCACTTCCACTTTCATTTTCTTTTTGCACATTTGCTGCAGAAAAAGAAGTGACTGTGAGACCCATCAAACACGAGGTCAAAGAGTTTAGCATTTGTAAAATCACATTAGTGTTTAAGTTGAGCTGTCGTCACATAGTTTGCAGATGAAATACACTGACGATGTGCTTCTTTCTTTAGTTAATTAAAGGCGCAGACACCTGATGCCTGCACTCAGTAGGATACTGTATTCCCTGCCAGACTGGCCACCACTGGTTTTGGATGTTGTGTTTGGTCACTGGAAGGTAGATGCTGACACTATAGCACTACCTGCACTGCCTAAAGGTGTTGGTGTAGTGCATGCTTGCCATTGGCTACTGTAAACGCCAATCAATAGCTGCAACAATCTGCCTGTTTTTACAGGAAACCTTAGACCTTTAGAGACCTTTACGAGTCCACAAAACTGTGTGGACATTTATGGATGAGGACAAGGATAATATATGAAATCAGTGAGCGTCTTTAAAGACTTTCTGGCCACTAGGGGGCAGAAAAACACCATAAACTAGCAGATTTTAAAGGTTAAAGGCTAACAGGTTAGCAAACAGTTGCCTTTTTTACACATCTAGCAACACGATCATCCCGCAGGCTAATGTTTGTGTTCACAGTGTTTAAAATTTCAAGACTTAAGAGCTTCAAAATATTGAGCTCAAGAATTTGATTAACGCAGATCTACTGCAAACTTTTCTGCAACCATCCCAGTGGTTAAGGATAACACATATGCAAGATTTACTGGACATTAAACTCCTCTATTATTGGATGCTATCTTTAATGGAATATATAAAGTTGTGGGTCATATTTAAAGATCTAAAAATACAGAAATGGAGCTTTAAAAAGCTCTGCAACCTTGTGCAATTTTTTAACTGTAATCATGTCCAGGTCAGTAAAACCAGCAGCTTCCCAGAGAAAACACAGAGGACACAACCTCAGTGGGACATACTGTAAGTCTGTGCTACTCATTATAACTTCTATAAAAAGACGGTCAGATATAAACTATGAGGCAGCAGCAGCGGGCGACCATGTTGTTGGGGGAAATGAAAACTCCTGACGATCGAAGCACCGCCTCCATCTTCCCTGTAAACCCTCCGTGACTCCACTTCAGCATAAACAGCACCAAAATAAACGTTCAGAAGAAGTTTACAGTCAATTTAATACACGCAGCGTCATTCTTCCTCTAAAACAAAGTGGAAACATTCAACTTCCTCATTCTTGTCAGGGCCGAGCGGGCTGCAGTGACGGACACTGAGCGGTTATCAGACAAAGGCAGTTGGTCACATGCACATGCATGCTCGTGCACAAAAGTCTGAACCTCTTATCAAATTTTTGAAGTGTGAAACTGCAGCTTGTTCTGGTTTCCCTGCAGCTCTTTCTAGAGAATAAACACTCAGCCAACTCTTAACATTTATAACTTCACACCGCTGTGAACTGCTCTGTCAAACAACATAAAACAATTGGCTGCTAACCGTGGCCGCTTTCCAAGAAATTCACTTCCCCATTTCACACCTCAGCTCCTATAATACAAACATGAACTGTTAGAAACAAATTAAGCATTCACAGTCTCCTGCATACTCCTGCATTAAACTGGGTAACAAGTGTACGTTAATAACATTTCTTGCATTGTGCTGCATTGTTTGTTGACTCCGACTCTTTGCAGACGACCAAGTGTTGAATGTTGGAGAAGCACGAGTTCACTCTTGACTTGTAAAACACATACAGGCCTTGTCCCTCCACAAACAGCGGTGTAGTGCAGCCTGTAGATTTTAGTACTCTTAATTTATGCCTGTGTGTTTTTCTTAAACGCCTCGTGTGACATGTTCGACTACTCTTTCACATTTAGCTCACCCCAAAATGGTCCAGCGGTGTTTGCACATTGATGTCTGCTGTTTGACTTCAGGACGTGAGGATCGTTATGAAGCATTAGCTGCAGAAAAGATGCAGATTTTGCCATAAACACTGGCACAGTTATGCATTTTGAGTGAAGCATTCACTTTTCCAGGGACAACAAGGTGGTGCAGTAATTAGCACTGTCGTCTGACAACAGGAAGGTTTTGGGTTCGAACCTGGGAGTTTGCATGTTCTCTGCAACGTGCAGTTAGCAGAACATTAGCTTCACATTACTCAAGCTGCATTTTAATTCCCAAACACATCTGGAGATTTGGGTGTGTTGTGCTAGTGGTGGCTAACGTAGCCTGGAGTCTCCTCAGAGATGAGGAGCGGGCTGCAGAGGTCTGGTAAGGTCACTTCTTCGTCCACGTGCCTCACAACCGAACCCTGACTCAAGTGACATCACTTGAGGCAACTCATTATAATTTGTACGGACACCAAAACCTGTAATACCAGTTCCTGGTTAGACATGCACACTAGGGCTGGGCGATATGGACCAAAAGTCATATCTCGATATTTTTTAGCTGAATGGCGATACTCGATATATATCGATATTTTTTCCGTGGCTGGATAATTTCATACGTCTATTATTATTAATGGCCCGCCGGTAAATCGCACTCCCACCGCTCATACTACAAATCCCACAATGCACTGCAACAGCTGACACACAGGTCAAGACCTGTGCACCACCTCTAACCCCGCTGCTTCGGTTGTTTACACACTAATCAGTGGCCCAGTGTTGACATCTTAGCGACTTTGTCGCTATATTTAGCGACTTTTCAGACCCTCTAGATTTGTTTTTTCCCAAAAAGCGACTAGCGACAAATCTAGAGGCTTTTTCTGGAGTTATTGGAGACTCTGACGTGACGACGTCAACGAGCAGCAGGAGACTTGGACAGAGGGAGAGGAGAAATAAAAGCGATTGAAAATATATCGATATAGATTAAAATATCGATATATCGCCCAGCCCTAATGCACACACTAACATAATAACAGAATTAAAATGCAGCACACGCGTGGTCACACCATCAAAGATAGCCATCAACCGTCCCCTCGTTCACGCTATGAACGTGCACAATTCAAAGAAGCTTCATCCACATCCTCCCAGACTGGTTTTAATGCCTCAACCTCAACCACAGCGCCCCATACTGGATACCGCTGCATGCTGCAGGACAGTCTGGCCTGTTAGCGTAAAAAACCGAACCCAACCGGCTACCCATAATACCCCTGACAGAGCTCATCACATCACCTCATTTTGTGTCACTGAATCCAAGAAATCAATAACTGACACTGACAACACTTTTCTGGAATAAAAGAGCTATTTTCTCCTCTAATGCAGCAAAAACTCTCTCTGTGTCTGTCTCGTTTAAAAATGCTGAACTGTAACGTAGTGAAACTGGTCGTGAAAATAGCCTCGCCTCGTTGGCAGAATATCTTTGTTTCAGGAGCAGAAACAGCCCCAGTTGTATTCAAATGTGACAGTAGTAGCAGCAGTAGTGACTCAACCTGCAGCTGCACCCATTCCCCACCTTCCTCTACACACACACACACACACACACACACACACACACACACACACACACACACACACACACACACACACACACTGAGTTGCATGTGGTTAAGCAGCAGCTGCAGCCTCCCATTGTCCTGCTTCGTCTCCTCTGCTGTAAGTTAACGAACCTCCATCGTCTGATGGTTTAATTAAGACAGAAACGGCGTCGTATGGAAGTGATCCCGCTGATCACATGACTCTTTTTTTAAATCGTTGTAGGGAACTACGACGAGAGACAAAGAGACGACCGTCTGAGACCTGCAGGGTCCCAGAGAGGAGAGAGGAGACATGGCATGATGCTTCATCCTCACCCTCTCTTTGTCTGTGACACACTGTCTGCCTCTCTTTTCTGCCTGACAAAAGTATGTGGACAACTTATCTTATGGGCCCTATAGATTCCTGTCCATATACTTTTGGCCATATAGTGTATGTGTGTGTATAACACACACACCCATAGTCTCTCTCTCTCTCTCTCTCTCTCTCTCTCACACACACACACACACACACACACACACACTGTCTGCCTCTCTTTTCTGCCTGACAAAAGTATGTGGACATCTCTCTTATAGCAGCAATAGATTGCTGTCCATATACTTTTGGCAATATAGTGTATGTGTCAGACAGTATTTGTGATGTGAAGAGAGACAGAGGGCGAGCGAGGTATAACACACACACCCATAGTCATCTGTCTCTGTCTCTCACACACACACACACACTGTTAGCAGCAGTGGTAATGGATGAGCAGACTCAGAGCTGGATTTATGAGAGCCAATCAGCAGCCAGAATGATAGGACACATTACTACAGTCACACCTCCTCGTTACCATGGTGATCTTATACCGCGGCTCAGGCAAAGACCAGTTCAACAAGTACGTAACCCTGATCTCATGATGACAGAACGGACACTGTGCTTGTGTTTCATTCTATCATGCTGATATGAATCATATGTTCTTTTATTGATTATTATATTATTAACGGGCAGCTGTCAGTAGGACGAGCCAATCAGAATGCTCCATTCATGTGCATTATTAATGAGTTTGTTCTGTTTAAATATCTTCTAAAAGCACAAATATCATTAAACGTTGACACACTGTGATGAAATATTACCTCTGTGCTGAGTTTATCGTTAATTATCTGTCATCTCACCACAGTAGATACAAGTATTTGAATAATACTTTACATTATATATGTGTGTAAACTACTGTCAGTATAAAGACTGGATGCCGTATCCGTGAGGTGGCAGTGTGGAGGCTTCTGCCCCTTCCACCTCCTGGTTAATCTAAATATCAGACACACACCTGTGACGACACCCACCTGTCAATCAAAGCGTCCACGCTCTTAATCCTGCATAACTTTAAGCCTTAATATAATCTGAACAGGTGAGTTCTATAAAATTACACACACTTTAATTATTAGCCATAGAGACCAAAACTGTTTTTTGTACCAGGCTGTAAACATGTTTATTTCTGCTGTGAAGTTGGACATTTGAACATGGGGACTTATGGAGACTGACTCACTTCTGGAGCCAGCCTCAAGTGGACGACAAGAGGAACTGCAGTTTGTTGGCTTCACTTCACAGACACAGAGGTTGCTGCTTGGTTTAAACTCACCGTGGAGGAACATAGAAACAATTAGTGACAATACATTTTGAATTCATCAGATACACAATAGATCACATGAACACGTACAGAGGTAAACAGGTCAGGATTACTCTCTGTTAAACTCAGTTAGATGCAATTAATGCAAATTTTAAATATCGAATCATCTGTCGACTATTTCTTTGAATGATTAGTATCGTTTATTTCATAAAAGGACAGAAAATAGTGACAAATGTTCAATTAACAATCATGTAAAACAGCAAATCTTCACATCTGAGAGGTTTAAAGGACAGGGTGTGTTTCAACGATTAATTAACGTTTATTAATTTCTCATTAATCGACTGTTTTTACTTGATTCCATGATTTCAGCACAGCATCGATCGACTGAACCACATTACAGTGAAAAAAACTGTATTTCTGCTTCAGCATCACCGCCACTGTGGCTCCATCCAGTCACACACACACACACACACACACACACACACACACACACACACACACACACACGATCTCTCCGCCACAATAAAAGCATCTCATTTTATTTCTATAATCAAATTTTTTTTCCTCCGATTTAAATAAACAGACCATAAAAACCTCCTCCACCCTCCTCCTCCACCCTCCTCCTCTCCATCCTATTGATAGGCAAGGTGGCATCTCTCCCATCCACACCCTACTCCCAGTGCGCATGCGTGCCGCGGCAAACAAAGGACCAGGCAATTAACCGACGGAGGATGGCTAATAAAGTTTGACTCGCTGCAGAAAAACACACACACACACACACACACACACACACACACATATCCAACATCGATGCAGCAAGAAGAGAAGTGAGAACTTAACATGTATCTGCACGAGGAAGGGTGAGGGGGTTCATTCCCCCCCCACCTCCCCTCCCCACCTCCATCCCTCCATCAACCCACACACACTCCCCAAATCCCCCATCTCCATCTCCATCCTCCATCCTTCTTCTTCTCGGCGCGCAATAAAACGGAAATACGGGATCAATAATTCATCTTGAATCATGACATAATCTGTTTAGAGACACTGAATGTGTGTGTGTGTGTGTGTGTGTGTGTGTGTGTGTGTGTGTGTGTGTGTGGCACACCTCCACACACACACAGACAAAGAGGTGGAACGAGGAGAAGAAGAAGAAGAAGAAGCAGCAGCTCTGGATGTTCAAACTGTTACTGATGATGATGATGAAGAAAAAAAGCGCGTTGCCTAGCAACCGGCGGGGAAATTATATAATCACAAACAATCAATAAACAATAAAAGAGCGCGTGAGGAGACGCCAGCTTCAATAAAAGTGTGAAAAAACGAGTGTGTGTGCGCGTGTGCATGTGTGTGTGTGTGAGGGTGAAGCGCGTGTTCCTCCAGACTGTACACACCCCTTTTTTTTTTAAAGCTCGTGCACATTTTTTTTCAGCTTGGAGGATAGAAGAAGAATTCAAATGTTGGATTTCTATTAATAAAATGTTTCCGTTCATCTCTTCTGGTTTGAAAATCTACCGGATCTTTTGTGTCTCACTTCAGCTCCATCCACGCAGCGCGTGCGCCCACCGGCAACGGCAAACCCCCCAAAATGGAGAGATGGAGAAAGACAAAAGGGATGAACAAAAAAAAAAAAATGAAATGAAATTGAAATAAAGCACGAGCGTCCAAAGCGTTTCTTTCCACAGTCAGAGGTGGATGAATAAACCGACAGTGGCGGCTCTTACCGTCAAGTTCCGACGCTCCCTCTGCTCTCCTCGCAGTTTCAAAGTAGCGGCTGCTGTAACCGTGCTTTTTTTGCGGCTTCTCCTGCGCGCCCAGCGGCTTGTGCCTGCTGCACGGTACGGTTCGACTCGGCGATCCTCCGCCTGCGCGCACACGCATCCACACGTGCGTGCGTGCAAACGCGCGCGGATGGGGTTGTGCACGCACACACACACAAGGAAGCTGTGTTTTTTTTTAGTGTCTGAATCTTGCTGAGAGATATGAAGCCTGATGGTGATTCATAATCTGATTAATTGATTAATATCATGTCAGTGCTGTTACTGTAACACTACTGCAATATTTTAATAATATTCCCTACAGCATTTATCATATTATTATTATCTCTGCTTCTGAAGAGGAAGTCGATATTTGGGCTGCATGTGTATCTTTAATTTGTATTCTTCTGTCTGTAAAATCTCTTCTTCACGGTGAATTTGTGTTATCACTAAATTATCACTCTGCGCACTGGAGGGTAAATTTCCCTTGCGCGTGTTTTAGTGGAAATACGGCTCCACCCTCCATCCTCCATCCTCTGTCCGTCTTTGTGTCTTCGTGGCCTCTGTGCGCCCCCTGCCGTTCACTGCAGCCACACACTATTCCTGTCGTCCGCTTTGGAGGACTTGTTGATGCATAAATTAACACACTTTGACGCTGTGGAAGAAGAAGAAGAACACAGACCCTTTAATTATGTCAGGTTTCAAGAAAAGTGAGTGTGTGCATCATCAGCTCGTTAAGGGTATGAAACAAAATCACTGACATCCAGCTGACAGGAGAGCAGAGCCAGTGTGGTGCCAGAACCGGAGCTGGGTGAGTGAGTGGCAGCAGCTTTTATGGACATAATGGCAGAGGAGAAGAGAGCGAAGAGGACGTTGACGGAGGAAGCTAAGAAGAGAAAAGGAGAGAGTGAGCGAGATCAGAAAAGTTTTGAGTTACGTTGACAAATCAATAATTTGACTAACTTTAACACTAAAATCGTGACTTTTAGTCACTTAATATGAATTGATCTTCATATTTACCAGTGGAAAACATTCATTGTTTCATGTCATGTTTGGGGCTTTCAATGCTTTCAGTGGTTATATGGAGTCCTGACATTTAGACACTAGATGGCAGTGTTTGCAAAGGATTGAAATGTTCCACTCCTCCCTCTGAAGTCACCTGACGATCAGGTGTGTCTGTTTAACTGAACCGATGACTGTTCGCTCACCTGAGGGAACACTGAAGGTAATTCTCCTCCTCTGTACCTGAAACTTTTACTACATTTTCTTCTTCCTGTATTTGGTTCATTTACATTTCATCATCTACATTTCAGGTGCAAATATACTTTTTGGACATAGTAGAGTTAATTTGTAGAGAAAAATATGACAATCAGGATGAAATTTCTCTCGATGAAAGTCTTTACAGCTTTATATATTTTCCTGCCTGATGACACCAGATTTAAACATAATACGAGTACCATCAGTACTGATATTCATACTTTGGGTTTGTGTTTCCATTTTGGGTCTGCTACTGTTCAACATAATGTTACAACCTTAGACCAAACACAAAAACCCCAGAGATGATCAGTCTTTACATAAAGGAACAGTCAAAGCTTTACAGAAAACTGAACTTTTAGTGAATAATCTGATGTATGAAGGAACAAAAACTAGTTTTACACAATAAGAATCCGTTACACAGTTTTACTAAACTTAAACTAAAACACGCATCTTCCTCCATTGTTCATGTGACTCAGCAGTTTGTTATCAACATCTCAGCTGCTCTGGAGGGATTCCCAGGGTGAAGACCAGCTAACTGCAGCCCCATCCCCTCCCTTTCCCCTCCAGCAGGAAGTATTTGGGGATTAGGGAGAGGTCAGTTTGTTCTGCAAGACGCCGTGACCCGACTTGACCCTGGCCCGACCCGACCTCTCTGCTCAGAGCTGCTGATAAATCCTGCGTGTTCGGGAGATGATGCTGGTGAACTATGACTGACCCTTCAGACATCCAGCGTCCGCACACGTACCACCGACAAATCTGCACAGGCCTCACATGTGTTTATCTTAAAAGGTCAGTTCACACGTTGGAGAAAAACTCACTGACAGCGGTATCAAGTCTTATAGAGAGTTTATGCAGAGTTATGCCACCACATGAGGACAACGGAGCCAATACTACTGTGAAAACAGTTGAATTTTGTCTTCATTGGGCCCACAACCTTTATTTTTTCCCATTCAGGGATCTATCATTGAGTAAACTGACAAAGTGACATATTTTATAGATATTTTTCATATTTTATTCAACAGCTGAGGAACTGAACAATGAACCCAAACAGTTCAACAATAACTGCAGGAATTTTGTGCCAAACAAGCAATTTGGATGAATTATCTGCAGATTTTTGCAGATTAGTTTCGTACACCCCTTAAAATCAAGAAGGCCTCGCAGTCCCCCTGTAATGCTTTGGCGACCCCCTCATGGGGGTTAGGACCCCCAAGTTGGACCCCCAGTGATCTAATATACCATGCTATTGAGTGGGAACTCAACAGAAACTTGGTTGCTGGGAAGATTTTGGTTGCCAAAACTGAAAATACGGTTGCCATTTTGAGATATTTTGCAGTTTTTTTTGTTAGTTTAATGATGAAAATTTGGCACAAAAGAATGATTCAAAGCTTGCTGGTGTTGTTTTCTGCTGTCCCTGTTTGTCATATGATAAAAAGTTATTGCTAAGTCCAAGAACTGGTCGCCAATTTCTAAAAATGTCCAGCCCTGTGCGGTATCAAGTATTTTGGGGAGCTAAAAATCAGAATAAATCAGCTTCTGCTGCACCGATTATGATGTGTATTTAATCTCCAATCACCAAATAATTAGAAATGTAACCCTAAATTGCTGGAGTAGTTGCATGCAGTTGCATGCGGTGATGTGAGCACCAAACAACAAACACGACTTCCCGTGCTTCATTTGTAGCTGAATCATCTGCACGTCTTCACCTTTTGATTATCATTTTGAATCTTGGAGTCTGTCATTGCGACGCTGCGGACAGAAAGATTCATTGAAGTGAAGACTACTGTGCCCGAGGTTAAAAGAAAAAACATCAGAGTCGAGTTCAAAAGCAGCTTTGAAGCGTTTGGTTCTGGTGATGTGGTCGGGACGAGTCATGACAGACAAACCATAGTCATCGCCATTATTTAAGCATTAATTATGCTGCACAGATCGTCCTGGGTCGAGTCTAATGCATCCACTTCAGCTGTTTATATATATATTATAATGTATAAAGGACAAAACAGAGAGCAACAGACGCTGAATCAAACTGTCTGCAGGTGTCTGTATTGATAAAGACAAAGCTGCTTTACTAGCGTAGTTACTGGCAACGTTACCATAGCAACCCATGCAGATAGGTTGGTGATGTGTGGAAACACAAATCTAATCTGATCACCTGCAAATAGACAGTCTGTGTTAAAGATCTGATGTCTGAAGTCTGTATTTAGTTTAAGTCACATGAACTTTACAAAAAAATAAAGTTATATTTGCAAATATCTCAATTGTATACAACAGTGTCGTCTGCATACAGTCGCAATTCTCTCCCATAACACTGCTGTGGAAGCTAATTAGCATATAGATTAAATAGTAGAGTGCCTAACACTGATCCTTGATGTACACCCATTGTGTATTTTACTAACATGTTAAAGGTACTTCCTTTCTTTTTTATATGCACAATGATGTCAGCAGAAATTATTGACGTCATTATGACATCTCATGTGACATCATCTGTGACATCTTAAAAGTTTATAGGACCCAGTGTCCACAGCGCCCCGCGATGTGACATCATAGTTATCAAGTGGATCTTGACTGTCACTTTGACACTCGGTTTGTAAAGTTTTGTCAACATGTGAGAACACGTCTGACACGGACAATCTCTGTTGTGTGCTACATGTGTGAAAAAATGGCTCCGGTCTGAACTTTGTCTGGAGTAAATCTGTGTAACTGATAACTGATGATGTGACATCACAACGCTGCAGACAGGACACAGAGAGACAGACAGGACACAGGTTAGTGTATGGCCCTAAACAAATGCATATGGAAATTAGCATACATTACCTTACCTTACCTTTAGCATACTTACCTGTCTGCCTATGTGCTGATGCTACATGGCTGGTTATTGCCCACACATAGAACAGGTAAGTAAGTTCTGCTGCACAGAACACTCTTTTATTCTAGTATTTTCACTGTTTCCAAGTGTTTGTGGTGTTTCTCTGAGGTTAATAATAATAACTGGGCTTGTCATGCCCGGCCCAGATTGAAAGAGTTTGCTGCGTCATCATTTGACGGTAAGTGGTTAAGATGGACATTTAACTTTCGGTAATCACAGGGAGTCGAAGACAGGCCTGACTGCAAGTAATTATCAACCTCCCTCTCCCTTCCTCTCTTCCTCTCCTTCAGTCTGAGTCCTTTAAGGAGTCTTTATGGGAGGTTTTACCTTTAAGGTGAAATGCTGACAGGGTCAGTAAATGATCAGTGGTAGGCTGTTACTGAGGTTCGTCCACAGTTTTTGAAGCATTTGTCTAAAAAGTGAGGAACAATTTAACGTGTCTTCATTTCATTTATAATATGTCATAGCACTACTTTGCCAGAGACTTAGAGTTCAGAGCACCAGGGGAGTGTTAGTGTTTGTCCCACAGGTGTGTTTTGGACCACCAGGAAGAAGAAGAAGAAGAAGAAGAAGAAGAAGAAGAAGAAGAAGAAGAAGAAGAAGTTTACAGGCCCGTGTTGCTGATGGGGGAATGCTGATGGGAAGTGGAGCCGGTGTCGTGACAGAACCAGAGCTGGGCAAGCGGGCCACACTCAAGAGTAAATGTGGGACTGACTTTTAGTGGTTGGTGAGAGCTTGGTGAAATAAAAGGCTGAAAGACAGACGCCGAGCTGGGCTGACTGCTGTTGGACTAGTCAGTAATATTAGCTGGCTGCTATGTCTGCTGTTGGTGACCTTGTTGATGTTTGGCTGTTAGCAAAGTTGTCAGTTTACCAGATTACCTGGCTCTCCATCCACTCCCTCTCCTCCAGGATTATTGAATGTGTCATTGTCAGGCCTCCACTCTGTCTTCCTTTCAGCATGATACCGGTTGAAGGAAGTCTGTTTTGGCTTCACCACTGACACTCCGAACAGGAATCCCAGCTCTGTTATCTCACATCTTTGGTAGAAGTCTGAAACGACCACAGGAAATGTTTGTCTTCCTCATCCTGTTTTGGGGGGTTTGGAAGTTTGGAGATGCTGGCAAAGAATCAAACAACAAAAGAGACAAGTGGCTCCTGTAATCCTCCGGTACTTCTCCATGATGAGATGATCAGTCCAAAGAAACAAGGGAGCAGAGGATCCATCTATTGTCCTGAAGTCCACTCTCCTTTAATGTTTTCAGCCTGCACTCTTATATTTGTATTTCAGCTGTCAAAAGTCAATATTTTGTGCTGATGGGAACTGGGGAGTTTTGGCAGAAGGATAAAATGGAAAAATGAACAAAGAATAAACTAAACTGCCCGCTAACTACTGGTAACCTAACCTAACCTAACCCAAAACTTAACCTGTCCTAACTTCACCCAACCTAACCCAACAATCTTAATCTTATTTGAACTAAACTAAACTAAACTAAACTGCCAGTAACCTAACCTAACCTAATCTTAACTTGTCTTAACTTAACTCAATCAGAATTGTTTCTAAACTAGACTAACTTAGTGTCGAGGTTCATACCATGGAAATGGTAGTTATCTTAGCTCGAGGTCCACTTCCTGTCTTTTTCCTACAGTGGCTCTCAACCATATTTCATGATCTTCATCAGATCAGCAGGTGGTGTTTCCTCAGTTGTGACATTGAGTTAACATTATTCTGTTAAAATAAGATCAGACTGACCTGGCTGGACCATTTGAACCTAATCTAATCTTTGTTTTTGTTATTTTGTATTTGAACATAATAAAAGTGAAATTAATCTGATATATCACAACAATGTGTAAATTATCATCATCTGATGTAAACAGACAAAAACATGCAGCTCCTCATCACTCAGCAGGCGGATCAGTCTTTCACTCAGACTCAACACCAACATGTCAACTCCCAGAAATCCTGGACAAAGAAGGTGGAGAGCAGAGGTGGAGCTGTGTTCTTGTTGTTGTGTTTTTAAAGCTCCTCTCAATAATTCCAGTCTGACCCTGACTGAGGAATCCTCAGGGGCTTACACACCATCGCTGCAGGGAATGAGTGTTACTTAACCTCTGCCAGCGGGCAGGAATCAGAGGTCAAAGGTCACTGAGGTGACATTTTCCAGACAGGTGACCTGTGGAGGGTGATAACGGGTGGAGGACACCTCGAGACAAACAACAGGGAGGAGTCCAGAATCCAGAGAGCACACAGGTGTGAAGATACAAGAGGTGAGGTGAAGAACAAGACGCCAAGAGCCAATAACTTGAGGCAGGTCCACCATCACTGCTGAGATTAACCTGCTTAATTAAACTAAAGCTCCCTGCGCTGTCCCTTTAAGAAGTATGATGTCTGAACAATTCGTTATGTGTCCGTTAAAACACGAGATAGACTGTTAGACTGTTAGACCAACGTTATTTTAGTGTTAGACCACAACGTTATTTTAGTGTTAGACCAGAATTATTTTACTGTTAGACCAGAATTATTTTACTGTTAGGCCACACCAAATTAAATACTGACTCTAACAGTGTTAATTCGCCGTCTGATAGGATTTTACCATTAAATTTCTTTCACAGTTTCTTTATTGGACAGATTATGAGATGATGTGCACGGATACCTCAGTGGTCTTACCCAGACACACTCCTGTTGGCTTCTTTGTGACGTTTACAAAGTTAGGATGTCTCTCAGAAGGACTTGAAGCTCTCTGGTCCATGGCCTTCTTGACCCTCGGCTCCGGGACTGAACATGTTTACATCACTGTGCTTTCTTCAGTCACTCAACATGTGAAATGTTGCATTTTAGAGAGTTGTTATGATGATTTCAAAACAAAGTACAAATCAAACATAAGGATGAAGTTCAGGTGGCCAAAAAGTTCTTGGACTAAAGTCGGCACTCGTGGTCGCTGGATGTATACCTGATTTGAACATTTGTTCCAAAGCTGGTCGAGTAACGTTAACTGGATCTACATAAACTCTCAGCCCAAATCAGTGTGCAAGTCAGCTCCCACAAAACCTCCCAAATCTGGCAGCCATGTATGGATTTTGCTGCCAGAACACACCCAAGTGCACCAACACTCAGCTGCAACTAGCCCCAAGATGTTTGGCTGCCTTTTGTGGACTTTTTTCTTAGAACTGATGTAGAATTAGCTGAATGTGAGCAACCACTGGAGACCTGCTCCACCTCGTTCTGCTCAGCTTTCAGAGGAACAGACGTCAAACATCCATCTCTGCCTACATTTTGTTTGTGGCTGGCTCAGATTGTGTTCTCACTCTTTAATGAGATAGTGAGATAATGCTGATAGTCACAGGATTGCAAACCAACATGCAACTTTGTCTTTTGGTGTCCAAAACAAGCCCAGAGCGTTTCGAACTCAAAGATGTGACAGCGAAACGACGAGTGTCATCTGAAGTGTGAGCTATATGTGTGTTTGTTATGATTACCCAGCTCGGCGTCTGTCTTTCAGCCTTTTATTTCACCAACCACTAAAAGTCAGTCCCAGATTTACTCTTGTCTGGCGACTTCTTGCAGGCTGCTGAGCCCGGTTACATTGACTCCTACCCAGCTCCTGTTCTGGCACAACACCGGCTCTGCCACCCATTAGCAAATCGGGATGGATGTATACCAGCAGGGTCAGAGGTCAGTGCGTGTGCTGAAGGGGAAAACCACAGACACACACACACACACACACACACACACACACACACACACACACACACACCTATGTTTGGCTTCGACATGAAGGCACAGTGTTGTTAGCTCACAGCTGGAATGTTAACGCTCATTATGTGATAAACTGCTGCTTCAAGTCACAGGCTTCGTGTAAAATTCAAGTCAAATGTTTGTCATCAGATCTTCATATTTTCAGCCAGAAACAAAGAATCTCAGTCAGCAGACAAAATGTTTGACTCATGCTCAGCGTGTTCATCATCACTGCTGTGTAAATGTTTGTTTGATAGAAACATTTTTGGGCTTCCAGAGAATCGACTGATAATTATTGAAAAAGTAAATATTTAATTCAGCGACACATGAGATAAATTATAGATCCTGAAAACAAAAACCAGCGTCCTTCAGAAGAATTTATGGCAGCAGATCAGTTCTCACAGAAACCTTTTAATAAAAACAGTCACAGAGTTGATTTGTGTTCATTCTTTGCATAATTATCCTTTTTGTGTGAATACATGTGGATCTTAATTTACACTTTCATTTGTTCTTTGTCCCTTTTACATCATTTAGTTCACATGTTTGGTTTGTTCAGTCAAACTGGGTCAACACAGCAGCTTTGGTGTATTGATCATATATTGAAAATAACTATGATATTTTTTGTGGTCTGTTTTTAACTTCATTGAGTTTTTGAGGCAGACTTTTCTGTCATTAAAAAAATCACATTCACATTCATGTTTGTTTAAAGGACGCTGACCTTTGACCTTCAGGAACAATCTCACCTCAAAATTCATTCAAGTTTGAACAATTCTGAATTTATCTAAGTTTGTTTCAAACATCACATGAACTGCAGTGACTGTTGTCTCTTTAAACGTCAAGCTCCACATGTCTGACAGCAGGAGGAGTCAGAGAGACAGGAGGGCTGCAGGAGGAGGAGAAGGAGGAGGAGGATGGCGCTGCATGGGGAGGGGTGGAGCTTCAGGATTATTGTCCACCGGTCTGAGTGACTGACTGCAGCGTCTCCCCAAAGTTTGACCGGCTTCTCTCTTATTACCTTCAGCTGCGCGTTTGTTGTCTGTTGACCAAACAACCAGACAACCGACAACCGAGCACCCGAACCGGCACCGAGCTGTGCGCCAAAGTGACGCACGGAGGCGCGCACAGGAGAAAGTTTTTAAAGGACTCTGCTGGAGGAGTAACCCATGAAACAAAGAGTAAATTTACTACTGTAGCTCCGCACTGACTGACTGACTGACTGACTGACTGTGCTCCGTCCCGCACACTCTCAGGAGGAAGATCATGGACTGAAAGTCTCGGATGTGCGTCCCCTTTTTGTTTTTGTTGTTGCTGCTTGGATCACACACACAACACATGAGTTGGATTGGCCGCACGCGGGGTTTCCATACAGTAAATCCTCGGGGATTAAAATAAGGAGGGCGATGGATAATTTCTTCACGGAGGTAAGAAGTCTCTCACTGCTTCATTCATGCAACATGTTGCACACAGGCGCTCAAACGCTGCACGCACCCTGCAGGATCTTTATTCCCATGAAATTAAACTTTAGGATCCTAAAACATGTAAATGAACCTCCTCTGAACCAGCAGCAAAGTTCTCAAATGATACTAATGTTAGATAGAAGCAATAAAGTGCCATAAAGTCAAAGTTAAGATATAGTATGCAAATAAAA
The DNA here is from genome assembly GCA_946959425.1 of Argyrosomus regius. NCBI lineage: Eukaryota > Metazoa > Chordata > Actinopteri > Sciaenidae > Argyrosomus > Argyrosomus regius. The sequence goes on along the minus strand of OX336892.1, from coordinate 25,995,622 downwards.
CAAAGAGGCCAACATGAGCTCACTACTGTGACATATCAGATGAGTTTTACAGCAGCAAAGGGTGTCATAAAGCACTTTAAATGAGCCCTGAACTCATCAGAGGATGAATATCATAAGAATAACACCGGGAACTGTGCCAAATGTTCAGATTTAATCTGGATTAATGTCACGATTTTTGGGTTTAATCCCAGTTTTTTCTGTTTTTAATCCTAAAATTTCAGGTTTTGCAAAAAAGTGTTTCAATTTTTATGTTTTACAAACACGCCGTGAGTTTAATCTCAAGTTTAACTCAACATTTAATTTGTTTTCTTTATGATTTAGCAGATTAAATCTACTCAGTATGTGTTTAATCAGTAATTTTTAGGTTTAATTCAGATTTTTTCAGTTTTATTTAGCAGTCTTTAGGTTTATTTGTGTTTTACACGTCCCTGTAGTTGGATTTAACCCAGATTTAATCCTTTTAGGTTGTTTTAAGCATTTGAACATGGAACAGTAGTATAGTTACTCGTCAGGTTCACGGTATTTAAATGAGCTCTGTAAACACAGAATCATATCATAAGAATATCACTGAGAACTGTGCTGGTCACACTGAGGCCGGGGGGGTGGGGGGGTTGGTTGGACGTGTCCCAGTGGATCTGTGGTATTTCCGTACCTCTTTTCTCATTTCCTCCAAGGAAAAAAAAAAAGTGAAGCTATTAATAGAAAATATGAACCTGCATCCCATCAGGAGCTTCTGATTGGCCCTGCAGTCATCGCTGTGTGATGAAGGACAGTTTGTGTTTATAGAGTTTTTGATTTTTGGTGCCATTAAACGCCGGAAATCTTTTTTTTTTATTGTGATTTGTGGAGCAGTTGTGGTGGAGCAGAGGCGCTGCTCTTCACAAATGTTTGTATCTGTCATGCTGCTCGCTGAAGAGTTCATCTTCAGATGTTTGATCATCGTGACACAAAAAGCTTCCACATAACAGAAAAGTGCATCAAACTAACCATGAAATGAGAGGATCTCTCTGCTTTTCTGTCTTTTGTCTTTCAGTTTTGGACAAAAACATTTTAAATTCATCAGTTTGAGCTTCAGGGAGTTCAGGTTGGATCATCTTTGGCTGGTGATCATCGTATAGCTTAATCCAAATATCAGTTATGGACCAATCAGCAGGTGATTTCGGTTCAGGTGGGTTTATGATCCATCAGGTGGTTAACCTCGATAGTCTGAAACTTTGCTGGTTGTGTGAATCTTCCACGAGCTGTGACTCATCGTGGCCGATTACAACATCAGTATCCACACCTCTCCGCGGTGACGTCAGCCAGGTAACGTCAGCAACACCTGAGTCACTCCTGAATGTCATTTTCATGTTGCTGGCACGCCGAGCCTTCAGGAAAAGAGTCGATTTAAAACCGGTTTCTCCTCTCAGGTCGTGGTGTAACGGTAAAAAAAACCCCAAAAACCTTCTGCTTCCTGGTTTGAGGATTGTCTGCGTTCTCATTGGTGCTCGTGCAGTTTTCAAATCCACCGAGGCTCTGAGCGGTATGAAAGGGGCAAAGGTCAGAAGACTGGCTGAGCTCATGGGCGCTTGTGAGAGCGTTCAGGCTGAGTAAAACAAACAGTGAGAGGTTTGAAGGTTTTTCTGAGTCTCTCCTGACGAGTGAACGCTACATCTGGCTGAGAGAGAGAGGGAATATGTCTGAGTGCCAGAATCAGGCAGGCGAGCACAATAGTCTCAAATATCGGCCTGCCTGCCTTTATATCTGCCAGCTAATCGCAGCTGAAACAAAGAGCCCACTCTTTAAGGAAAAGGGCATTTGACGAGGAAGTAAACCAGCTTCCAGCCTCCACAGATGGAGGCCACCAGTTTGAGCAGAGAGGAATGTGAGCTGGAAACTGGAAGTGTTTCATATTTATGGTGGAGACGGTTTAGACGAGGGACCCGCAGTGAGCGACGCCAGACAAAGACCGAGTCTGTCGACGACGACGGGCTTCAAACCGTCAACCGTCGTCTCATTGTGAGAATCCTCCTTCAGATGACGGTTTAATCCCCTGTGAAAAACATAAAGCATCATGGGTACACTTTGATGTCAGTAAATGCTTTGTATTTAAGTCTGTGTTTTCTAGGATCTACGAATTTGGGATAATTTATCCCAAATTTTCAGATTTAATCCTGAATTTCTGCGTCTGAACCTGAAAACATTCAGTGGTTTAATTCCAAATTTCAGTGCCGAATATGGAATTTTCCTGTTATTTTCTTGACTTTTCATAACCTAGTATAATCTCAAACCTTCAAATTTAATCTGGATTAACATCCCAACATCCAGAAATTTGGTTTCAATCCCAAACTGAATCCTCAATTTTTATGTTTTACAAACACGGCGTGAGTTAAATCCCAAGTTTAATTTGTTTTTTTTCATGATCTAGCAGATTAAATCTTCTCTGTTTGTGTTTAATCAGTGTTTTTTCAGTTTTATTTAATGATCTTTAGGTTATGGTTTAGTTTGTTTTAAGCATTTAAACATTGAACAGTAGTTACCGCTGCGATCAGGATTTCAACAGGAATAACTTCAGTGAACTAACAGTTAAATTTCTGGTTCTTGTGTGTAAATATGGAGACTCGTCAGGTGTCAGAGCTTCACAGTATTTAAATGAGCTCCGTAAACACAGACTGTGTTTAACACAGAGGTCTTAGAGAGTGTGTTATTTCCAGCACTTGGTGGTTCACAGCAGAGAAACCTTGCGATTAATTTCTCATCACTTAACTCAAACAACTGAAACTGAACGTTGAAGTGCTGAAGAGATACAGCGAAGCACATCATCCCAAACTGCACAGAGACACGAACGTGTCGACAATGACACATCCGTTAGCCGAAGGTTTCTCGTCTCTAATTACTGAGCTGCAGCTAAACAGTCTGCACCAGAGACCAGAGGCCAGAGGCCAAGTCCAGGGACTATAAATAGGGTCTGACCACACTTTGAGACTGCAGATTTTCATCACTTGCTCATTTTCTCTCCTGTGCAGTGAAGTTTCAAGGTCCAGCTGTGGTCTGAATACAGATTCAAAGCCACTTTCACCCTGTTAAGATACATCTTAACTGTCTCAGGACTTTTTGCAGAGCGAAAAAACTTATTAAATTTCATTTTGAACCAGTAAAATCTTCCAGTGAAACTCGGAGCAGCAGCTGTTGCAGGCAGGACGAGGCAGGTTTCATTCAGGTCGCCCTCGAGGCTGCACGGGAAAACAATCCTGGTTGGTGGGCGCCATTGATTGGCCGATGTCCAGTTTCATTATATCCAATGAACAGGCAGCAAAGGATCAGTCTGTGTGTGTGTGTATCTGAGGCGGGTCGGACCTGCAGTGTGTTTGAAGGTGGGGTGTGTGTACATGTGCGTGTTGACACAGTGGAGTCAGTCGGTTTAGCCCGTCGGTCGGTCGGTCGGTTACAGGGTTTGTTTTTATTTGAACTGGTGGGCGTGGTGCCGGGTATACTTCACCTGTGCACCAATCAGAGAGCAGGCTGTGCTCGGGGGTGTACGTGTGTTAGTGAAGGTAAATTTATTCACACCACACACACACACACACACACACACACAGATAAGATGTTATCACGTTTTTAACAACCAACAGGCGACACAAGTATAAAGGAGCGGTGGTATCTCGGGGATTTGGTTTGGGAACCTGAGAGTGGCTGGTTCAAGTCCAGCACAGACCACAAACAAAGTGTGTTGTGTGGACTGGTAGCTGGGCACTGTCGAGGTTCCTTTGAGCAACCCTTAACAGGAGGTGCACAGTCCTTCCCCCAGTTGGTCCCGCTGCTTGGTGAAGCACTTTGTGTTACATGTTTTGCATGAAAAGTGCTATACAAATAAAGTTTGACTGATATAGACCCTTAAAAAACTAAAAACAAAACATGTTGGTTGGTTGTCTGGCTGCAGAGATACAGAGAATTAGTGTTAGTGTCAGCGAGCACGTAACACGTGGAAAACACAGTGAACATAAATTATGTGAACTAATCCTTTAAGGCACTGCTTCCCAACATTTTTGGCTTGTAACCCCTGAAACTGAAGCTGTGCATCTGCAGGCTGTGACACTTTCTCACATTTTATTTGTGTGTTTGGGCCCCATGAAGGTGAACTCATCCCAACTTCCTGTGAGTGTGACCGGGTTGTAAACCTCTGCTTTCAGGCTGTGATCGCGCCTCGCTCGCTACAAATATGGATTATAGATTTTTGTCAGATCAACCCTGCGCGTCGCCTCGATAGGTCAGAAATCCCTCGGTTCATGACGTGGTGGGAATATCCTGATTTACAGACGTTCGACTTGGCAGAGCCGTGGTGCATTTATGTGCTATTTTCCTCTCCGGGAGACAAATGATCAGCAAACATGAGCCGTTACGGCGGCTGCAGATTTGGCAGTCTGAGCTCGGTGTTTGGCGACGAGCTGCTCGGGAGGTTTAAACTCCGCTGAGAGCTTCTACCTCTAAAAGAAAAGGCCCGTGTGATTCTGCAGACATTAACCTGGTTTTCTAGATTTCAAACTTTCTTCCTCTGACCTTTCTCTTCCTTCCACGAGCCTCGCCCGTCTGCGTTTCTCATTAAGACCCATTAAACGTAACAGCCTCAATCATAGACGTTAATAGGCTCACCACAACAAACAAAGGCCCAGCCCCGGTTTTATATTGCTTCATTTTAACGATGATTTCAAGCGTACGAGTCGCACTGCTGTGTCAGAGCGTTTCCTCGGCCCTCCCTCTGCGGCTCCCTGGCTTGTTTTAAAGCTGAAACCTGAAACCTGTGTGAGAAGAAGAAGCCAGGAGGAACAGAAAGGAATTTAAACAGCTTGCAGATTCGACGTTTTTTTGTACGCTTGCAGACACACCCCCCCCCCCCCCGACCCGACCTCGCTCTACAACTGTGCCGTACGTTCAGCTGAAGTCCTGCCCGGTCTGCAGCTTTTTGTATGTTCAGGAGTCTCTCCAGGTCACTTTGACGAGTGACCAAGAAGAGGTCACTTCCTCAGAAAATCCGAAGAAACCCAGAGGAAAACATCTGAGATTAGCCAAAAAGAAACTTGGGGAGACCGATACAACATGGACAAAAGTGTGTGGACACCTGAAGCTTGAAGGTTCATTCTCTGCCTGAATCCTGAATTCAAACTTACTTTGTGGTTCCAGAGCTTTCAAACGCACCTCATGACCTTCCTCATAATGGAGTTGAGACATCTGAAGCTTTGAATGGAATAGTTCCAACAGTTGTGTGTGTGTGTGTTTAAATGTGCCTGGCTGTGTCCTCGGCGCCCGTGTCTGGCCACGATTGTCTGGAAAATCGTTGTTTCATCCACATACTTTTGGCCACATAGTGTAAACATGTATGTTTGTTAAGTTTGTGACAAAAATATTCGTCTCCGGTGTCACATACGGGGAGTTCTGATTTCTCACGTCATTTTTAATGTTTAGTGAAAATAAAGTTGTGCGGCTGCTGGCCTGCTGAAATAACACCTTCTCAAGGAGGGTGGATGTGAGCCGCCTGCACTCCATCTTAAACTGGTTTCACTGCCTCTCTATGGGCTGTGTAAAGGGCAGAAGGGCAACTGTGACTGTGGGAAATTAAACAAAGTCTCAGACCTGTAGGTGCAGACTCAGACCAGGACCCAGACCCAGACAGGAAACCTGACTGTTTTTATTTCCTCCTTTTAGCTGCAGACCAGAGCTCTCATTGAAATGTATCATTTTAATAAGCAGCACAGCGGCATGGTGCTGCGACAAGAAGTGAGACATTCAGGAGACATAAAGCCTCCACCCTGATGAAGTGTCTTCAGCAGAGCTTTCTGTAGCGCTGAAAATATTAGTAATGAGGTGATAATGATAATGAAATGTTTAATGGCTCTTTCAGAGTTTCTAAAACAGTTCCCGGGCTCATCACATTTCTTCAAAATATCTTTGAGCCTTTGGTCAGACAAAGAAAGCAACATGTAGGAAACAAGTTAAGAAATGTCGTTTATCAGCCACAGAGGTTGCTGCTTGGTTGTTAGCTTGTTTTTCATCAGAAATGTGACTCAAGAAGTCAGAACAAACGTCAGTTCAACGAGTTTTACTTTGAACGTGTTCATTCAGTGTAACGGCGAGGGTGGACGAAATATTAGAAACACCTCTCTGCATCGTGCGATGAAGTTTAACATCACCACAAACACATCGTCAAGTAGAAGAAACCTTAAAACATTCATGAAGGTTGTGTTGGTCTGTCCCTCCTCCGTGTGGCTGGATTTGTCTGATCTACCTCTTTCACAGGGTGTTTTATTTTGAAAACTGACTGGACTCTGTGCTGTTTCTGTGTCTGACTTCCTGCCAGCTCGATCTTCTTCTAAAACACGCTGCAAAATCGCTTCTGGTCGAGTCACGATCATCGCCGGTGTCGGTGGAATCGAGCTGCATTGTTTGTTCCAGGTGTATCTAATAAATTGACTACATGAGATCATAAGATCAGAATCAGACAGAGCGTGACCCGAGCAGCTGTTTAGCTCGATCAAAGGAGTCGATCGAGTCAAGAAACTGACAGTAAAATGTTGTTTGACTGCTGCTTTGTTGTAAATTCCCGTCATGACGGCGTCCTAGTTTTCAGATTCAGCGGACGATCGATGCACCTGCAGACGCCTTCGACGTCCTCCCGGGTTGTCTTTGAACGAGAGCCACAAACAACATGGCTGACCCCGTGTGACACACCGAGGGTTCAGTTCTTTTAAGATAACACATTTCTGTCCTCCAGCTTCTTTCACATCTGCTCCGTGTCTCACTTTGTAGGTTAATCCACGATTTTAGACACCACAACGGCGGCCTTGTGCTCGCGCAGGTCTGCGTTATTGTGATAAAGAGACTGTCACGGTCGACGAGGTCAGGCATTCAGACGAGGACGAGGCGAAGGCCGATCGCTCACGCATGTGTTTTTGCTGCAAACACGTCAGTCTGAGGGATTAGGAGGGCAGGATTAGCAGCACGGCGCTCACTCACAGCCGTAGATGTGCACTTTAACAGAATATGAGAAAAAGATGCTCCAGATTCATGTAAAGAAAACATCAAGGAGCACAAACCAGCTAAAAGCTGCACAAAGTTGTTTAAAGTAACATCTTTTTTACTTTTCTGTGAAACCTGTTTGACATGTCGACTGAAACTGACGTTAATCAAACAACTTGTGACTCATGAATGAACCAAAAAGTCAAATGTAACTCTGCAAACTATCCGACAGTTCTCGTCCTCAGTGTAAGTTCACAGTGTGAATTTAAAACTCCTCCACCGCCCTCTGATTCTTCTTCATCTCTTTCATGATACGGAAAAAGAAAAACACGTGACCTCTGGAGGATAAATGTGTAAAGAATCGGTTTCATCCAGAGTCTGATCAACACAAACTGAGTCACAGCTGAAAATCTGAAAAAGTGACACGAGTGCATCACAATCATTTCGTCCTGCGTGCTCCTCAGTCTGATCGGCACAGACAGTAAATCATCTGTTGGTCGAGTCCTGTCTGTCTTTCACCACCTTCCTCTCTCCGTCTGTTCTCTCCTCCTCCGGCTTTCTATAAAGCCTTCACTTCCTGCCGGATGGCTCTAAACATTCCTCTGGATCCGGACACTTCCTCTTCTCTCGCTCTCTCCAACTCCTTCCACATGTGCGTGTTCGTACGGAACATGACGCCGCGTTCGACCCTCCGTGTTGTGTATCTGACTCAGTCACGTATCAAATCGACCTCGACGTGATGACAAATCAGCCTTACCTTTCATAGAAACGTCATATTTCCTGATTTTGTGCATGCATAAGTCCGTTCCTTGTGATATAGAAAACTGCAAATTGGCTGATGCCCCTGAGCACTCGTCTGATGCCGTACATGATAATCTGGCTCAGGTTCTGCAAAACAGATTGGATCAAATGCAGCTGCTGCACTCAGACAGAGAGACACTGTTTGGATTTACACACTTTGATATTTTACAGCCAAATAATATAAAAGTGTGTCATAAACAGCAGCAGCTATCGCAGAGTTTACTGGGGCTACGTTTAAGGATTTCTCAGCTGGCTCGGGTTAGAGTTAGGGTCACTGTCTTCATCCATTCAAAGCTGTGAAACAGGGTTAAAAATGATGGAATAAATCTGAATGCTCAGGTGTGTATGCAGGTTCAGGTTCAGCTCGTGACCTTTGCTGTCAGCTGACCTCTGCATGACCTCCCGTGTCAGTGTGTATTAAAGCAGAAACCCCATTAAGATAATGTTAAGAACCGTCACTCCTCCTGTCTGTGACGTGTCTGCAGATCTGACCACGTACTTACTAACCGTGCAGCTCTGCAGCGACTCGCTGCATGAGAGGTCATTTCTTGGTTCGGTGGCTGCGGAGGCGATATTTCAGAATCCAGTAAAAATGAGTCGAAGCCTGAGACGCTCTCCTGACACTAATCCCAGAGCGTCCTGCTGGGTCGTGGTTTCCTGCTGCTGAAATGGGCAATTAAAAGCAGGAATGACGTTTCTCGATCCGACCCGGTTTGATTTATCGTCACTGACGAGGTGACGCTCCTGCAGACCTGCTGTAACAAGTACTGCTACTGAACCTGTGTGTGTGTGTTTACCTCATATCAATGTGTCTTTTTATAGGCCGAGATTCAGGTCAAAAAATGTTTCCCAGATAACAAGGTGTTCCTTCTTTTGTCAAGAAACCCAATTATTCAGTTTACAGTGATATCAAATAAGATAAAAGCATAACCTGCACGTATCGTATCGTTTGTTCTCTGTCCCACCTGTCGGACAAACGATCACCTGACAGACGAAGTGTGTAATCAATATCTCGTGGTTGATTTGTAGCTTTGTTTTGCGCTGCGGTTTGTTGTAATTTATGATTCACATGTACCTGAAGGCAGTTTACACTGCATGACACATACTGTACATACACTTGTACACACACACACACACACACACACCTGACCTACAAAACACACCGTCATGATTTAATGGAAACACCTGCAGGATGGAAACTTTAGTTTTCTGCTCCTGAGTAGGGTTGCAAAAGTCCAGGAATTTTCAAAGTTGGAAACTTTCTATGGGAATAAACCGGGAATTTACAAAATTGAAGGTTGGCATAATCTTGACTCTTGAATATCTGCTATTCCTCAGTCACATGCCATCACACACTAACCCTCCGGCGTAGCTGCTCCGTGGCCGACAGCTGAAGACTTTTAAAGATCAGAACGTTAACGTTGTCATCTGTCATCGTCTCGGCCGTGCAGTCTCTGTTTCTGATCCCATCTGAGGGAGAAGTAGGAGGACGGTTATCTGATCCTAGACTCTGTGTTCAACAGCAGTTTCCTGGAAAACCCCCATCCACACAAACACACACAAACACACACACAACATAACACACAACACAAGTGCAGGCTCAACCCGAACAACCAAACATCCATTTCCAGTAATTAGCCCTTTCTCATGCGATCCTGTTACCTTGTGAGAGTGCCGGTACTCTCCTCTAAAGACTCCTCAGAGAGAGAAAAGTTTGGTCATTACCTGATTTAATGAGCTGATTGATTTTGTCTACGCAGCATGGAGCCAAAAAGGCAACAGAGCGTCTCCTCTGTTAAGACAACAGATTGAGAAGTCCATTAAGACTTATATTGCAGTTTGGGGCGAGGCAGCAATGAAGTCTGGGTTTGAAGTTTCACTTCCAGAGGTGGGAAGTAACTCCAGATCTTTAATTAAGTTTTTCATTGCTTTTGCAGATTTTCTACTTTTCCGTCACCACCTTTACGAGTGAACTTTCCTACATTTATCTGACCACAGTCGTCACTGATAACTTTGCAGGTTCACAGTTGACATTGAACATGAGATAAAGCTACTTCTTCTCTGTAAACATCTCACGTTATCAGATAATCTGGGCTGAACATCGGTACCGATCGGCCCCCGGGCTTGTCCTAACCCTAACGTTGAGATCTGATCTTGGGAATTGTTTTGTCTTGTTAATGTAGCTGTTCTGGAGCTTTCAATCACGTCATGGCCTTCATGTTTACTCTTGGGTTATCTACAAAGTCAGAGATTCTTGTCAACCTTTCTTTCTTACAGTATGTGTCCTTCATTTGATCATTCTTTACCTCATCAGTTTCCATCTTGGCTGATATGAAAGCATGAAAATTTCCCCAGGCTGGGAGATTTCACCCAACAGTGACACTAAACTCTCTTTGTTATTAATTCTTTTGGTTTGGACAGTAGATACTTGACGAGGATCAGCATTCTTCCGTTTTGGTAAAGTTGTTTGACCTTTCTCAGAAATATTTTCACGTCTGACTAATGTGGATAAACTCATCTATCAGATGCCACGTTGTGTTATTTCGAAACTGAATTTTTGTCTGCGGTGAGTAAGACTTGATGTCCCTTTGGTTTACCAGTAAGTGAGCCGTTGAATCAACGAATAGACTTGCTTCAGTTGCTCTGAACAAAACCTGCATTGAATGAGCAACAGCTCGTTGTAAAGAGCTCATGTTCATTCACAGCAGAGAAAAAAAAGAGAGAGAGAGAGATGTTCATCTTCCCGTCATGCTCGCCTTCCTCGTCGCTATCACTCAGTGGATGCTTCATTTTGACAATTCGGTCTGCGGTCGGAGGGTTGAAGAGAAGAAGGTGGAGCGCAGTCTCTCCTGATGGTTGAACCTCAGAGTATTCAAGGTGTGCAGACTTTCTACCTGCAGAGCTCGCTGAGGTTGCCTTCCAGCGTTTGTCCTGATGTGATTGTAGTCCAAGAAATGTTTAAACGTCTGTGTTAAATTTGGTTGAAGGTTTTGGTCGATGTGTCGACGGCACTGTTGTTGTTTCAGAGAATTTCAGTGAGCATTCAAAGGTACCCACTGGTGTATGATCATTGTTGGAACGTTCAAAGGCTTTTCAAGTTAATGCATGAAGTGTGAAGCTCAACAAGTCAAAATGGATAATTGAGAAACTACAAACAGCGGAGGCATTTGCACTCCAATTGGATGAATCAATGGACATGTCCAAAGACACGCAGCTCTGGGCTGAAAAAGGTTGAAGATCCCTGATCTACTCCGTTGAAGAAGAACCTTTTGATACGGTTAAAAGCAGAACAGTCACTAAATGGACTTTACTTAAAGATTGTTTGGTCAACTTCAGTGTAACATGATGTCAGAAATGGAATCAAACTTCAACCAGAGCTAGTCGACTGAGGCGTCAGTCATCAAATCTCATCGGGATACTCGACGGGCTGAAGAGTTTCATTTCTTGTGCCAACAATAGTCTGAAGAAACAGAACTGGATCACTTTTTAGGTCTGATTTAACACGCCGCCACTCATTAGTCCTCATTTAGTCGTCATCTGGCCGGTCGTCGTCTCTCTCGTGGTGTGGCGAGGAATGTTGACGGATGAATAAACAGTTTGTTTTTGTCGGGTTGCTGGTTTAAACTCTGGATGCCTTTTTTAGCTCGACTCTGTTTCAAATGAGCCCCGAAACCTAAATTAAATATTGAGCCTATTTTGAAAATTAGTCGTAGTTACATAAAGACACAAAAGACTTTGTCCTGTATGTTAATATGATAAACTCCTGCACTCCTGTCAGAAGTCATTTCTCGATGGTTTCTTGATGAAGGACGTGTCCCCTTTGTGTCTAAATGCCCTCGAACAACACTAAAGAAGTGTTTTAATGGTGGTAAACATCACTTCTGACCGCTCTTTTGAAATGTGTACCATTATTTGCATCCCAGAGGACAATTTCCTCGTTACCCTGTGTGAAATATGGTGTTTTAAACACACTTTGGGGCGTCCTGTGATCAAATAGACCCTTCCAGTTTGTTTACACATTCGCTGCAGAGTAATTCCACCCTCGCCTCCCCACTTAACCCAGTTCTTCGACGGCCAAGCCGCCAGAAATATTCGATTGTCTTTGTGTGAGTGCACTCAGTGACTTGACACTTTTCCAAAAAAGCCATAAAGTCATTAGGGGGAAGTTTAAAAGCTCTGAGGGTTGAAGCGTGTCCCAGGATCGAGCCTTTCTCACACTATACTGGGCAAACCGGCTGAGACAGAATAAACAAAGTTATCTCTGCAGTTTAGTGGGTCAAGCTGCTTCAAAGGGATTTTATACCTGAAGATCAAGGCTAGTTTCCTGAACTCAGATCTGTCTGAGATAGAGTTAATTCAGAAATTAGAGGCATGACGTGAAAATGTAGGTCAATGAACGAGATAAGAGGAAAATCTCATTTGGTTTGCACATAGGAGGTGGCCTATGGAAAGACTACAAATCCCAAATATGTTTAAACTACAAGAAGCCCAGATCGGCATCTGTCTTTCAGCCTCTTATTTCACCAACCACTAAAAGTCAGTCCCAGATTTACTCTTGTCCGGCAGCTTCTTGCTCGCCCACTCTACTTTTGTCTTCTGAGCTTGCCCAGCTCCTGTTCTGGCACGACACTGGCTCCGAGCTAACATTAGCTAAGAAACTGGGCTAACGTTAGCTAACAGCAGCTACAGTTGTCAGCAGTTTACTTCACTGTCCATCAGGAAACTCTGTAAATCACAGAGAGTTGAGGCGGAGCAGCCGGAGGACATCAGAGGGAAAACCAGAAAACATTTTCTCCATAAAATATGATCCAGTTTCACCAAAATCAGTGAAATAGTTGGTGGTGTGTGACTTAGTGCCGTAAAGCGTTACGTACTTCTCCCGACCCGGAGCCCAAAGTTACATAGTGTGAGAACAGACGTACGAATGACAGAGACACCATTCACCTGATCACAGGTCAGTGTAGATCAACAGGAGGTAACAGACGTTAGTTTATCAGAGGAAAGTTAGAGGATGTTACTTTAACTGCAGATGCCAGTAAAACAATGACTGCTTTACAATAAGTGAAGTTTAAGCTTGTAACGTGAAGCAGCAGCAGTAGGAGGAAATGTTTGGTTTGCATTAGCAGCGACTAAACACAGCTCTGATACGGTGAAGTGAAGAAGCGAGAGAGACTGTGCTGGATCACATGCTGCATTGTTTCATGTGATTCCTTCATGTGTACAGACAATTTGAATCCCGTGGGGAGGGCGGGGGGGGGATGGTGGACTACGCCACTAACAATAAAAACAACTACACACAGAGGTAATTACTAAAAAATGCTGACCTTAAATAAATTCAAACCACACCATAAATTATAACTTGAAGCAGAATTGAAAGAACTCTACCTACATGTGTCACCACTTTCCCCACCTTTAAACAGCTGCAGATATTTTCAGGTCAAAGTGAACTACTGCTTTAATTTGTGCAGCCACACAGTGTGTGTTTCTCAGGGTGAAACTGCCCCCTTTTCTTTTTCTTTTTGTACAACAAGGCGTCTGTTGTTTGTCCCAGAAGAAAGGCGGAAAAAGGGGAAGACAGTATTTATATTCTGCCCGTTCCCTCCGCTCCGAGTCTGCAAAAAAAAACGCCAGGCGACCACAGCTGGGCAACACATGGCAACTTTGGGCCTCAGCTGCCAGCCCTTAACACACCCACCCACACACACACACACACACACACACACAGTACAAGTACACCTCCTCGAAGTAATACATATACGTGTGTATGCACACCACTCTTGCTTTCACACACTTGTACAAACAGTGTCTTGAACATGCACACACACGCATACAGAGCAGAAGAAAAGTAGGTCAGGTGGGCTTTAGTGAGGGGGAGTTTGGTCATTTCTCCCCTTCACGGGCCTGACTGGTCTTTAGGTCTAAAGCCCGGTTAGTTCAGCGTCAGGTCATCATCGATGCACGAGCTGCAGATCTGCAGGAAGTTTAAGAGACTCTGCAAACTTCTTGTTTTCACGTGAGTTTGATTTGGCTCGTCGTGCACTTTGTGTTGTGATTGTGGCGACTGATGAGTCACAGGCAGGACATTTGTTTAATCCAAAGGTTTTAAAGGTCACATCTTGATTTTTTTACATATGTTCAAATCCCTTCAATCGCTCATTTTTGAACATGTACAATCTTGAATAAAAACTATAGGCAGTACATCGTGCAAACATCCCAGCAGTCAACTTCCTTTGACTAATCGCTCTCGGACAGGAAAATAACTTGGCACGGCTTCCTGTGGTCTGGCTTCATGAAATCTGGAAAGTATAATCAGCGTGGTTACAAGCAGAAGTTAGACATGAATGTGGGTGATATTCAGAGTTTGTGATGAGAAGCTAAACACCAAAAACCTGAACAGTTATTTCTCAGGCAGTCGTACATGATGTGGCTGAACATCCCTGTCTCTCTGTCTCTCTGTCTCTCTCTCTCTCTCCACAGTCAGGGTTCTTTTTAGGCCCACAGAGGCCCCCGTCCAAAAAACAAAAAATGCCTGACTAAAAATGGCAGACAAAACACCGTTTTTCTGTGGATGTTGCACGTTTTAGCCTCGGCGAGGAGAAAACAAGGAAGCTGCCCAGCAAGCACAACTGAGATTACAGCCCGGGCTTGTGGGATTCACAGTCGCTTTGTTCTGTAAACCAAAAACAGCTTGAAAGCAGCCCCTCATTCAAAAAACAAATAATGACAACGAGTATTTATTTTTACTTATAGTCATGCAGGGTTAGTCATTCATGCTTTTTATAGCCACATCTGCGGCCGCCTTCTCACCTGCGAGCTGCTCTGTTGGCATCCTGAATGAAATACTGTAACAGCCGTATGAATAAGATGGATTTGTGGCGGACGTGATAGTTCGATCAGGCCTTCGACCTAAGGCCCTCTCTAACCTTGGACATCTCTGTTCTTTCTGGGCTTAACTCATATGAGAAGGAACCAAAATGGCCGTCGGCTGGTTAAAAATATCCCACCTGGAAAAGCAGGAAGGCGTCTGACAAAGACATGAGTCCAGACAGGAAAAGCAAGTTAGAGTTTCTTCACTTCAAAGCCGTTTGTGTTCAAAGGGCTCTTTTTGAACGCGTTCATCTTTCTTGCATGCACAGGATAAGTGTGTTTACATTCTAGTTGGGGGGTTAAAAATGTCTTCTTCTTCTTTTTGTTGTTTCATGTGGCTGTCTTGAAACGGGAAGCCAAAAGCATCTTCTCTCAGTCGTTTGTAGCCGGGCCAGCGACCAGGTGCTGGCACCGAATTTGCAATAACGAGCCAATCGAGAGAAAACGAAGAAGTCTTTAACTTCAGAAAAAGTGAATGTGCAAAAGGTCACAGCGTGCAGGTGGCTGGACTGAGAAAAAATAAACAGGAAACTGTTCTTTTTTTTTCTCTAATGTGCACCGCTGGTGGAGACTGGTGCAAGAACCACGACTGGATGGTAAAGGTCGGACCGATTCCCAGATTTATAACTTGCAAGTTTAGTCACCTTGAACGATACGAACCCAAATTTGCCATCTATAAATACTATGTGAACATACGCTGAACAAGTTGAGAAGTATCACATCACCGAGCTGGTTGGTCCTTCACATCCTTCAGTGTTTTTCTGTCAGTCCGTTCAGCTGGGCACAAAGGGAAGCTGTAACTTTAGCCGTAGTTTGGTGGAGTGTTTGAGGTTAACAGGAGAAATGTCTACAGCTTCAATGCCTTGAAAAAGAAGGTAGCACAAGAGAATTTTTATCCATTCTTTGTGAATCGAGCTGCAGTGTTGGCGCCTCGTTCTCTCCATTTGACTGCTGTGTTTTTACAGGACGTAGGTGCACGCTGGCCGACACTAAGTAACGCAGCTGGAGGTTAGGTAAGAAACAGCTAGGTCAAAGCTATAAACACAAACACCTGTTTTCTCCATCAGCCTCCGCTCATAACCGAACTCAGCCCGCCTCGATCAAATATTCAGTGGGTGTCGTTGCATTCCAACATTTCATTTCATGTGACATCTTCACATTTGTTTTCTCTGCATGAACTGATTCATTGCACAGTGTTTGTTACTTCCAGCCTGTAATTACACAGGGCAGTTTGTTAAGCATGCACTCGTCTGCTCCATATTCATATACACTTGCTATTTATTCACACGCTCAAAGCCTCCTGATATAACTCAAGTCTCCGGTTGTGACTGAGCTGCTTCCTTAGAATAATGTGTTGCCTTCTTTAAGGGAACGTCAACATGTTACTGAGCGGTAAAACACACATTTAGGCCATTCAAATGTCAAGATTCTTTTGCTCATGTGACCAGACAAAAGTAGAAAATGGAAAACTTCATGGCAGGCATTAAACATGATTTCAAAGTCCTCGATTCTGTCGTTGTTCTGCAGTTTATTTGCTCCGTTGAACAGTGAATGCATGTCTGAGTCATAAATATCAGCCTCATTAACAATCCAGTGTCATCAGCGTACAGTGTGAGTGAAGAATCAGTTACGAGAACAACACAATGAGAGCTGCTGAATAGTTCATGAGGCGCAGTGAGTCAAACAGACTCATCTCAGAGAGGCTGCAGCCAAACAAATGGACGCTGTCATCGGGAATTCATCGCTCTGATGAATAAAATATTTCAAGGTTTGTTTGTTGACGGGGCGAATGTTTGCTCAGCGGTCGTCGTGTCCACGCCGCACATGAGTGTATTCATGGTCGTTATGATATGAAGTCTGGAGTGTCACTTTTTCATTTGATTATTGTGTTATTAGTTATAATAATTAGTAATATGATACATTTTTAACAAAGAACTGTGTCAGTTCAGAGGTCAACAACTGGCCAATCACAGCGTCTCTAGATTAATGAACAGTCCATGTAAATATTTAATTATTCAGCTCGTCTGTACTGGGCTACCGTAGAAACATGGCGGTTCAACATGACGGACTGAAATCTAACTCATAAAAGCCCCTTTAAACATATAAATCTATGAAATAATAACTCATTTAAACATATGTAACAAAGTCCATGAACTGTCTGGTAGATCATTGTTGGCTACAGGGCAAGAACATGCTGGATAACAGTTTTAAATCATGGTGTCGTGCATGTTGTTGCATGTTTTGACGTATTAATTGCAACTGCTGTTGCTATTAGCATTTCAAACACTCCAGTCTCTGTAGAGTGAACACCAATAAAAACTGTGAGAGATAATAAGATTTATTTTAAGGCCATCACAGTGTTCTCATAATGCCTGTAAAGTTCCAGTCACATGGAGGTAGAAACCACAGGATCAACACCTCCTTGTTTAGACTGAAGAGTCTCTGAGGATTCCCTGGTTTTGGTCACGTCACGGTGACTGCTGAGTCCACCGGTTAAGACCTCACACGCCCTGCTGAGTCAGCCAGGTTTCATCACCAAATCCTACCGATTCATCCAGAAAGACTTCAGCACGGCGTGTTTGGACACAGAAGAAGGCCACGAGCAGGTTTATGGATGATTGAGCAATTAATGAAATTGAAAGAATAGTTTTTATGTTGAAATATTAATACAAAAGATAACAAACATTCCTGCTTTTGTGTTGACACGTGGTGTGACTGTCAGAGAAAACAGCCTGCTGGACAGCGTCCGTCTGCAGCAGTGAGAGTTCAGTTAAACGTTCCAGCAGAGTGATAATGACGGGGAATGAGGGGAGACTGTCATTAGAGCACGGCGGGGATCAGCTGTGCTTCTGGTTAACTTCTAATAGAGAAACTTTCACCCTTCGTTTCATCTGTTTCAAGTCGTTCAGACTGAAAGACTGTCACTCAAAAAGCTGACAAGCTGCACTGGGAAACGTGGACTCGTCAGTCGGTCTCAGATGGTCTGGTCCAGAGAAGTGTGCGGTGTTTCTGGATGTTGTTGATATCTGTCTTTCTCTTTGCATGGTCGAGTCTGAACTTCATCTGTAGCTGCAGAGATGAACTGAAGTGTGGTTCTCTGAATCTTTGAAAGATATTCTGGATTGTAGATGGTGAAATCCAGAAATTCATTCAAACTGTGAATCCACAAACATTCTTAAACTTTCGATAACGCCTGATCATGATGCTATAACCTGTTACCAATGAACCTGTTCACCTGTGGAAGCTTCAAACAGGTGTTTTTGAGTCTTTCCTTTGTCCTGTCTAATAAAGTTTATCAGTTTTAGCATTAAATATCTCGTCTTCGGATGAATTAAGGTTGAAAAGGATTTGCAAATCATTGCATTCCAAACTTTTTGTTGGAATCAGGGCCGTGATTTCGTTCCTTCCACATCAGCTGATTGTCTTGACTTTTTCTTCCCTGCGTTACATCACGCCGCTCTGATTGACCGGTTCCAGACCGCGTCCAGTAAACAGTAAACAGGCCCGGCGTCGAACATATTTAGCGTGTAAACAGATTAAGTCCATGAGCTTGTTGTGTGTTCTTTTCTCACCACAGTGACAACTGTCCTCTGTAGCGGTGCTTTCTGTCTGGTTTGCAGTTCTGGGCCTTTTTCTTGTTCTCTCACAATGAAACAGTCTGCTTGTGTTTTCCCCCTGGCGGTTTGATTGTCGTCCAACCAAAAAGAGGTTCCAAGTCCTCTCCCGAGTCAGCTGCAAACTCACATGGATCCACCCTACAGCTGCTCTCCAGATCCACGACTACATGCCTTTTAATTATCCACAAAGCAGCTGAGGACGATACTGAGAGCTTCATCTCCCAAAACTTGACGTCTCTGAAGTTTTGAGATCGTAGCGTGGGAAAGTGTTGTTCTGACATTTGTTTAAGGCTTAAAGGATTCCAGAAAATATTTCTAATTTGTCGTGTACTGACGTTTTAATTGACCCGCCGTCTCTTGAGGCGTCCCATCCGTTTCGAGTCGTATCACTTTCATCACCTGGTGGAAACCTCTCCATCTCTTTGTCCTGGATGTTTCCTGATAACCCGATCACTGACAACACAGGAGGACGATCGGCCGATGAGCAGCTGCTTCCTGTGGAGCCTCCAGTCAACACCTCTGCTCCCGCCCACACCAGAGTGTGCTGAGTGACCTGACCTTTAACCCCCCCTGACAATTGCTTTGTTAATAATTAAAATCTAGCAGGTGTTACGTGTTGTTAACGGGGCTGTGAGCTTATGTTTAATTTGAAAACTGTTATACGGTAGCCCATTTGTGCCATAAACGTTTCCTCCTCTTTCTTTGGCAGTTCTCCTGCTGTTGACTTTGTGCTCCAAAGACTGTTTTGGCCAAAAGCAATCGAGAAAATCAAACAGAAACTTTCTACAGAGTCGAGATAATCTAAGCAGCTTGTAGGAAAAATGCAAAGATGAAAAAATGAAATTTGAAAGCGCAACATGCAACATTTTTATCACAAATCAATCATATTTTATAGAAATAGACCAAGTTTCCATTTTATTTGTTGGTTGTTTGCCAGTTTAATTAAGTCTTAGTTAATGTGCATGTTTACGATGTGGATAAGCAGAACGGAAGCAACGTTCAAGCAACCAAAAACACAGAAATCAACTAATTTCTAACTTTTTATTGAGCACCGTTATCACGCCAAAATTTAGCATTAGTTAGCATGGCTGAAGACAAATAAATAATAAAGTAATAAAGAGGTGAAATAATCTCAAACTTTATTGTTTAGTAGTAGCCTCGTATGATTTTTGTGATATAGTGTAGAAAAGGGTAAACGAGGAGATACCGTGTGTTTAAAAGTAGTTCCTCTGAGGAATCTGTCCCCGCCTGAACTCCTCAGTCGCACACCACTCAAGAAAAAAAAAAACCTGAAACCGCACACTCGATTTCTAAATGTTGACCATCTCTAAGTTGAGTCTGGGCTCTAAATATATTCCGACCACACAGTCTCGAGTTAATGTTGAAGTCATCGTGGGTAAAAAAAAAAGGCACAGGAGCACAAAGTAAGCAGAGGGAAGCTGTTAAAAGTTGATCCCGTGGTCGGTGAAACACATTCACTTTTGTTCATTTCCCATTTTTGAGCTTAGAGTTTTTCATTTTTCATGTTTCTGACTTTCCAAAGAAAACATTTCATGGATTTAACTATGCTCATGAGCGATACTCCGCTTTATGAATGAGTGCAGTCATTTCTCTAATTTCTGCATCAAGATAAAAAAGTACTTCTGGCAGCCGCTCACGCTGTCTGCTGTGAACTTCACCTCAGCTTCATCAGCTTCCTTTTGCCTCCTGCAGTTTTCAGTTAAAAGCAGCTCAGTTCACCGTTTTCTGCATCCACTTTGAGTAAAAATAGAATAAAGACCTCGTGGTGATGTCAAAAAGCTGCAGGTTGTAACAGTTTTGTGGTAAATCTTCATATTTTCTTACTTTTCTTTGCCGGTCTGACATCTGTCCCTCATTTCCTGTCTCGTTTTTTTGGTTTTTGGTGTGACCGTTTGCGCTGAATCTGAAGCTATTAGCTGAACATCTTCTGCGTTTTGAAGGAGTCGTTGGGTTTCACTGTGAAGTATTGCTGTAATTTCCTGCCCGTAGTCGGGGGCAGCTTTCTCTGCGGTGACCCACGGCAGCTGAGTAAATGTAGTTCAAACAAACCAGCTTCAGCGTTCACTCTTCTTGGTTCTGGTCTCTGAAGTCCTCCAGATGCACGTCTCCTACAGACGCAAACAGATCGTCCAATCCGGTCCAGGCAGCGTGGTCACACTTCAAGTGCAGGAATAATTAAAAAGATGCTCTTCTGAGGGATTTCTCATAGTAAAGTTAATTCTTCAGCAGTAAACCTGTGTCAGGTTATAATAGTCGTGCTGGACACCTGCATGATAACGACTGGACTCATCAGCTGGTAGCCAAACAGCTGATGAAAGCATGACTTCAGTGCTTCATATTTAATCTAAACTTCTCAGCAACTCTTCTTTAAATTCCTCCTCTCTCACTGTCAGTTGTAATTGTAATCTCTAAACTGAGTGCAGAGTCTGGAGGCCAGGGACGGAGACTTTGTCAACCGAAACGTTCTGGTTGTCTGAGTATGTCACGTTTCAGCCGGCATTGGTTGCAACAATCCGTGTGGAGGAACAAACAAAAAAAAAAACACAGTGGGCTAACCACATTGGTGGAACCCGTCAGCTACCATCTAATGACAATTTAGCTTTCTCCTCATCAGATGCAGATATCGTTCCCAGCAGAAATTTGTCTTTCCGTCATGCGTGTGTACGAAGTTGCCAATCGGACTGCAGAGGAAGTTCTGGTCCGGATATCTGCAGGCTTCACTGAAAGCCCAGAAACATTGGCTTCTATCCTCAGAGGCTAAAAGACGACAGCCGATGGGTTCCAACATTACAAAGACTGAGATATCTTGGTGTTCTCATTTTTTATTTCTCATTATTTAAAGAATAATCAACATTAGCATCGATCATTCTTGTTTTAGTTCCATTATCGAAGGAAATTTATGATGTTTGGTTTGACTTTTTTGTGATGTTTGGGGCTTTATGACGGGAAAAAAGATGTTTGTTAGGTTTGAGTTTGAATGTTGGGGGAGACTTTCTGTTTGTATGTAAACATGAATATGCGTGAGATAGTTCTGCAGACGTCTCGTGAAAACAGCTTCAATCAGACTGAGAATGAAGTCAGCAGTCAGATTATTGCAGCCCATGAAAAACTCCAGTCAGCAACTCCTCAAAGCGTCTGATTGGCTGTTGTGAGCTTGTCCATGTGTGTTTCATGGCTGCTGCTCTGCATGTTCATGTGATAGCAATTAGTCACAGATCATCCACAATAGAGAGTGAGTGTGTGTGTATGCGCAGACTTACTGTATTTCTACGTGTCTTTGTCTGTTGGCGTGTTTTTGAGTGTGATAAACACAGTCCTCCTTTTCTCCATCATCATCATCAGTCAGCCAGAAACGGCCTCTGCAACCAACCAACCACCGACTTCCTTTCTCCCACAATGCAATGAGTCACCCCATTCATCCTTGTAAACACTTCAGTCTTTTTTTCTGGACGTTTAACTGAAGTTTAATCCAAAATGTTTTAATGTTTCTAATGTTTTAATAAAGGCGGGAACGAAAAAAAAGGAATGTGTGAATATTCAGAGGGAGTCTTCTGTCGGCCGGATGTGTCTGCAGAGCTCCTGCATGCCGCACATGGTTTCATTTAACCCCGTACAAGCTAACGGCCGTGTTTCACATCCATTCCTCCGTCAGAAAAGCTGGTTTTCTGTGTGCCTCACTTACAAGCCGTGTGGGTGTGATTAGGCTATGATTGGTGCTCTGTTGTTCTGCTGGATAATGGCTTCTGGTCTGTTAAATCTTTCTTTCTCGTGTCATTTTGAAGGCCCCCCTTTGTGATTTTCATGCTCATGTTGTGCAGCATTTATAAGCATATACAACACGCTGTGTTCATCTGTTGGTTTTTGTCTCAATAGAAGCTCAGATGAGTTAAATATTTGATATATATTTCATGTTATGTTGTTAGATTTTCTTTCTTAAAGGACCCAAAGCCGACATGAAATGACTTCTCACTTCTAACTGATCCATCACAGTGAAAATGTTTCAGTATTCTTGTTGTGTGGCATTGCAACTTTCTGTTTTTTTGTTCAGCAAAGCTCCGACACCACAGTGTCTTTGTTTGCTTTGTATTCGCAGCAATCAAACCTTTCAGGAGGCGGTGTTGTGCTGTTGTTGGTCGTGTTGTCTTTGAATGCAGCATGAAGAGACGTTTGAATAGTCCCTGCTCACAACTGCAGGACCACAAAACACAACACTGACATATTATTCAATTAATATTGACGTCTTTCTAAGTTCATGTCATAGTTAAAGGTCCAGTCTGTCAGGTTTAGGGAACTCTGTTGTGTTTTCATTCGTGTTTAATCACCTGAAAATAAGAATTGTTGAATGAGTCCACCATTATAAACCGCCATGTTTCTACAGTAGCCCAGAACGGACAAACTAAACACTGACTTTAGATCGGGACCTGAGCGTTTTCCACGTGATTTGTGGTTTCTTGTGGTGAATAAACGTTTTTTTGTTAGTAATCTAGTTAATTAGCCTTCATGATGTGATCATAACGTGGAAAAAGTAGACGCCAAACAAACTGTAACTAAGAGCTAACAAACAAATCGTGGAAGTTTTTTGATGTACGAATCTTTATCATCTGTAACGTGCTCATCAGTCACATTCATGCACATTCACACACCATCCACAGACTTCAGGAGCAGTCTGGGGTTCAGTATTTTGCCCGAAGACACTTCAAACCGCCAATCTTCTAATTAACGGACGACCCGCTCTACCTCTACAACTCTATACTTTTGTATTTTAATAGTCTAGCAGACTCCTGACTTCTAAATAAACATGCAGATACTATAATTCTATACATAAAAATGTGCTTTGACTCTATAAACTCTGCAGACGATATACACACAGACGTATGGTCTAATCCCCCTGTGGTGTGTGATAGGTGCTGATTATACACACAGCGGCTCAGCATGCACCTTCAGCTCAGATTAAAGTTTGGAAAAAGCTTCTTTACCCTCGACGAAATGACATGTCATGTATCATGAATTCCAGGCTTCAGCAGATCGTCTGTCTTTGACATGTGGCACTGCTCGCTGAGCTGCGTGATTAAGTGGTATGTAACATCTAATTAAGGGGTATTAAGGTCTGGAAATTCAATAAGAGGAGCAGAAGTGAAGGCAGTGGTTATGATGACAGATGATGTTTTCTATAGATCCTGTCCGGGACGTCACGTCCACGAGTTTTCATGTTGAGGAGATACAAATTCAGCCGCAGGCAGGTCTGATCTCCGACAAAACATTTTTTTTTACCTTTTTAAAGCAAAAACAAATGTATGTCAGGCTCCAAACATGTTTCCTAACTCAGTTTGGACGTAAGTGGATTAAAGAAGAATGTGGTCCCAAAAGATAAGAGCTGCTTTTAAAAGACAGATTGATGGAAGAACATTAAAGTGAGTTACGCTTCAAAGAAAATCAACATGATGAGAACAGACTAAACATTCAAATCCCCAATATGGGATCTATCCATTTTTAGCCATAAGCAGTACTCGCTATAGACTCCAGTAACATCTGTACGTCTGTTCATTGGCTCGAAATTACTCCAGTATTATTGAACTTTGCTTCGACATTCATGATCCCCAGAGGAGGAATCCTAATGACTTCCCCGGACTTTTTTTATCTAAATGAACCGTGCAAATGCAAATACATTGATTCAATGCTTCATTTCTACATCTTCAAGATATCAAAGTGTTGGAAACACACGCAAAAAACGTGTTATCTGACGGCAACAGACAGGCACATATTCAGTTGTCAGGTTCAGCTTCTTCTCTTCACCTCCAAAATCTGTCATTTCCTGTCAGATCTAGAACTTTCATCCAGTTTGGACTTCTGTAACTCACTCTACCTCAACATCTCTCAGGCGACCGTTTCCTGTTTACAGCCCGGTTACTAACAAGGTCCAAGAAACGAGACCACGTCACCCCGATTCTGGCATCCTTACTCTGGCTTCACTTCAGGATCAGAATCCTTTAAAATCTCTCCACAGTCTCCTACAGAACCACCAGAACCGTCAGATCGTCCGCCCACCATGGCGTGTTCCCTGTGCTCTTGGGCTGGGCTTTTTCAGTAGTGGCACACGACTTTGGTGCTTTTAAAAGTACTACATCAAATATATATATGTGCGACACAGTGTTGCAGGTTCCTGGTTTGAATCCCCCCCCCAACCTTTCTGTGTAGAGTCTGCATGCTCTCCTCAGGTTCTCCCTCTGTGGGTACTCTGGCTTCCTCCTCACAGTAAATTGCCCAGAGGTGTCCAGGGCGTACACCGCCTCTCACCTGATGTCAGCTGGGATTGGCTCCAGCCTCCTGCCCCCTGATAAGCGGTTATGGAATGGATGGATGAGTGTTATATAAATAAAACAAACTTGAAACTTGAACTTCCTCAAAAATGCAGCTGCTTGTTGGTCCCGATTGCTGCTGAGACACAGTGAGGTCATAAAAATTTGAAACACTTCGAGCAAAGACATTTCTGCTGCAGAGCTCTTGTAAATGAAACTGTGTGTGTGTGTGTGTGTGTGCAGCTGTGTGGGTGTGTGTTCTTTGCTTGTTTGCAGTGTAAGTTAATGAATGGCTCTGTGAGATTGTCAGATGTTTATGAGTTTGTTTGCACGCGTAACATGTGTATTTATTCATGTTTGTATATTCATGTGTGTGTGTGTGTGCAGGGAGAAATGTTTGCATCTGTATTTGCAGATAAATGTGTGTGTGTGTGTGTGTGTGTGTGTGTGTGTGTGTGTGTGTGTGTGTGTGTGTGTGTGTGTGTGTGTGTGTGTGTGTGTGTGTGTGTGTGTGTGTGTGTGTGAGTTTAATCATGTATGATTGTGTGTTTATTTTGGTGTGTGTGTGTGTGTGTGTCATTGTAGGCTTTCCCAGACTTTTCCGAAAGTCAATACAGCAACCTAATCAGTTCCCACAATCCCCTCTGCTCTCTCTCTCTGTGTGTCCAGTCATTCAAATCTAAATAACCTCTGCTGTTGAACTCGTGATGATTGGTTCTCCACAAAGGCTTTGCAAGTTGATTGGTCCGTGCCGCACGCTGGCAAAGGTTCAAGGTCAAATTTGCAGTGGTAGACTTCCTCCTGGCTGCGTTTCCCAGACTGCACTTTCCCACTAAACACTGGTCTGTGCATTGTTTCTATTGTGCTGTCACTCACTGTCATCACAGGGGAGAGCACGCTGAATACTTTCACTTTTTTTTTTTTTACCCTCAAGACAGAAATTCTTCTGCTGGTTTTGCAAACGTTCTTTAAACAATTGGATGTGAGATTAGTCCTGCGACAGCTGGAAAATGTAAAGCTCTAAATCTCAGTTTAAGTCCTGCAAGCTGTAAATTTTAAATGACACCCTCTCCGTCTGTCCTCAGTCGTGTCAAAGAGGAAAGCCTTCAGACAAATTGGCGGTCTGACAAAGATGGAAGAAAAACTTTTAAGTGAAGGTTCCTCTTCCACTGCCGAGCTTTAATTTTGAAAATCTGTGTCTGTCTTCATGCTCTCTATTGGCTGGATGAGAGACAGACAAGTTCAAAAAATGTTTGGCATGAAGTGAGACGGTTAGTCACTTTAACCTCAGTCATAAAAAGCACTTCTCTAAAAGTTAATTATTCATTTTAATCAGCCGTCCCGTGCTTATCACCAAACGGCAAAGCAAAACAAAAAAGTACCTGCAGGACCGAGAACGTCGCACACAAAGACGACGTGACAAAGACGTCTGTGTTTGCACTCCAACTCCAAAGTACAGGCTGAGTGAGCGGCCTTATTATCGGCATGTAGGGTGACTGTTACGTTTATGAGCGTCTGTCTGAGAGAAGAATCTTTCAGGCTGAGTAATTCCTCTTTGATAGTTGCATGTTTTTGCTTTCTGAAGAGCTTTCAAGGACTTGTGGGTCATGAAATGAAGAGAAACGCCGGGCGCACCTGCACTCCAAAGAGTCAGGATCAAATGAGCGCATAAAGCCATTTACGTCCCGATTTCAAACGTCAGATAAACGGTGCGTGACGCGCCGCCTCTGATCCGTTCTTCACCTTTTTGAAAGTGAAGCTTTTGAGCTGCGTGAAGCTTTGAGGAGTAGGGCGAGCTGCGATTCAGCCTGATGTTTAAGGGAGACGGCGTGATGAGCATGTGGGGCTTGTACAAACACGAAGCAGATAACGTGTTCCACTCGGCTGACGGAGGGAAACCTGCTGGTCTGCAGGTGGGGAACTTTTAACCACAGGGAGGAGAGTTAGGACAATTTCATATTATCTGTTGAAGTTCATGGTGCAGTGACAAGTAGAGCTGGTTTTGTTTTGAATGTTTTGATAGTTTCAGTTACTCATTTAACAAAAAGAAACCAAAGTTCTCAGTTCATATTGGATGTTGTCTAAATGGAAGCAGCTGTACAGAAATAATATGTGAATAAAATCAGGGAGAAGCTGATCAAAGAATAAGTGAATCAGACATTTGAAGTCAACTTTTGGAGCTCTCCTTACGGTCTATACCAAAAAACATCTGTGATGGTTCAAATGAGGATCTGTTGTTGGGAGTTCTTCTTTAAAAGGCCTGAAGGGGTTTTCTGATGGACATTTTCTATCAGTCTGTTTGTCGTTTTGAATTTGATTGGCTATAAAACTTGGTTGCTTAATATTGTCGCAGCTTGATTTGACAATATTTTGACTGTTTTGGCGACAAGGCTCCTTCGGGAAAACAACCAATCAGGTTGTCCATTGTGAGACGAATAAGCGATAAGCTATAGCATGAGCTAACACCTTTTTTCTGTTGTGCTCTTATGTTTGATACATTTTGGACCACTGGGAGGAGGAGGAGGAGGTTTTCCCAGGGCGAATGGGAATGTAGACTAGTAGTGTAGTCATTGTCGTGCCAGAACAGGAGCTAAGCAAGCAGGCAATGTAACCGCTTCCTGCTGTTGGACTGGTAAGTAATATTAGCTGGCTGCTATGTCTTGTGTTGTTGACCTTGCTTGATGTTTGGCTGTTGGCAAAGTTGTCGACTCTCTAATCTTTTCTGGAGACGCCTCAGTCTTGAACTGTGGTTTAACAGATCCGGTGCAAACCCTGATGGAGGACTGCAGCTGTTAGCTGATGTGCTGCACTCTCTGCACGGCTGCTGTAGACGAGGTCAAAGTTCAGCGGCGGCAACACGGTGTTCACACACTCTGCAGAACAACTGGACTCACGCTGCCTCCTTTTTATCCCGAATCATTCCAAATATTCAGCGTGGCTCGTTCACCTGCCCTGAGCGGCAGCAGAACAATACAGACTGCAGCAGAAGAGTGCCAGTTGTTTGTAAGACAAGCAATGCATCATCTCCCAAAGAACATACCAGCTGAGTCACAAAAAAAAAAAAAGAAAAATGGCCCCGACAGGGTTTCCCATTGAAGGCTCTGATAGAGGGGAAGGCTGTGGTCGAACACAGGACTCTGTTTGTTATGGGAGTGGAAGTGGAATCTCTCAAGCGAGACAGCTGCTCATTCCCGACCCCGATGGCGTACGAACGCTCCGGGCCTCCACAGATCCTCATTTTACCAGGCGACCCCCTCCCCAACACAATCCCCAATCCCCAACTCTGCGTCCCGCAGAGAGAGCATTAGCCACACATGTCGAGGTTACGGAGGGAAAATACGCACAGGGGACGGGTCACCGCCTCGGTTTTTGCTCCCAGAGATTTCAGGGCAGGAGGTTTGTGTTGTGTTTTGGTTTCTGGCCGGGAGGAGGTGTCAGGACGGAGATAAAGGCCAGAAACAAGGGTCTCTCTGGACCACTGACACATGTGGCTGACTTGATGACCAGGGATGTTATAGATCTATCTATGAAACCACATTCATGGAACCCACAGAAACAGGAAATTAGAATAAGTACGACATTATGACTGGAGATAGTCCCATAAAACTGCTTTTGGTCTTACAAAGCTTCCTTTCCAAGCAGCTTTAGGCTTTGTGCAGGTCATCCAAATATTTTCTTGAACACAACTTCTGCTTTCCAAGCAAGACAAGCCAACACATTCCCTCCATAAATCCATTTTAATGATACAATTATCTTTTTTCCCTCGAATGAGGGACAGAAGATGAGTCTTGATTTCGTTACAGCGAGATGCTTCTCGACCTGTTGATATAAGTCGTCCTCTGACACCTCGGACTTTCGCTCCGTGAGATAGTTTACTCAGGTTTAACTGGAACGAGAGGCTCGGGAGGTCTTACTGGTGCAACAGCTGGGCCTTGATCCACAGCTCCCAGTCCCATGCAGTCCAGACTCTTTTTAGCGTCATGTGTTGACATTAGCTCGGCCGAGGCCCAGCTTCCTTTCATGCCTCTGCTTTGGTAGAAAATCCACAGAACAGCAGCCATTTCTTTACTTTGTTTAAAAGTTTTGTGTCGAGGACGTTTGGCTCCATGAAAGTTGGTCCATGTGAATCCTGGTGGTGAAATTTTTTTTTAAATATCGTGGTTTTATTTATTGAGCTTTTTTTGGTGCAGCGAACGCCGAGGAGGATTGGGGGGAATCTCAAACATTCATGACATCGGATGGAGCGGATATTAGACTGAAGAACATAAATAAACCAGTTGGTTTGATTGTTTTCGGCAGCCTCAGAAAGCTTCGGATGGAGTTCTGCTCGGATCGACTAAAGAGCTGAATCCAGGGGTTTAGTGTACGACCACTTTTTGGAACTTCAGCTCCAACTTTGCAGGACAAACACGTCATTCTTATCGTTGGAGCTGCAACAAGTTGATGGATTTAGATCGCTGTCACTCTGGATAAAGCCTGTCTTCATGCCTTAACGTTTCTGTATGTATTTTTCTTTAACGGGGACATGCACCTTGGGTCCTGATTTTCTTTGGTCCGTTGGAAAGTACAAACGAGATCTTTGATGTTCAAATTTCGTGGCAATCAGCGGTGATGAATGAGGGAGAGGAGGTGAAGTGGAGGCTTTTTGGCTCAGAGCCCTAGTTTAGAAATGGGCTAGTAGCTCTGTGGGTCAGAGTGTGTGTGAAGAGGAGAAGGAGGGAGGGAGGGAGGAGGAGAGAGGGAGTGGATTAAGGGTGGAGGGAGGGAAAGCACAATAAGATAGTGTGCCGCTGTCGGATGCCTCTTTCTCCCCCCTCAGCGGAGAGAGGGCGGGCGGCACACGCTGCCCACAAAGAACATGGATGTATGTGTGTGTGTGTGTGTGTGTGTGTGTGTGTTGGGGGGTCTTTAGTGGTAAAAGAGCCTTGAAAAGTGTGCTGGTGGGAGGACGGAGACTCCCTCCCTCTCTTTTCTTTCTTCAGCCAAACTCGATCCGAGCATCAGATTCCTCCGGTGCTGCACATCAGGAATGTCCATATGGTCTCGGCTGGTAAACAGCACACGCCTTCTCTTTGTGCACGTCACAATGGAACATCTTCTTTTGTTTGGTTGCTTTTTGTAGCATCAAAGAAGCAGACATCAGCCGCTGTCAACGTCAGAATGAAGTTTCTTTGTGTGTTTTAAAGCAGCGCTACATAGAAATCTGTATTTGTTGAGATTTAGCGTCCCTCCAGTTTCAACTGCTAACAGCCAAACATCAACAAGGTCACCAACAGCAGACATAGCAGCCAGCTAATATTACTGACTAGTCCAACAGCAGTCAGCCCAGCTCGGCGTCTGTCTTTCAGCCTTTTATTTCACCAAGCTCTCACCAACCACTAAAAGTCAGTCCCAGATTTACTCTTGAGTGTGTCCGGCGGGTCGGTTCTCTGACAGACTTTATGTGACAGTCAGGATCAAACGACGAGTTAGTTTATGAGTTTCCTCTGAGCGTCAGATTTATCTCCCCCCCAGGAGATCCCAGGACCTTTTTGAATCGTGCGGTTTCCCCTCTTCAGAGAGGACGACCGAGGGTTTAGAACAACACACAGCTTCCCTCTGATCCACTGCTGACACTGCAGACCTGAGCTTTACCCTGCGTGTGTGTGTGTGTGTGTGTGTGTGTGTGTTTGTGTGTGTCCATCCATTCATTCATTCATCCGCTAACTTTTTCCTTGCCCAGGTGCCCCCCACTCATCCCCACAGCAGCCACATCAGGACGCCTCTGTCAGAATGAGAGCTCCGGTGGTCAAAGGTCATTCGTATGTCTCGTTGAGAAAGAAGAGCGGCATCTCACGAAAGTGCAGCGTTTGTTTTTCCCATTAGCGTTAGCCTGTCACGCTAATGAACAGCGGCACATGTGGCTATGCGATTAGGAGGGAGTCCACTCTCAGGGCCCCCTCGGCTCTTCAGCTCAGTCATATTTCAACAAGGGGAGCTTTGCAGAGTTTGGTGTTAAGTTTAACCTGTAATCACTGAATACAACACAAAACCTGGAGGGTGGTTCATGTTCTGCCCTATTTCAAGTACAGTGGTCACAACCGAAGCCAATAAACCTCCAAACACGCAGTTAGGACTCCGACTTTCTCCCTAAATTCCTCAAATTCTCTGCTAATTCTCCAGCACATCCAGCTGTTAGCTTGGAGGGGGAGAAAGTGAAGCAACCAGGAGCAGTAAACTCGACAGGTCAGCGACTGTAAAAGTGTTTTCTGACTCTGCCGTCGGTCACTTAAAAAGCATCAATAAACATGCAGGTTTACAGGCCTCCTGTGGGGGACTGCAGCCCGGCTGCAGGTACAGATTTCTGAAACCAAACACTGCAGAGTTTTCCACGGTTTCACAGCTGAGACCCTCTGATTGGTCGGATAAAGGTCAATGCCGTGGTGACGCCATGGGAACAACAGATGGACATGAACTATGTATCTAACTTTCATCGTCGTCTATACAGTTGTTTAGTTTGTTGTTAATAACCATGAATTTAAATTTGGTGGATTTGATTTGATGATTTCTATAAACTGAGCTGAAAACTTCATGATGAAGCTGTGTGCAAAAACAAAAAGATTCATTGTTACCGAGAAGGTCCTTCCTTCAGCAACCTTAAGATGTGTTTAACTTTGTTTGCAGTCTCTTGTATTTGAATTGAACTCCAGTATTTAAGGGGGTAAAACTAATTTTTAGTTCTTGTCGTTCTTTTCCTGCAGGGTGACCGGGTGTGGTTATGGGAGGATGAGCAGTACCTTCCCAGCACCGTGTCCTCATGCTCTGGAGGTGTTGTTGTCTTTGCCACAGACTATGGACAGGTAAGAGCACATACATCTTTTAAATCCCATCTGTCCTCTTCCAGCCCCTTTTCAACATTTTCAGCAAAGATTTTTACAAACTCGGGAACTTGGGGGCCACATTGACGCCCCAAAAGTTCCTGCTCCTGTTATAGCACTTTATGACAGTCTATAAAGAACTGGAGTGACATTTTTGGTGCTGAACGATGGTCAGACATGAGGCTACAGACTGTAACAACATGTGTACATCATCATTAATGTTAAAACAGCAGAAAGAAAACAAAAAAAACATGAACATGAGGATGTTCTGTCTCCTTACCGACCCACAGAAACAGAAAACACCAGGCAAAGCTCACCGTTTGCTCTCCTGACAAGGAAAAATTCCTGTCTTTCCTGTATTTCTTCTGACGCTGTCGTAAAACCTCCAAGAGAGTAACGGATTAAAGAGGTCCACTCATAATTTGGGATCAGCTCAAGATGCGGCAAATCCCCTAAACCCCATATGGTTCTGCATTACCTCTCTGATCCATGTGTTGTCAAAACAAGGGATATAGACGAGGTGAAGGACATATGGAACGAAGGTTACCGTGTGTTTTTGGAAGGTTATCAAGGATTAACGTGAAGAAACCAGTCAAGCAGTTTTTAAATGACAGTTGGCATCAAACATTTGGTCGTAGTTAGCGGTGACTTTCCCTCTGTGAGGTGTGAAACTCCACAGATTTGGATAAGAGGGCACTAAGACGTGTGCATTTTCACACAGTTGGGGATCTTTTTGCTTTTGAAGCTTTGCTTTGACTCCAAACACTAAAGAGACCAGCATCAAGTCGTGTCAACACACCTCGTACTGCACGCACACTTCTGATCTGTAGAAAACCAACACAGCTCTGCTATCAGCTGGTTTACGACTCCTTCGACACTCTGAAAAGACACAAGAGTTTGTTTAGAGGTGTTGATGTTCGCAGCATTTTCAGTCACATCTCAGTGTCCTAAGACGACTCTTGTTGAGTTAACTCAAACTAAACAGGAATGCATTGATCTGACCATCTTAAACAATGTTGTCAGAGTGTTGGTGTTTCTTTAGTAATGGTTGGAATACTCAAGTCGAGCCTGGCACGATACAAATGACTTCCTACAGGGCTGCATAGCAGGATATAAGGTGGTTTACCGTGATGACGTGTTGAAGGTTTGCCGGTTCTTACAAACAGAAATGAGAACTTGAAGAAGAAGATCAACTTTATTGATGGTGGAGTGATGGGCAGATATGTATCGGGAGCAGTTAGAGGTTCGGTAACTTTCTCAAGGGCACCACGGCATTGCCCAGGAGGTGAACTGGCACCTCTCCAGTCTTTGGTTCTCAAGCCAATGGACTGAGCTATTTGTTTGTTCTTGTAATATTCCTCTCTGAAATATTTAATACTGCACAAATTGCACCTTATATTGTCCCAAGCAGGAGGTCAACAGTGCAGGTCAGCGTTGTTTTTGGATTTTGCAGAATTCAGGATGTTTAATACCTTAAAATACTTTTCCACAAGCCTGAACTGAAGTGATTTTAAACGATTAACCGCCACCTATTCTGCAGTTTAAACCTTCAGGCCAACAAACAATAACCTGTGTAAACTGTTTGGGTGGATTTACCCTCCACTACCCTCCTGTGTTGACAGCTTTAACAAAGACTTCCTGTGTAGCCGGCGAGCAGCGGAGGGTCACTACCAGAAGACAGCCTACAAATGTGAGCGCCGAGGGATTTAGGGTCATGTTGAGCCAGCGTATTGTGCTGAAGATTTACTGGCAGATTAAGGCATTCTTATCTCCTGGCTCCGACTTACTCAGAGACTCTGTTAGACCTGCTGGTCAGTGGAGCTAATGAGCGGTTTACAGCCTCAGATAGCCGCGGTCCGGTTCAGAAGCGTCCCAGAAGCCGGCCTCCGCTGGGCTCCGCGTTGAATTCAAATGCGGCTGTTCTATTTTTGACGGACGCCGCGAGCAGCCCGCGTCAATCTACACAGAGCACCTCGAGCTGACAGGAAGCCAGACACAGAAACAGCATAGAGAATCCGCTGGATTTTCAAAATAAAACACCCAGTGCAAACTGCCAGTGGTAAAAACAGACAAAAGAGAATAAAGTGAACTACGTAGCATATTTACACATGTAGAAGCATGTTTAGAAGAACATGAACCAGGAAAATGACCAAATCTGAGCAAGTAAACAAAGTCTGGAGGGGGAAACGCTTCTGAAACGCTCCCGGTGGAGTTTGAAGTCGATGCAGGACGGACCAAAACAGAGACGTGACGGAGACGTGTCCGGTGGAGTTTCAGTTGTCTGGCGGCTTCTCGCTCGCTCTATTTTTCCTCTTCTTAGCTTCTTCTGTTAACGTCCTCTTCGCTCTCTTCTCCTCTGCCATTATGTGATAATAAGTCATCTCTTGTCCGTCCTTTTTTAATCATCGTCTCATCTTGTCTCTCTTCTTCTCTTTTTGTTTCCTTTTGTCTTTTGTCCTCTTTGCTTCTTTTCTCTCGTGTCTTTTTGTCTCTTGTTAAATCATTTTGGATTTCTCTTTCTGTTTTGTCTTTTTGTTATTTCTCCTCCTCTCTTATCTCTTGTCTCTGTCTTTTCCCTTTTGTCTTCTTTATCTTTTGTCTCTCTGTTTTAATACCTTACTCCTTTTTGTTTCCGTCTCTAATCATTAAATTATTTAACTCCTCTCTTTGTCTCCGTTTTAATCTTATTTATTTTATCTCCTCTCGTTTCTCTTTGCTGTCTCTCGTCTCGTGTCTCTTCTCTTCTTGTTTGTTGTCTTTTTTAGTCTCTTGTCTTCTTTTTTGTCACTTCTTCTCTCTTCAGTTTGAATCCTCAGTTTGTCA
Organism: Argyrosomus regius; assembly: GCA_946959425.1. Taxonomy (NCBI): domain Eukaryota; kingdom Metazoa; phylum Chordata; class Actinopteri; family Sciaenidae; genus Argyrosomus; species Argyrosomus regius. The sequence goes on along the minus strand of OX336892.1, from coordinate 25,961,350 downwards.
TCACATGTGAGTCTTTTGTCGGCGTGCACAATAACTCTGTCAGCGTTAATAATAATGGTGTGTTCAGTGTTCACAGATGACATGTTGGTGTCGGTCCAGACAGACTGGGAGGGTTTTCAGCTGCTCAGCTCAGAGTTAGAAAGTAAATACAGACTGAAAGTCTCTCTTACTGTGAGAAACAAACGCACAGAGGAGCCTTACAGCAGCGTCCTGTCACAGAAAAGTCACAGGTTCAAACCCTGAAACAGAACACACAGGTAGCGTGTGCAAGGCGATGAACTCCAGCTGCTCGCTTTGGATGAATCATAAACTCACCATGCAAATAAGTGTGTGTTTGTCCGTGTGTGTGTGTTGTCCCCCAGAGATTGATATGCATAGGTGTGTTTCTTTGTGTGTGTGTGTGTGTGTGTGTGTGTGCGTGTGTGTGCGCCAGCCGTCTGTCGTGTGTAACAGGAGATGAACGTCACCTGTTGAGCAGGAGCAGATGTTGCTCTTAGTGAGGGAAGCCTACGCTGACCAATCAGAGAAGCACACTACTATAAACCACACCCACTTCAGTGTGTGTGTGTGTGTGTGTGTGTGTGTGTGTGTGTGTGTGTGTGTGTGTGTGCGTGTGTGCGTGTGTGCGTGTGTGCGTGTGTGCGTGTGTGATGTATATTAATCAGCACATACTTTATGTTCGGTGTAGCAGCAGATTTCTCAGACATTTATTATTAAGATTTATTCTTGAGTGTGCCGGCGCTCTGATTTTTCCTGTAGCGCCACCATCTGGCCCAGAATCTCTCTTTAACCAACATTTTTGTCTCTTTTTTATGAAATAAAAAGAAATTGTGCACATTCAGGTTCCTTTTACCTCACCTTGGACCAAAATGCCAAGCGATGACGTCGAGTGATATCCTGAGATCACACCAGTTCTCGAATAGTAGACCTTAAGTTTTAAAGGTCCAGTGTGCAGAATTTAGTTGCAATCACAACTGGTGTAATCGCTGCGCTGCAATCTCCTCACATCACCCTCGCCTTCCTAGTGTAAAGGAGAACACTTGAAACGTCATGTCTAGAGTCAGTGTTTAGTTTGTTCATGCGCTGTAGATACAAAAGGCTGATTTTAAAGTAACAAAAATAAAAAGATTCTTATTTTCAGGTGATTATACATACATAAAAACATAGTTTTCTCCGTCACGTCGCTGTTTTGGTCCATCCTGCAAGCCGGTGGGGTTTGGCTGCATATCGCTGCAGCGACCGTGGCGCGTCCGCGGTGGATTTTGGGGATTATTCTGTAAATAAAGGCTCCAAATCTCACGTAACACACTGGACCTTTAAGTTTTTCTTTGCCCGTCACCATGAGCAGGCAGCTTGTTGAGTCTTTGGCGCAATATAAATACAATAAAATGTTATTAATTTACCTCAGTGAGAGAGACAACTAGACCTTTATTCATTCATATTAAAGACAGGTTGAGGGGTTAATAGGAATGAATTAGTACAGGAGAATGTCCTGCGATCTGTTCCTGACAGGCTGCCGTGAGTGGTTATCGTGCCTCTGAATGTTGAGCATACGTATGCACGATACGTGAGTTTCTGTGTGTCGTCGGAGGTCGCAGGGTTTCTCTCGTCTTGCTCGGGTTTCAGTGTTTTTGACGGCGCAGACAGCCTCCTCCTCCTGAGCTGACTGCAGGACAATACGGCAGGAGATGAATGGTGATTCAAAGAGCAGCTGCTGCTTTTGATGATGGTGATGTGTAGAGAGGGAGGGAGGGAGGTAAGGGTGAAGCTCGAGGCGGGCGGAGGGTTACCTGTTCAACCCTCCGACAGAAAGAGCGAGGGGGAGAGACGGCTCAGCTTTCCCCTCATAATGACGCGAAATGAAGAGTTCCTCTGACAAAGTGATCCGAGGCATGAAAGTCAGAGTCAGTTTTTAAACGTTAAGTGTCCGAAATAAAATCTAAAGATGCTTTTTCAAGCCAGAAGTTCCAGAATGTGTTGCTAAAGTCAAGCACAGTTAGTCCAAAATCAAAACATAGACTTTATAAATGAATGGACGTCGCATCCGTGACATCACCAACAGGTGTGAAGCTCAGTGTGGTGGCTCTGGCTGCCGCCATCTTGGCAGTCCCACCTCCCAGATAATCTGAAAATGAGCTGAGGCGGGCTGAATGACGCCTGGTTGCTCAAACAAGCCATCTGTAACGGCACCCACCTGTCAATCAAAGCGTCCACACTCGTAGAGATGCATGCACAAGAGAAAAGTCCAGTTAACATTATGAAATCAAAAAGTTTTTGGACATGCACAACCATGCAGACCTTTTCATGATGCTAATTAGAGCTTGCATGGCTGCATGTGAACTGAAATATTCAGTATCGGCCTTCAAACGTCCGTTTCAGTTAAATCCTTCCTCGTTTGTCCGGTTAATAGTTTTCTAATTGTCTGAACATGAATTCACTTTCCTGATCCACATAAGTAAGAACAGCAGACTTGATCCGGACTGATCCAGGAACAGAGCCCGTTGATCCGAGGGTACAGCAGTGACCCCCTCCCTCCCTCCCCTCTCTGTAGTGATGCTGTCTAATGGCTTTGTTTCACACAGATTTACTCCTGTTAGCATCTGTCGCTAGGCTTAGCGCCCCGGCCCCCCTTACGCCTTTTGTTTTTTTTCCGAGGCGTGGACCCTCCTCATCTCCGCAAAGACAACTGGACCAATTAGAAACCTAATTAGGCCAAAGCCAAAAGGACAACCTGTCCTCTGCTGAGGCCTGCTGCCGGGACGGGGACTGTAAAGAGAGAGAGAGAGAGTGACGGATAGTCTTTGGGCCCCGCTCGGTTTGAATGAAGGGAAATCTGCACAAAGACCGCTCCATAAAGAAATTGTTTTCCCAGTTTGGTGTGGACCGGACTGGCCTGCACAGAATGAACTGTCAGGATGGACGGTGGGCATTGACACCACACACCGGGGTTCTTGTCTTGGAGTGTTTTGTTCGGTTAAAGCTAACGGACGATGGTGGTTCTCCTTGAGAATATTTAGTTGTAAGTTCAAAACATGTTCTGTAGTGAGCGTTAAAGGCGCTGGTAAGTAGATTTAGTTAAGCTTTGGACAGAGCCAGGCTAGCTGTTTCCAGTCTTTATGCTAAGCCATTGGCCATTCCTAGAAAATAGATAGATACTTTATTGATCCCGAGGGAAATTCAAGCATCCACTATCAGCATGCAAACACACATTAAACATACATTATTATTAAAATTAACCTGAGATCAATTTAAATTAAAACCTGTGCTAAAATATGTTGTTGACCCTGGTGCAGCAGGAATATCTGACATGATCAGACTCCAACAGCTGACGGTGTGAAGGTGAAGCTGTGTTTACAGTAGCTAACTGACTGCACATGTGTGTGCCGACTGTAAACAGTGTTTACTCTGGACTCGTCTAACAAGTCAGTTATCTTCCTGTAACTGTCCACCTCTCTGTTTGCTCTTTGAAACAGTGCATCTCATTTTTGTATTTTTTAACTCTGTGAGGGAGCTTGCTTTATTTTCAGGCATCTCTTTTTATCTGACACGAGTAACAAACCCATCAGAACATGCAGGTTGTGAACGCAGCGTTTTTTTTTCTGATGCTCACGTTTCGTCCGTCTGAAAGACGTTTGTGTGACGTTCAGTTTCCCCCTGAAGCGTCACAGAGGCTGGAATGTGAGAAATGAGGCCTGGCAGGATACTGGGGGAGTTTTTGGGGGTGTTAATGTGCGAGTGTGTGTGTGTTTGTGTGTGTGTGTTTGTGTGTGGTGTGTGTTGGGGGGTCAGATGTGATTGACTCCTCAGACAGAGACCAGCCTTCTTCAGGAAAAGTCACCCCGAGCCGCTCAGTCAGAGCGGGTCAACGACCTGCTACAGACAACAGTTCAGTGTGTGTGTGTGTGTGTGTGTGTGTGTGTTTCTCCTTCTTTATGTAGCTTATTTCATGTCCACAGAAAAAGAAACAGGCTCCAGTAAATTGGGACAGACAAATAAAGAGTCTTCTGTATCTCGATCAGTCAGGATCAATCAGCCTTTGGTTTTCTGTAGGTCAGGTATCATGAAGCTTAAATATAAAGACATTAAGTTACCTGGAGCGTTTCAGAAGCGTTTATCCCTCCAGACTTTGTTCACTTGCTCAGATTTGGTCATTTTCCTGGTTCATGTTCTTCTAAATATGCTTCTACATGTGTAAATATGCTACGTACTTCATTTGTTTCTCTTTTGTCTTTTTTTACCACCGGCAGTTTGCACAGGGTATTTTATTTTGAAAATCTACCAGATTCTCTATGCTGTTTCTGTGTCTGGCTTCCTGTCAGCTCGAGGTGCTCTGTGGAAATTGACGCGGGCTGCTCGCGGCGTCCGTCAAAAGTAGAACAGCCGAGCGGAGGCCCGCTTCTGGGACGCTTCTGAACCGGACCGCGGCAGAGCCGGTGGGGTTTGAAACATTGACTAGAACACATCCATGCCTGGTGGACTTTGGGGGTTAGGCTTCACACACCTGGGAGGGAAGACTAATCTCTTTATTGAAATAACGACAGCTTTAGGCCGCATTCAGAAGTTTTTCCATTTATTTGTGTTCGCCGCCGAAAAACGCATCGACCTGTGGAGAAGAAGTTGAGCTGGATCCAACCTTTAAATAGACACGTATAAATAGCCTGTCCTGAACAGTGTTTTTGAGTTCTTATCCCGTGTTGAACGTCACGCTGAGAGCTGCTTCCTGTCTCGTTCCACGCTGCTTTTTTTATTCTCTGCACCAGACATTATGTCGCGACCTCCAGTGACGGCTGAGATCCACTGATCTACACGAGCAGTTTGCAAAGATGTCTGTGACTTCATGTGCATGAACAGAAGAGACAGTAAAGATACTCACTGAAGAAAACAGCTGATTATGTTTTGTTCTTGACTTTTTCTCTGTTTTTCTGTGTTTACTGGATAGTTTCTTTAATTGAAGCTGAGATCTTCAGATGTAAATTCACCTGTGAGACGGTCACAAGTAGACGTTTTGTTTCTCAGGGTCGCGGGCCAAAAAGTTTTGAAACCACAGAGAAGCCAGAAAGTTCTGGACAAGTGTTTCGTGTCTGTTCCTGGAGTTTTTCTTTGTGGTGTTGCTGTTTGTGGAAAAAAAGGCTGAGACAGCACCGGGTTTGGCTGCTCTCCTTTTTTCCACCCAGAAGCCAGCGTGGTTAAAAACAGTCTGCCGGTGTGTGAAAGACCTCGCCGAAGAATCACAGAACGTAAATAACAGCTAATCCAAGTTTCGCCCTGAACAGAGGCGGACAGTGAGGATCCTCAGCGTCACTTCAGCTTCAACTTTCGATCCGTCTGCTGAGAGATTTGATGTTGTTGTGTTGATCCTCTCTGATGCTGAGTCATCGTCCTCCTGCAGGCTGCAGACCTCCTGCAGAGCGATGATAATTTGAGGTCTTCTCTTAATTAACCTCTCACAGCCGGACCGTCCTGTGGTCGAAAATGTTGACTAGTGTCGCTCCTTCAGGCGATGAAGCTCTGAGCTGATGTGACTGTTGAAGAATCGCTTCTTTGTTGTTGAATGTTGAAGTGCTTTTCCTCGCTGCGCTCCTAATTTGAGACTCCGTATTTGTTCTCGACTCTAATTGCTGCGGCGTTTCATCAGAGTCTAAGTGAGGTTTGGACAGTCAGTCGTCATCTGGAGGTGAAGAACAACTTTCTATCTGTAGGACTAATATGTTGATGTGTCTGGAATCTGAAAACCAAAATGAAAAATAACAGGAAGTTCATAACTGCAGCATCAACATCGTTTGAACTCGAGCCCCTCGCTCTCTCGGCGTCTCAAGCTGATTCAGGATGTTTTTGTATCTCGCTGCATTTCATAAGAGATAAACTGTCCTCTCCGCTCGATACTGATGTGAAAGTCGAGACTTTGAAATGTTTTGACTAAAGTTTGAACTGAGCTGATCTTCACAGAAGGTCAAATCTTCTTCAGCTCAGAACAAAGAAGCAAAAATGAAGTAGTCTCAACATTTGAAGTTCCTCCTCGTCATTTCAGGATGATTGTATTTAGGTGACAGACAGACTCAGTGACAGTCGTGAAACTTTATGAATAAACAGTCGACAGGATCAACGAGTTTGCCAGAAAAATGTGGTAACTGTGGACGGGATTAAACACTGAAATACGTCCAGTCTGAACAGTGTTTATGACTAATGTCAACCAGAAAATATAACCATCTTCTTCATCTTCATTCTGGGGAATTAAATTAAGAGAAACTTGGCATAATAAAAAGATAAATGACACCATCACAGACTGCTGAGCTCAGACTGGAGTGAGTTTAGTCCTGAAAAGCTCAGCCTTGTCCTCAGACCAGATGATAAGCAGCCGCCTGACTCGCCCCGGGTCATGTTTAACCTCAGCTACCTGCCATGTGTCACCTGTGTGGAAGGTGACATGAAATACGAGCAGAGAGGAGAGGAGAGGAAGGTTAATGTTCTGCCCACAGGAGACGATTAATGAGTGCTTTTACTCCTCGTACTTCATGTACCTTCTCCTTCAGAGGGATGCATTGTACTTTTTAATTAAGTTAAATGAATTTTAATTTGTCTGACAGTTGGAATTTAGTAAATATATTTAATGTGAGAGCACTGAGATTTTTTAAAATGATTATTTGTTAATAATTAAGTGCTCTCGCTTAATATGAACCTTTAAAATTAGAAATGGAACCACAATAATCAGTTTAACACAAAAATGGTGTTCAAACCCTTTGTTATATTTGTTATAATACCTTTAAAAGATCATTAAACACAACATTATTAGATTATTTAACATTTAAAGCACCCAAAAGTTCTGCAACTGTGACTTGAAGAACTTTTGTTTTGCAGTCAGTTAAAAAAGGTTCTCAGAGGACTTTTGAAGAGCCGGTGTAGGACAGGACGAGTGGATGAAGTCAGAAATACTTCACTCAAAATGCATAATTACACAGTTTGAGTCTCAAACGTCTGTGGGTCAGTATTCATGGTGAAATCTGCGCCTCCTCCTGTGTGGCTCATGTTGATTTCATCATGATCTTAAAGCAAAAACTACTGACCCAGAGTTAAATCTGACATGTCGGTGCTTATAACTGTGTGTTTATCCTGTGCTGGATAAGAAGCAGCATGAAGTCAGATAGAGATTTTATATCCAACATGACTCACTGTAAGTTCAGTAAAACTGCTGTTGGGTTAAAATCTGTTTGAACTCAGCAACACATTGTCGATGTATCACTTCATCCTCTCTGCTCATTTCCTTATTGGTCCTTCCTTCCCTTCGTTAAATGATCTGAAAGCATCAGAAAAGTTGTTTTAATGTTTTGTATGTTACAGCTGATGTTGTTTTCTTTAGTTAAAATCTGGGTGCTTCTCATTTTTCACGTAAAGAATTTGAATTAGCAGCTTTATTTCACCTCCACCTGGCTTCACGTTGATTCAGTGAATTTTTTAAATGTTTCCCGTTAATACTCTGATAACACTCCTGGACTGAACGCGTGCTGCCAGAGGTCTGTCTCTCTCTCTAACCTCTCCAGGCTTAACACTCCTCCAGTAACATGAGCTATGATCTGTCCGTCAGGATGTTCCCCGCTGTAAACCACACAGTTAAACTGTTTGACCAGTCAGTCAAACGCAGAGAGAGGCTGTTAGCACCAACAGATCAGGTACCAGACTTTGATTCCTGTCTAAGAAGTACATCCCTTCACACCGTCTGAAGACACCTGGACGTCTCAGTTTTATGATCTATTTGCATAAAAAACATCGTGCAACATTCAAAATGAACATAAAGTCACACTGCTGACAGTTCACTTTCTTTTCCCAGCTGTTTTTTTTTATCATGCATCATCCTTACTGACACACAACTATGTGTTTTTACTCACACGAGTGTCGACAGACTACCAGGATGAATTTTGCTGGACTAGGTTGGATTTTAAAGAATGTGAGGAGACGTCGTGTCGTTTATTTTAGTGTCTCAGGACAAATTTGAGTTCTTTTAGCACTCAGGAAAAGCTGCTTTGGTCAGGGAGAAAACTCAAAGTAAAGGTGTGGTCGAGAACCGACAGCCTGAAATCCACGTCTGGCCTCCAACCAGTGAGCAAACGATCCAGAACTGGACCAGAGCTAAAGAGGAAGCTGACACGGACCAACTGTACTGTAAACAACACTTCAGGAAACAGGGTTGACCTCTAGGGAAATATATCTCTCTTAAACTTGAAGGTTAAAGTTGGTAAAGCAGGATGTCCTCTTGAGAAGTTCAGCATTGTTGTTCAGCATCAGAACCACCTGATCCACATTTGAGTTGCTGGTTTTTTTTTTTTTTACATCTCCATATTTTTCCTTTAGGTCTACACCTACAAGCAGAATGCACTCACCCGACAGAAGGTGCAGCCCATGCACCACAGCAGCATCAGAGGGGTGGAGGACATGGCGACCCTCGAGGACCTCCACGATGGCGCCATCATGCACAACCTCTTCCTGCGCTACCAGCAGAGACACATCTATGTAAGTTTCCTTTAAGCTGCCACACACGACGACTTTAACACTGATTCAAAGCGCCACGAACGTCGGGCATCAGTGCTGCTGACGGGAAATGTTTGATTTTGTCCACTGGTTCTGGTTCAGGCTGTGAAGCTCTCTGTGACCCACAAAGAAAGTCACTGTGACGAAGGACAACATCTCACATGTTTTATAGTGAAAATGTCACTTAATTTTGTGATAAATATGTTGAATATTTGATAATTTACCAAATTTTATGTGGCTGTCCAATCAGTGTTGATGTAGAAAACTGTAGTTGGCATTCAGACTGTTTCAGCTCAGAGCTTGAAGGTAACGTGTGGAAAAGAAATGGATAAACTGCACGTTTTGCAGGAATTCATTTGCTTGTGTGACTTTGATTAGCACCCAGCAGCTAGCTTAGCTTACTCAGGTGACGTGAGCATCAGAAGCTCGAGGGCAATGCATCCTGGTACATGTAGGCACTGGCAGCACAGCTCTGTGGAATTTATTGCTTCAATTGACAACATTTACCATCAACACTGATTGGATATCCACATAAAATGTGGCAAGTACAAGTACAACATTCTACTTTTTTTTTTACATTTTTTTTTACAAAATTTTACATTTTTACAAAAAATTAACAAAGTTTTTGCAAATTTGTTGCAAATTTTTACAAAATTTTACAAGATAGACCTTAAAACTCAGGTGATATGCAGGTGTATCAATATTTTTTATAACACTGTTCACATAGATGCAGAGATGTTTATTCAAGTTTAAGATTAAAATGAGAAAAAATGAGAGAAAAGCACAAAAATAAATAGAAGATTGCTCAGTTTGGCTAGTTAGCTTAGCCTCCTCCTCCGAGTGTCTCATAAACGTCTTTGAATGTCAAATCAGCGTCGGGATCAGCCGTGATCACACTGATGGGAAACCCTCTGACATCAAGATCCCATAACAAAGTGACTCCTATCTGCAGCATCGCGTTGACAGCTCGGTCTGTCAGGGTACACTTCTTTTCAAAAGCTCATCGCAGGAATCTCCCATGAACGGCCGAAGTTGCTCAATCGTTACGTAACCGAGATAATCGTCTGGAGAAACGGCGATGTGTAGGCGGTCACGTGCTTCTGGAATCATCACCGTACAGCGACGTTCCCTGCGGACATCCTGTCAAAAAACATTTGGCTTTCTGTCTCCGAGTTATTACACGCAGCAGACAGTGAAGGTTCACTGGTGTTAAATACACGTGTTGATTGAAAGGTATGTTAAACTGTAGGTTTAATGCACAGCGTATGAGAAACACGTGTTCAGACACAGCAGGTTCTTCCTGAGTGCTTTCATAATATATAAACCCGTCGGACAGCTTTTTGTTTTTCAGTTTCAAAGAATACGACACAGAGAAGTGAGAATTTTTGTTTTTTAGTGTTTGTTTCTATGCAGAAACTCATTTTCTGCAAAATAATTCAAAGTAAGTTCATTCTACCGTTTTTTAATTAATTATTATTTAATTATTTTAACCTATAAAGTTCTTTTTAGACACACGTCTGCTGTTGATTTGACTTTTCTTCAGTAAATTTGGTATACTATCATAGCTTATGACATTTGATATGTACACAGATGGATTGATGGTATTAAAACACATTCTCTAAATGTCTCAGGCTGTAAAAGTCGCCTCAAGTGTAGTAAAAGCGAGTTACCATTACATTTAAAGACAACACATTCCCTCTCAGGCTGGCTCCCTGCAGACATGATGTGTTCATAAAGTTTATGGAGCTCTTCTCTGTAAACGACCATCTGCTAGTTGCCATTCAGTCGGATTCAAAGTCCGAGCTTTGTCAACTCAACAATCTTATTTGTCCTTTACAGATTCATGCTCACTGTTGTGTTAGATCAGTTTTTTAGGCCTGTCTTTGGTTTGAAGTTTCTCTAATGGTCCTTTTTTCTCTCTCTCTCTTAGTTCTTCCTAAAAGAAGCGATTGTTTCTCTCTCCATAAAAAAAAACATAAAATAAACGTTTCATTCTGTTGCAACAGATCTCTATTTTCAGTTTGTGTGGTTACGCCATGAACGAGGCCAATAGTCATTTTAGATGTTGCTATTTGTTGCTATATGGGGTAAAGCATTTATCTCAGCCTGAACTAGAGGGAGTGTTCAAGATCTTCAGTGTCACAATTTAGAGTTTTTTATTCTTCTGATTATATAATCTAACATCTGATACTTTTCCACTAAAAGAAATTAATTATTTCTTAAAGAATCACCTGAAATTATCACAGATTTAGAGTATTTATGCAGCTGTTTGAGTTCTGAAGTGTTTCCAGGTGTGTAAATGTACACACATTACTGCACTAACAAAGCAAATATAATACTTCATATGTCGCAAATCTGTGAGAAAACGGATTAAAAAAATGTGTTTATTTGCTCACATTTTTAAAGTCTTGTTGGAGCGCAGCTTGTTTCTGATGTTTCCACGACTGCAGCGTTGACCAGGTGATGAAAAGCACAGGTGATAAAACCCAAACAAGCAGAGAGAGCGAGAGAGAGAGAGCGAGAGAGAGCGAGAGAGAGAGAGAGAGAGAGAGAGAGAGAGAGAGAGAGAGAGAGAGAGAGAGAGAGAGAGAGAGAGAGAGAGAGAGAGAGAGAGAGAGAGAGAGAGAGAGAGAGAGAGAGAGAGAGAGAGAGAGAGAGAGAGAGAGAGAGAGAGAGAGAGAGAGAGAGAGAGAGAGAGAGAGAGAGAGAGAGAGAGAGAGAGAGAGAGAGAGAGAGAGAGAGAGAGAGAGAGAGAGAGAGAGAGAGAGAGAGAGAGAGAGAGAGAGAGAGAGAGAGAGAGAGAGAGAGAGAGAGAGAGATTCAGCCTTTTTTGAATCCAGGTTGTTAAACCTGGACACTGTTGAACGCAGCTCCTTGTTTCTGCTGCCAAGAGCAACAAGTTGCCAAGTGCAGAGGGAGGAAGATTAGAGTCTGGGTTTGTTTGGTTTGACGCTCGTTTTAGAGGCTGGTATTCCAGTGGTGGCCTCGCTGGGAGTTTGGCGGGAGCTGATGTGTTCTGGCTCGGCTCTGCTCTCGGCCATGTCGTCCAAGCTGTGAGACAGAACAGTTAAGAGCATGTTGGCTTTGGAGTGAAACCACAGCGAATCTGAAAAGGAAGAACCTTTAAAAAAACCCTGCGACTGCTTCTCTCTCTGTGATATACTGTAGCAAAGACCTGTGACATTTTCTGTTTGTTAGCCTCAGTTCTGCTGGCTGTAGTAGAGTAAACGTGTCGCCATAGGGAACTATGCGAGTCCTCAAGTGATGTCACTTGAGTCAGCGTAAGCGTTTCGTGAGCGGATTCCTTGATTGGCAGGACAACATCAGATCTGTGCGTCCGAAACGGTCACAAATCTCTTTTTTATGATGTGATAATGTTATGGTTAAGGTTTGGTAAGATTCAAGCACAAACAAGACTTCCCTTTTTAGTGTTCAGGGAAACACTGTGGTTTGAATACTTTGTTAATTAGGAGGAGGCTTCGTTGTTATGGTTACAGTGACCATTTGGTTGAGGTTACGGAACAATCACGGTCATGGTTAAAAGAAACCGAGACTGACTGTCGGTGGGAAAGCGTCGACGAGCAACAGTCTCCTCTGACTTTTGGTTGTCCATCCATCCGACCTGATCTTTGAGCGGACTCTACGACTCTTTCATAACATCTCCCGACTTCCTTCCTCCAGACAAGATTCAAATCTCTACGTCCATCAGAAGTCTTGATGTCGTTTTTGGGCATTAGCTGAAAAGATGCTGTCATTTCTCTTTGGAGAGTCTCAAATGTTGGTGCTTGGAGATGCTAAAAGTTAGCTGAACCTCTTTATTAATGTTCCTACAAAACTTCTATTGGCTGGTCAGCAATAACTGAGCCACTGAGCCTTTTTTTGCCCTGTAGATGGGTGGTCTTTGGTGGGGGATGGGCTTTGTTTGTTGGCGGTGTCACACGTAAAATAAAAGGGTTAGTAGCAGCAGTAACGGTGGTACCAGGAGTTGTAGTAATGGTGATTTTAGCATTAGTAAAATGGAACTTTCATGTTGATTAATCATCCGGTTCATGCAATTTATTACATTATCAGAGCCTGTGCTAACAATGTAATTTATTCCACACTGTCCTGCTTTACATAGCCAGCTAATTAGCAAACAAAGCAGCTCTGTTCCAGCTGACCAGAGTCACAGTAAAGGAATCTATGCATTTCTACTGTATGGTGTGGAAAACAAAGAACTATGTAGGACAAATGGCTCTCCACCATTACTGTCTAGTTTTGTACTTATGGACTAATGAACAAACCTGACCCAGCACTTTCTCCGGCAAAACAAACCCCGGCGACAAAGGCAGCCTTGTGCTTTTCTGCACGCATTAGCCGCGGTAACCTTTGACAAATGCCATCTCGTTACTTTAATCACATCTGAATGCTCCCGTATGGTCGAAATTATCCAATCAATTCATCACAGCCGCCCCGATCTCCACTCTGACGGGGCTTTTTTTTTTTTTTTTTGCTTCTTGGGCCAGAAGCGGCAAAACAGGGGGAAAATTAGAGGAGAGGTTTTCGGTAAAGTGGGTCGCGGTAAACCGAAGGGAAGGGCTATAAGGACACTGTTGAAGCCAGAGAGCCAACAACAGTCTCTGATACGTTAAATCTAGCCATGGTTCATAATATGTAGAAATAAGTGGACATTACAGAGCTGTTGTCACGGGTAAAAGAAAAGATAAACCTCCTCATTTGGGAATCCTTTATGCTGTTATCACTGGATGTGTTTTTATCTGAGGACGGCTTTTTCCAATAGACACCAATGTGTTTTTGGTGCTTCCTGTGTCCATTGCACCACATATTTCATCTATACCATGAGCTGGCTTCTGCTCGAGGTTTCTGCCTCTTAAAAGGAAGTTCTTCGTTGCCACCAACGCCGAGTGCTTGCTCGTGGTGGGACTTGTTGTGCCTCTGTAAATAATATTGTAAAGCATACAGTCTAGACCAGTTCTGTATGGAAAGTGTCATGAGATAACTTGTTTTATGAAGTGAATTAAATATTTTAGCTGAAAGAAACCAAGTTTATAATTTATGGTAAAGATATGTCAGTCTGTTTATACAGTTTATAGATTCGCTTGAATATTTCTGGTTGCAATATGTCATCATATTTAGTCTATTTAGTCCAAAACAAACATTTACAGCTGGTTATTTTACAGTTTGTCCTGATATGCATCATACCACTGTTGACCAACGTCAAACTACTGCTGTCAAAAACTACTTTACCGACTACTGCTTATTATACCGCGGTCACTGGGAGTTCTTTAATCTGATTGGCTGGAAGGTGTGCATTAACTTTTAGTAACCGGACAGTATAACCGGACGCCTGTAATGACGCACGTGTTTGTTGCAGTTCAGAATAATTGCACCTGTGTTAAACTGTCGGTAAAGACGTCAACAGCGAGGTTCCACTGATGAGGAAAGAAAGCGAGGACGTCAGAAACAATGTTTCTGTGTGTTGTGATTAATTCTACTAATACTTCAATGACGGGGTCATGGAGAGACAAATCAGTCATCTTCTGCCACATATTGTAACTGCTCATGGACCATCGGATGCTTCCAGTGTCTGGATTTTGTCACTAAGCTGCTCACTGTAACTTCTTCTTTGTTCTTGATAAAAAATGGTTGTTAATGGACGTCCCGGCCTCTACATTCCTGCCAGATATCTGATTTCTGGACATGAGTGTCGACTGATGAGGCCTTCCAGAAAACTGCTGCTTGTCCTCGATGACTGTCAAACTCAAAGAGATGCTTTGGCAGTCAGTTTTGAGTGAGACGGGAGGTAATATATGAAGTTTAGATGATGATGGGTCACAGGAACCCTGTGAGTGAAACACAGGTAAAGTTCCTGACTTCCTAACACGCTTCTTGGGTTCCTGGAAAAGTCCCTGCGGTGGAAAAGCGGCAGAGAAAGGTGAGGCGACGGGCTAATGCATGATGAAGTCGAAAGCATCAGAGCGAGGGGCCCCCGGTGTCATAACCTGTCAGAGGCCCCCGAAATTCCTGAAAGCACACCTGCTGACTTCAGAGAGAATTAAATGAGAAGAAATAATGAGATTTTAAAAACATCCACGAAACTTTCAACTTTTATTTTTGTGTCTTGTGTCTAAATTTTAGCTCATTTTGCTTTGGATAAATGGTTTAGTCAAACATTCCAGTTGTGGTCTTGCGTCTGATTACAGAGGGAACTATTTTATGTTTAATTTTCTTTATTATTGAAGGCTGTTATGACTTCTGCTGGGTTGCAGCAACTAAAAGCATGGAGTTTAAACACCAGACAAGACATTTCAGCCTTATGCATTTGTGCAGTAACCTGGTAACCTTTCACCTTCCCTGCAAAGATCCTGCAGAAAGGACAAAGGTCGCGATGGATGGGCTTCAAAATATTGCAATGGAGTTTGCATTTAAGCTGCATTAGCATGAAATAGAAGAGCACAACGTGAGCAAATGATGATTTGTTGATGAAGTTCGGTTGTCGGTTCAGTCGTGCTGCTTTCTGGTTGTTTTAGCTAAACTGTGCAGCTAACCTCAGTGCTACTTTCCTTTAGTGTTAGCATTACATAGTTGAACAGGGAATTTAGGCCGGAGGCTACCAGACTGGTATGTGTGTGTGTGTGTGTGTGTGTGGGTGTGTGTACAGTCCTTAGCTGCTGTGATTGTAACCAGCTGTGCTGTCGACTGGTGGCCTCACTCGTCTCCTCTGCAGATTCCAGTGGAAGCAAACACACACACACACTCACACACACACACACACACACACACACACACACACTCGTGTTCTGTACCCCAATACTGTCCCTCCTTCATACAAACACACTGACACACACATTCTCATTTTTCTATCACACGCTGTTCTCTCTCTGTTCGTGCCCCCCCATCATCTGTATTCTTCTCCCACACATTGAGTCTCTGTCTGGGCATTCAAACGTCAACACCTCCATTCCTCTCCGCCTCTCATCCCTGCAGGAGGTCGGTCACATCAAGAGCTTTTCATTCCTACCCAGGACCTTTTTGTATCTCATATTTTACATATATATATATATATGTATTATATATTGCCTGACGTCAACTAATGGCAGGAAATTCCTTTACTGGGTAATTTGTCTTTATTTACATCGCTACGGCTGCGTTCAGACCGGCTTAGGCCTCCTCTGTGATTTGAATGGAGCCAGTCGACGTAGCAGACGTGCCAAACGCAGGGTCAAGAGGCAAGAAAGTTGAACCAGGCTCAACTTTTTTATTTATTTTTTTTTAAGATATTTTTTGGGTATTTTGAAGCTTTATTTGATAGAGACAGTTGTAGAGTGACAGGAATGTGGGGAGAGAGATGGGGAATGACATGCAGCAAAGAGCTGCAGGTCGGATTTGAACCCTGGGCCGCTGTGGCAAGGACTGAGCCCTCGTACATGGGACGGATGCTCTACCAGCTGAGCTAACCGACACCCAAACCAGGCTCAACTTTTGCCACAATGCAGTGCAACATCGTGCTGCGTTGGCCAATCATATTGCGCAAGCACACATTGCTGTAGGTTATTTGGGACTTGGACACTGTATTGATCGTTGCAACAAACGATAGAATAGTTGCTGCTGTGATAACTTTCCAGAGTTGTAAAATGCTGTCTGTGAGTATTTTAAAACGTCTTTTGGCATCAGAGAAGACTTCAGATTCATGGATCTGTTACTCAGAGTGGACAACAGGACTGTATTTCATGTCTTACTGGTACCTCATCCAACACTACCCCAATGACCTCGATGAAAGCAGCCTCTTGCATTGTTTTAAAGCAGGGCTGCATCAAAATGACTACAAAGAGACTAAGATGACTACAAAGAGACACTTAACAACTACAAAGAGACAAAAAAAAGGCAACAACACGCCATCATGAGTGCAGAGTAAATGTGTTGATGTTTGTTGAACATGTCACAGCTCATGACTGATTGCTGATACTTTGTGTCACATGTTTTGTCAAAACAGTGAACTGTGATGTTTGACAAACACACTAACAGTCCTCATCTTAAACTCACACGTCAACCTGGACAAACACCTACAAGCCAAACTAAAGACCCTTCATCGCGGCTCCGCTGCAGCGTGACTCCTTCGACTCTGATTCGGCGTGACCGTGAACAATCGAGCAGCACACGTGAGAGTCAGCCGTCAGCAAACATATCATGATCTATGTGTTTTCAATCTGCTGCTTGTTTTTCAGCAAATGCTTTGACCCTTTGTGATGCATTTGAAGTGTTTGGACTGAAACCTGGTTTTGAGGTGGGGGGTATTCACAGCCTCGACCAACAACGAATCAATAATTTGACAATTGTTACAACCCCTAAATATTACATTTATTCCATTAACAACAAAACCTGACATGTTGCAGAGCTGAGAAAAGAAAAGAACCACGAGAGATCCTCCGGTCGTGTATTCGATGGACGTTGCCACCCTGGCTGAAACTGCAGCTGCGATTGAGCCAAAAACAGCCACGATCAGTGGATATTAGTGGTTACGGAGAAGGTGGGGTTGGACGTTGGACATACAAAGAGTCTGACTTTGACATGGGAGACTGCAGTTAATATGCTGTCTCCTACAAAGAGTCTTTAAACCATGACCATAACCTTTAACCAAGTAGCCTTATTGACCAAACTGTAACCGGAGAGGTGGCAGGCCATAAAACACGTTACGGTTTGTTTTGGAAGGCGCTCACAGATGACCAAATGAGTCCTTGTTGAACAAAGAATAAAGATGGCAGAGCTCAGATTAGCTCAGATTAGCAGAGATCGTTAAAGGTTTGTGCTGCTCGTTTAGCCTGGCATCATCTGGAGCCTCTTTTATTTAGGTTACGGGTGCAGACCAGAGCAAGGCGGCCAGTCACAAACTTTCTTGCATTAAAGGTCCAGTTTGTAGCATTTCGTGGAGGACCCACTCTTCCAAGGACTCATTTTAAGGCAACGAAAACACAACTATACATATATTCAGGTGGTTAAACACTAATAAAATGCATATTATACTCCATTCCTACCAATAGATACTCCTAAATCTTGCACACTGGACCTCTACGTTTCGTTAGCCCGCTGCGTTGTGCTTGGCGGACCTGCACCTTGGATGCAACAACCACTCGGAGCGTGACCGGTGACCCTTCTCTGCCAATCATCGTGTAAAAAATCTGCCCCATATTAAACAAACAGTTGTGATTCAGTGTGAATGGAAAGGGTGACCAGACGCGTCCGTCAGAGCAAATGAAACATGAGCTCGGCAGATCGGTCTGGTTCCCAGGCTACTGCTCAACGCTCAGTCACACTCTGATCAAAGACGTTGCCAACTTGGTCAGTGTGAGCGCAGAGCAGAATCAGTCTCGTGACCCGCTCAGCTTATTTTAACAAGTCTCTGTGTCTGCTGTCGGCCCGCTGACAGACTGCAACAGCCAGCTGCTGCCCCACTTTCACAAAGTCCACGCTCGTAAGCGAGAGGGGCGACGTACGCGGCACAAACCTGGAATGTGGAGGACTTCCTGATTGAGCCTGTGAATGAGTAACGTTGCTAATCACTTCATTTGATGCAGACGGTGTGTTCACAGGCAGATGTTGTAAAATCCTGCTTGGATTTTGACCCAAATTCACGTCCCGATATTTGAACGAACACAGAGGATTCAGTGTTTTCACTCGATATCTGGTTTTAGTATTAAACTCGTCATCTGTCTCCTCATACATAAACACACACATTTACAGACCACACACACACATTCCTTTATACACACACTGAAACACAAACCCACTTTACTCCTTATTAGAAGCAGAATGTGTGTGTGTGTGTGTGTGTGTGTGTGTGTGTGTGTGTGTGTGTGTGTGTGTGTGTGTGTGCGTGTGTGCGTGTGTGCGTGTGTGCGTGTGTGCGTGTGTGTGTGCGTGTGTGCGTGCGTGTGTGCGTGTGTGCGTGTGTGCGTGTGTGTGTGTGTGTACGATACATTTACATCTCAGAGGTTTTTTTTAGCCGGAGCTCGTCGTCCAGCTCGGGAGTCCTGATTCATTTCAGATGTGGAGAAACGGTCGTCAAGCCAACGGAGAGTCACGCTTCGCCAAGAACTCTCCTGATGTCATTTCCTTTAGGTCCTGTATATAAATACCATGTGCTTATGTCACTTCCTGTGAGGACAGATTTAGAACCACTTGCGGATATCATTGGATTATTTCTTTGTCATAAATATGTTGGAGAATTGTTCATCTTTCAGTGGAATGAGACAAAGAAAGCACGGCATGTGTGGCTTCGCATCATTTTTAGCATTTTTTGGTTTTTGCTAATTGTGGCGAGTTTTGGCAGAGATTGTTCGCCCATCTGTTATCGGTTAAATGATCTTGCTAACAGGAAAACAGATTTGTCTGGAATCTGGTGGACATATCTGTTGGCTCGGACGAACATTTAGTCTGATTTCCACAGCTATGGTCATTAGGCTGTGTTCATATGCTGCTTTGTCAAACAGAAATCACTACAAAGCAAAGATAAAGTCTTGCAGAGATTTAAGGCGTCTCGATGTTTGTGAGAGGTTTTTGTTTTAAGCTGAAGAACAAATATGGGAATCAGTCTCCAATCCCAGGTCCAGAGGCTGGAATTCATATTTAAAAATAATGATTCATCAGATGACAGTATGAAAGGGCTCACAGGTACAAACCTGCAAAGAATTATCACCTCAATCTTCTGGTGTTGTAACGCTGGTTACTCTTCGCGTTGACGATAAACTTTAAAAAGTTAAATTAGTTACAGGCTGTGGGTCGAGCAAACACACGGGGACAGCTTTCAGTACTTTAATGTCTGCTTCAACTGTAGGACAATTCAACTCTGACCAACAATGTGACAGATAATGTAAAGGTTTTAGTTTTAGATTAGATTTTAAATCATTGAATGGAACCAGCCTGTCTCTCTGAGATGCTTCATAGATCTGTACCCAGCAGATCCTCTACAGCTGAACTCAACAAAAACACACGGGCAGTCCGCCTTCAACCACTGTGGCCCTCGTCTGTCGTGGATCTGATGGACTTCCTCCTCTCTCACCTCTGTAGACATTTCTCGTTTACTGTTGTCGAATTGGCCCTTTAGTTTCTCTGCACTGGTTCTTTTTTATCAACTAGCTGGTGAACTTGAGCGAGCATTTAGCAGCTAAAGAGCCAGATATCCCCCCCCGAGGGGTTGGTAGAGACCAAAAATGAGCTAAAAGAGTGAATATTAGACTTAAATTCATCATCATCATAATCTTGCTCTGTAACTGCTGGACGTGTAAATAATGTTTAAATATGTTGTAACTCTAACCCTGATGATTCACAATGTTTGGTTCTGCTGCACAAGTTAAGTTCGAGACTCAACATCATAAACCCTGATGCAAATCCTTCCTTCATTTGCTTATTTATTTATTATAGTTTGAAGGCTGAAAATTCTTCCTGGGAACAAAATCTGTGGAGCACGATAACCACAAAATTCTGCACAGATAAACTAAGTATAAATCAATCCAGTGACAGAATATTAAGTCTTCTTGTGTGTTGCTGTTCTCTGTTTCTGCACCATGTAACATAATCGGCTCTGCAGCATTATTTTCTTACTCAGCATATTTTTTCTCATCTTTAAGATAAAACTGTCCTCCAGTCAGGAAACCAAAACACGATTTTAATATGTTTTCCACATTTTATTGAGCGTTAAGAAGGGAAGCCTGTCAAAACTGCCATTGCGTCATTTCAAAAACAGACGGGCACCGCTGAGACGATTCTGCCGCCTCGAACAAGCAGCAGAGTTTTGCAGATGTGAGGCGATATTAAACAAACTGTGGATCGGTGGATCGCTTTAATCGCCAAGTATAACAAATGTGCAGGAATTTGTCTTGGTGACACGGTAACTCAGTGACTGCTTCGTATCCCCCTCCTCACTCCCCGCGCTTACATTTCCTGCCGTCAGTCAGGCAGGTTTGGCGAGCGCGTTGCTTCTGATCCTCCAGGTTTTTTTTTCTCCATCTGGTCTTCATTTCCCTCTCGGTGCAGTTATCTGGCTCTGTCTCAGAGAGATCTTATTTTTTGGACCCGTCTGACTGCCTGTATGGCCTCCCTCTGTTCTACAGTTACACCATCAGCAGTGACTGACGCCTTTCTGTAAACATGAAGTCGCCGTAGCTTCAGTTACTGCTATCTGTCATCGAGCGAAAGACTCACTTTAGGTCAGTTTGACCAGTGATAACATATCTGCATTCTCACCCTCTGTAGATGCTGCTAGATCTGTTGGTAGTGACTCAACCAAGTCTTCATGGTGCAGAGCATAAGGAGCTCTTTGGTCCTCAGCCTGGACTGTGGAATGGCTAACAGAGCTTTGGCTGAGGCAGCGTAACGTGCAGTCAAGACCACCTAAACTGAGACTGAGTCGCGACCAAGACCAGACAGTCTTTAGCCAACTCGGGTCACTAATAAGTAGCCAATATTGGTGCTGGTACAGGCGGCTTGTTTGAGCGACCAGGCCCGCCTCAGGTCCATTGATGATTTTTAAATTAGCTGAGAGGCGGAAGAGGCAGGACAGCCAACATGGCGGCGCGCCAGTACCACAAATTTTGAGCTTGAGTCCTTCAGAAACCTGTGAGTGATGTCACGGATGTCCATTCTTTAAGCTGTCATTGGTAAAAAGGCAGGTGCAGAGGGGTGACAGCCCTTAACAGATAAGACAAGACAAGACCAAGACCTTCAAAAAATGGTCTTGAGATCCAGCCCAATCTCAAGTACAAGTACAACACTAGGCTGAAGACCTCAGGTTACGACCAGAGAGGTTTGGTGTCAGAAGATCTGAGAAACCTTCAAATCAGTTCTAAAGTTTACCAGAAGCCGACGAGGAGCCGTGTGTTCACTTCAGTCCAGACATGAGTAAATAAACATGGTTCCAAAATAATCTGGAGCCACTAATTGTTGTTAATTTTGTAGAACGTCTGTTTGCTGTCGGAGGCTAAAATCAGTACCAGCCGTCATACTGTTGGAATCGCGTCCAACTGTTCATAAATACCTCAGGTTTAAATACCTCAAACAAACAGTGTAAACGTGGATATCGCGTTTCTCGCGTCACCTCCGTGGTATGAAACGTTTGACACCGCACACTGAGGACGAGGGGGCCCGTGGTTAATCACATCAGCCAATGGGGGGGCTCCTGATGAGAGTCACAGCCAGTTAGCTCTCAGCCAGGGTGCTGCCGTGGAAACTGTTACCAGGATGGAGAAAACAGGGGGATCTAATTGAGTCCAAATGGTCGTAATTCATCGAGTTAAGGGGGCAGCATGACTTTTCCCAAAGGTTTCTTTTTTTTGAGGGATACTCACCGTCTCGTGTGGACTTAACCCCCTCCAGACCGCCGCTGAAGCATATGTGACTTTTCCCTTCGTGTTTTTCTTGGCGGGAATGTTCAGGCCAGCAGCTCAGACCTTCTACATAGTGTTAGTTTTACTTTTCTCCCTTGTATATATAGTAATTAAGTAGACATTTCAAGCTCCATTTTAAATTTGATAAATATCCAAATGGGCTGTCAAGTTATATGAATGAAAGTAACAAAGTATCCAAAGAGTCCCCAAAGGTAAAATGAGTAAAATACATAAAAGAGTTGCAGCGTGTTTTCTTAACTGTGTCCACTTTCACCCGGATACTATAAACAAGAACTACAAATCCCAAACACTACATGGCACAACACGACGAGCTGAGTGATGCACGTGAGCCTCAGAGATCAGTCCGACTGTAAACTGTTTACAATGCCGGCGGAAGACGGACATTTCTCCTCGTACATGCCGATAAACTGACTCCTTCACCTGAGCAGAGGAGTGCTGTGTTTACACTCTGAGAGATAACACACACGATGATATATAACCTCAACACCGGCCCCTCCGCCTCTTCCCTCCCTCTCTCTGCTGCAGCGCATGCTGATTTGCACAGGCGGGATAGTCTGCAGCGAGTATTTGTCATGTAAATACTGTCACCTCAACTGCCATTCAAATGTATTTGCATCCAGGCTGGATGTAGGTCAGTCAGTCAGTAGGCCGTATACATGACGAGGGGGAGATTAGTGGAAGGAGTTTAAAGAGCAGCACGGGGAAGGTTCTAGATGTTTGTACGGGCAACTTCAACTTTGACCTCGTCTTACCTTTTAAAGTCATCGTGAAGAAACATTTAAGGAGTGTGTTTTGTGTGTTTATACAGGATGTTTAGCCAGGATGTGACACAGGGCGGGATAGTTCAAACGTTCAAACAAGTGTCTTAACATTATTTATAATGTGTGGTATATATTCATATATTCTAGTGTGTAATGCATATGTTAAAATAATGCCCAGTAGATGCACTATTCCATCCTATTTGAGTACCATTTGCTAAAGAATGACATGAAATGTGAGGTGCGTTCATAGACACGTCTCTGTTTTGTTCCGTCCTGCATCGACTTCAAACTCCACCGGGAGCGTTTCAGAAGCGTTTCTCCCCCTAGACTTTGTTTACTTGCTCAGATTTGGTCATTTTCCTGGTTTATGTTCTTCTAAATATGCTTCTACATGTGTAAATATGCTACGTATTTCATTTGTTTCTCTTTTGTCTGTTTTTACAACCGGCTGTTTGCACAGGGTATTTTATTTTGAAAATCCACCAAATTCTCTATGCTGTTTCTGTGTCTGGCTTCCTGTCAGCTCGAGGTGCTCTGTGTAAATTGACGCGGGCTGCTCGCGGTGTCTGTCAAAAATAGACAATACTGGACCGCGGCAGAGCCGGTGGAGTTTAAAGCGCGTATCACTGCAGTTTTCAGTCCAGGATTTTGTGGGCGGTCCTTTAGGGGTGGCTCGATGACACGCTGAGGCCACCCTGACCATAATCCCCCTGCCTCCCTAACCCACAACAGTTTAATATGTATGAGAATACTGCTCATTTTTACCTGATTTTGACACCTAATTTCATAAACTTGTCCATATTTTTAATCATTCAAATTTGGCTGGGTGGTTAATAACACTTTGTTCTTTGGTCTGACAAACTCAGAACACATATTTATTCTTACTTTACACGGACTTTAAGAAGAGATTCACCAACCCTGTTGGCTTTCCTCATCAACCTTTCATTTGTTCATGTTAATACAGACATGAATGTATCTAAACACACACTCCCTTGACCCTGAAGCAGTTATGGAAATTGGTTGGATGGATGAGCACACACTGACAGCAAAAAGCAATACGATCGCAGATCCAGGTTATAAGTTACAGATCCATGAAGGTTATTATCAGTTTGTATTACTGTGACGCAGGATTTTGCAAGTCTGGGAACTTAAAATGACGGTAGTCAAACCGTAAAAATGCAGCATTCACATTACAAAGTAATGTACCAGGAATGAGCATTTCCACATATTGCCGGATGACATTGCAGCAAAAGTTGAGCCAAAGGTGAGGTCTGAAGAATGATGGTCAGCAGGGGGCGACTCCATTGGCGGTCTATGAAATGAAAATGTCGCTACTTCTCAGTTGATTTATTGGCTCAATTAACAGTTTCTTCACAAGTTTATGGTCTCAATCTCTAGTTTCAAGTCTTCTTCCACACAGCATGATGTTCATTTAGTAAATTATGGTTCCATCTAGAGGAAAATAGACGATAAAGAAAGGTGTGCTTTAGGATGTGGTTACCTTTGTAATTGGCAGATCACCACGGGTGTCCTCGGATTCTCAGCCAGATCCAGTCAGGACAGAGGCGTAGCTTCACGCTCTCGTCCTGATATGGGTGACTGCTGGTATTACTACCTGTGCTAACACAAAACTGAACAGTTTGCCCTGAAGTCCATCTGTAACCAGAGGCTTGATGTTTTCTTCTGAATGAGCTTCATGACTATTAGTCTCTGGAAAAATGTACAATCAGTAAGACAACAGAGGCTTTTTTCCATTCAGCTTCACGTTCTCACACACATGGAGCAACCTCACATTGGCAGGAGGATTTTATTGCTGATATTCTTTCCATGCTCTATACATCGGCATGCCCATTAACCTAATTGGCGTCATTATGGCTGTAATTTGAGTTCTCCACTTCAGAGCGCTGAACACGGTTTCACCTCAGGCATGGCAGACGATGTCAGAAAGAGCCGTTTAGTTTTTTTTTTCCTCTTATCCATCCAAACTAAACTCAGTATGTGGAATCCTTTTCTTATTGACCTCGAAGGAAAAGGAGTCTTCTGTTTTTAATTTATCTGCTTGTTTTTGGAAGAGTCGAACGCTTTGAAGCTACAATAAACTTGAATAGCACTTTAGCTAACTGTTTAACAGGTAATAAAACATTAATGAGAAAGATCTGGCTAAACTGAAGAGGAAAATCATGAAATCCACGTCTGCGTTCTGATTTTACCGTGACTGACAGAAGTCTGACAGCGCTGTTTGCTTTCAGATGTGTGTTTGTGGTCAGTGGAGATGAACAGGATAAGATATAGTCGAGTCATGTTGCTGCAGACGTGGAGATGCTCTGCAGACCAAAATATCCTCCTCTCTCTCTCTCTCTCTCTCTCTCTCTCTCTCTCTCTCTCTCTCTCTCTCTCTCTCTCTCTCTCTCTCTCTCTCTCTCTCCGTCTCTTTCTCTTTAATGCATTTCATCTCCTCCTCCAGGCAACAGCCACTCCACATCCTAATGTCTGGTTATGGGAACACAGTGTGCCGCTGTAATGAGATTTTCACTCTCGGTCCAGGGTGGATGGACAAAAATGTTCTTGTCTTGTCATCATCGAGTTTTTGATAGTAACTGATGTACCGCCAGGCTCCGGTTCTGGCATGACACCGGCTCCACTTCCCGTCAGCATTCCCGGCCCCCAGTTTCACCAAAATCAGTGAAATAGTTGGTGGTGTGTGACTTAGTGCCGTAAAGCGTTACGTACTTCTCCCGACCCGGAGCCCAAAGTCACATAGTGTGAGAACAGACGTACGAATGACGGAGACACCATTCACCTGATCACAGGTCAGTGCAGATCAACAGACAGTTTATCAGAGAAAAGTTACAACATGGAACTTATTTTTTGACAGAATCACTGTTTTTAAGCTCAAACCTTCACCACCACCACCGACGAGTCTCTCTGACAGCATCACCTTTTTTTTGACTCTGAGAACTCCGGATAATGACGCCGCCGCAACCTTTTACGACTTCTCAAACCGAGTCGGCCTGTGGCAGAAGTCCCCTCAGTTGTTTTCTCACAGATACACGCTGATGTGCCGCCTTTTTTTCCAAGCTTGCCTATTTATCCATTAGTCACCACCGCAGCACAGAGGCCACTGCCAAGACTTCCTCTGGCTCCACAAGCTTCTATTTCAGCAGTTTGGTTTGTTTTGCTTTGAACTCTTGAAATCTGAAGCCGGTTTGGAAAAAAGTGCAGTTTGAGGAGGAGGAGGAGGAGGAGGAGGAGGAGGCTGCTAGTAATGATTTAATCTCTGCATTTAATAATTTTCTCGATTAATTTATTAATTTTTTGGTCCATGAAATGTTAGAAAACGGTGAAAAATGTTCCCTAAAGTCCAAAATGACGTCCTCAAATGTCTTATTTTGTCCCCAACACAAAGATATTCAGTGTACTGTCATAGAGGACGACAGAAACCAAATTGTCACATTTGAAATCAGAATTTGAACATTTTTAACGGAAAAAATGACCCAAAACAGAGAATCGATTATCAGAATAGTCATGCATGGACTCATTTCAAAGAACATTACAGCTTTTCTCTGGTGATACACATGTGCATCATGATGATCTCTCTGCTCCTTCACACTGACTTTCATCCTCTCTCTCTCTCTCTCTCTCTCTCTCTCTCTCTCCTGATCCTCAGACGTACATCGGCTCCATCCTGGCGGCGGTCAATCCTTACCAGCCGCTCCCCGGCCTGTACGACCGGCCGGCCGTGGAGACGTACAGCCGACACCACCTCGGCGAAATCTCGCCGCACATCTTCGCCGTCGCCAACGAGTGTTACCGCTCGCTGTGGAAGAGGCTGCAGAACCAGTGTGTCCTGATCAGGTAGGCGGTCTCGGAAACAAAATACTCCGTCTTCATATCGTCCTCATAGTTTCCAAACTTTTGCTGATCTGACCAGCAGCGAATGCCTGCTCAGGATATCAACACCTTTCTTGTCAGAGGTTATATCGAGCCCTCTGATTGGCCGTTGGAATAAACTGTCATGGCTTTAAACTCGTTTAATCGCCCTCAGCGTGCCAAACTCTTTGATCAAGCTTCAAGTCGCCCCCTGGGCAGTTTGGCTGCAGCTCTGAGGATCTGCTACATGCCACAACACACACACACACACACACACACACACACACACACACACACACACACAGTTAATATCTCTGTCCTCTGCTTTCCTTCCTCACATCCTTCCTCTTTGATTTCAGCAGGATGACTTTCACATGCCCATTGTTTTATCACACACACAGACGGACAGAAGGCCTCTCCCCCCTGACGTTATTTTTACATTTGAGAAACGATAATAATATTTGGCACCGTCTGATTTAGCGCAGAGCGGATGCAGAGGACATCACAGTGTTTGACTCTGTGGGAACTGTTGTGTTTGTGGTCATCGAGGTATCCTGAACACATCTCCAGCGGGCTTAATTAATTCCTGAGGACACATGGAGATGAATTATGTATGAATAAAGTGAATCTAATACTCATCGGTCTGAATCCCAAAAGAGTGTCCCATCTTGTACAGCTCCAGATAACAAAGATTAGGTTGGATAGGTTGGGTTTTTTTAAAGTGTGGTTGTGTGAGAAACTTATCCATAGTCGGTGTGTTACCTACAGTAGACGACAGATTGGACAAGCTCATTTTCGTCTTGTATCTGAACTGAAGCAGAACGAGATAAAAACACGAGAGATGTCGGGAGGAGGTGGCAAGTCGCAGCTCGCCGCTTCAGGCACCGACGTTGCAGTTTTCTGACAATTAGCTGGCATTACTTTTACAGCCCTGTTTGGAGCCGTTTCATTGGCATTGTGGGTAATGAGACACACATGTCCCCTTTTAAAACATAAGCTGGTTTGAGTTTATGAAGAAAGCAGAAAGTGCACAGTGGCTTTGCTTTCGTTGCAAATTTTTCGTGCACTTCCATCACCGTGGTCACGAACATCGACCAACAACCCGGCGACAAGACACCTCCTCAGGAAACACGACCAAAAACATCTCACAGGTTACTGTCAGGTGCTTAAACTTCTTCTAACAGTGTGTTTGCATAATAATTCTGACAAATTCAGGAATGAAATGTTAATATTAATAATTAATCCTGGTTCAAAGTTGAGCTCTGCCATGAACCTGGTTTCTTAGTGAGTCTTCTGCTCTGAGTTTCCTTCGTCCTCTTGTTCAGGGCACAGAAACTCTATTGTCTGGGCAGGATGTTGGTCAGTGGGAAGAGTATGCAGCACGGCGTGCACGGCGAGGCGTAAACACAAACATGTCATGTTGTCGTCGGAGGAAGCCGCAAGCTTCACAATGCTGCCGTTCAGTTCCCAGAGACGTATCGCTGCCGTAGATCTGCTTTGTGATTCTTCTTGTCCTGCTGACTCCCGGGACTTTTTCCACACTGCAACAAGCAGCAGTTTCCCTCGAGGGTTCAGCAGTTTCATCTTGTTTTTAAAAAAAAAAAAAAGATGATTTTGCATTTCCTTCTTGGAACTCTGTGTATTTTCATGCAGTTTGGGGCGTCTGGAGTTTATGAAAACACTTAATGCACCACAGAATCTGTAACTTCAAGGAAAAGATAAACACCGGTCTGGTTTGCGTAGTTCTTCCATGACAGCACGAGAAGCCACGCCAGGTCAGAGAGGACGAACCGCAGACCACAGGCGTGACCTTTCAACTGTTGTCTCAGCTAAAACACAATCTGCTGGTTTACTGTCCGTCCGAACAGAGTAAATGACACACCGAGCCTCCCAAGACACACAGCAAGGGCTGATTATCCTCTTCTAAATCTGAGGATTTGCATCATCTTGAGGTCGAACATTTCATCTGTTGACGGGACAGTCTGAGTTTGGATATGACTGTTCTGCTGTGAGAGCGTCACGTTCAAGCCTCGGTTTCACTTGTTGTTTGAGTTTTACTGCCTCTCAGCTGTTAATTAGCTGTTAATTGTCGCCCTCGAGCAAGGCACTAAACTCCCAGCTGAGCTGAGTGAATATGAAGCGAGGCGATGCTGCAAAACAAACGTGTAAATGCTCTGCAGACGTTTCCTGATGCAGAAAAGAATTTTAGAAGATCTGATACTTCTGAGGCCGGAGGGTGATCCAGTCTGAGACTCTTAAGACGGAAATTAGTCTGCACGCCTGACACTTGACTGACAGGATGATTGTCTTAATAACTGAACTTTCTGTATATGACTACATATTATCACGTGATGAAGCGGTTTCATTGATTATCTCTTAACCTCTCCGCTCTGAAACGTGGCCTTAACACAGAAGCGAAGCGCTGGAGCTCCCTCTGGTCTTGCCTGCTGTGGGTGATGGATGTGCGAGGTTATGAATAATTGAAGGGCGGAGCAGCGACACACAAATGTTTTTTACTGCCAAGTGTTTCTCCTGAGGGCCGCTCGGCCGGCTGTGTGGGCTGACTGCTGAGTTGAACGTCAGGGTTCAGGGTGCGCTGAGCCCTCGAGGCAACGTGGAAACCTGAACAAACAAAAGGCAATTATTAAATAAGATGGAACCATTTCACACTTATCCTCAGCCTGTTGTTCAACACTGCTGATTATAGGCTCATCACTGCAAAATATGTCGATTTTTACCTGGTTATGCATCGATGGAGCCAAAATTATTCTGCTGAGGGACAAACCTGGTTACACAAAGTGTTGTGATGTGCCAGAGTCCCTTCAAGACTGAGTGTTTGTGCTCGAAGATAGTAGAAAAGTTCTGGATTTATGTGTTATTATTTTATTTAATTTGGGACAAAAAGTTCTCAACTTAAAGATCCACTTACCATTTTTTTTCCAAGCTTTGAAGCACGTCTGACAAGGGCTGCAACTGCACTTATTTTCACTATCGAATATATAATATATATATAATATAAATGCTTAATCAATGATTAATCAGCAAAATAAGTGCTGATTAACTTCCTGCCAATAGATTAATTGACTAATTGTTGCAGCTTCATGTGTCACAGACTTCATTAGCAAATGGAACCAGATCGAGTGTCGTCAAGTAACTGAAGTGAGTTCAGTGGATGTTTTCTTTGCATATACCTCCATGTATTAATATCAAAAGAAAGCCTGGAAACGTTCGGTAAAAATGACACACAGTGTGTTGAAGATAATCGACGTTAACGTGCAGAGTAGAGCGCTGTGCTGCAAAAGCTTGTAAAGTCTCTGTTTGATACCTAAAGTTAGTTTTTAGGTGGAGGACGACTTTAACACCGAGTCACACTGCCCAGCTGCCACAGTGTACGTGTTCTGGTTCACAATGATCTCTGACACACACACACACACACACACACACCCGTACACACACACACACACACACACCTCCTGTTGGTCCCCTCAAAACACCAAAGCCATCTCACAGCGGCCCCTCGTAAAACATGTAACATGGCAGCACCCCCCACCCACACAGAGAAAAGATCACTTCATGGTGTGTGTGTGTGTGTGTGTGTGTGTGTGTGTGTGTGTGTGTGTGTGTGTGTGTGTGTGTGGAAGAAGAAGAGCTATAAATTGCAAGCTGGCACTTTCAGGCGAGGCAGGAAGCTTTCTCGTCGGATTTAGGGATTGTTGGTAATCAGATCCAGAGACAGAGGGAGGCGAATGAAACGGGAGCTGGTGTAAGAGAGGAGGAGGAGGAGGAGGAGGAGGAGGAGGAGGAGGAGGAGGAGGAGGAAGAAACCGGCTCTAACACGAGTCATCTGCTCATTAACGCTCATGAATGCCACTTTGCGTTTTCACTGATGCGGATACCTGCCTGCATCAGACCACATGATTTTAATGGAACGCCCCCCGCCGAGTTTGTGCTGCAGATTTCAGCGAGAAGTCGTTCTGACTGCCAACGAAGAAACTTTTGGAAAACCTCCAAACCTTTGTAGCACACAACAAATGCCACCATGGCAGATTTTCCTCTGGACAATGAAGCAACAAACTTCTAATGTTTGGTTGTGTTTACTGGTTTGGACCTCGTGGTTCCAGTGATGCTCCGGTGTACAATGATATTTTAGACGCAGTTTGTGTTTGACCTATTAATCCAGTGTACATGACATCCCAGTTTGCTGTGGGAGAACTTGTGTAGGACTTCACTGATGTTCTGGTTCTGATGTCTGAACGGGAGCAGATCTTCCTGCAGCAGGTTCAACATCTGGTGCAAACAGTGAAACCAGAAGGGTCGCGGCTGAAGCTCATTACTTCCCGTGGTTTACTCAGGCTGTCACACGTGTAAAATGTTCAGGATGTCCAAGATCTTCAGAAACCCGTTGGTGGCGTCACAGAGACTACGTCCATGTTTTATACAGTCTATGGATGCTCTTCTTTAATTCTTCCTTTGAGACCAACACGGCGAAACAGTGACACCAACCACTCTCTGAGGGTTCACCAGCGCTTCTTTGAGTCTGTTACACTCGTAACTGTCCGGCAGGTGGGAACTAAAATTAGACAAAAGGGACATGAAGAGCAACTGGAATGTCTTTTTTGGTTTAAAAAGTTGAGTTTCAAAGTAAAGTGACAAAACAGTCTCAGCTTAAGGTTAATTTAATGGATCGTTTTAATTCAGATCAGAATATATCTGATCATTGAAAATCAGTTTTTGATTCAAATTGGCACAGAAACATTTCGTGTTTTATTAAAACCTCGCGCTGACTTTTAAGATGCTCTAACTTCTGATGAAACACTGAGATTATCTCAAACCTTTGAAAGACTTTAATGAAAGTTAAGATTTTAGAGTTTGTTGTTGTGACCGGTGTCCGTTGTGTCCCAAACAGCCCAGATTAGATGAAATCTGTGAGCCGTGCTGGTGTTATGCTGCACAGACGCAGCAGTTTGTCCCTGACCTCCTGACCTCAGAGGTGGGTGTGAGGTCAAACTCAAAACTCTCTGAGCCTTGTTCATTACTCAGGCATCTGGGGGTCACAAAAACCCTGCAGCAAAAGCCCTGCAAAAACATACCTGAGAGGTTTTCTCCTGGGATTTGATCATCAACATCGTCTGCACTGTGCGTCAGATTAATAATTTGTCTGTGAGCAAAGGAAGGAATGCATGGCAGCGAAGGAAGAGAGCATTATGAGAAGGAAGCGTATCTACGCATGTTGGTTTTTGGTCTTTGTCTCACATAACTTCTTCTCTTAACATCTCGGTCATTCATGAGTAAGTGAGGACGAGACTTTGTGCCCGAGAGCCAAATAGTTTGGTGTTTGGTTCAGGTCGCGTTGAATTGTTGTGGTTTGTTGGAGAGACCGAACTCAGTGAGTGTTTTCTTTTTTAGGTCACAGTCTGAAAGTCTTAAACAAACGTCAGAAGCCACAATAACAACTGAACAGCAACAGAGAACATCATCGATGAATGGATGAAAAAGCCTCAATGCCCCAGGTCCAATCCAGCGCTCGGTGCTGCACGTTTTTACTTTAATCGCTGATTTTTGAAGAAAACTATGAATTATTATTTATTATATAAAATCTCACAGGATAAGGGTGCGGACATGAGCCTTCACTCTGCATTGGAAAAGTACAGTATGCAGTTAAAACAACCAAAGGGCTCAAAGAACAATGAGAAGAAAACTCTCTGAATCTGTCCAAAAAGAAGCAGATTAGGTTTGTATGATTGTTCAAAATTTAAAAAAATATGTAATACAGGCAGAGAATTGTTCACAAAGTTCCTAAAAATACCAGAAAAAGTAATCTGTGATGAAAAAATCACAGGAAAATTTGCTTGTTTGACACAAACTTCCTGCAGTTATTGTTTCACTGTTTGGGTTCATTGTTCAGTTTATCAGCTGTTCTGTTCTGTTATTTCTATGCATTGATAATATGAAGAAATATCCATAAAATATGTCACTTAGAAAATTCCCTGAAGGAAGGTTGGAACACAGAAAGGGGTTAATTCTCTGTACGGTGGCCTTTTTAGGACATCTCAGACTCAACTTGTCAGCTTTGCTTGTTCATCTTTAATTTCACGACGTCGTCTGATCTGATTTCTTTTTGTTCTTTTGTCGTGTTAACAGATCGGTCTCGCTGTCCTCGTTGACAGGAATAGTTGTGGAGGTTTTGTGTTGGACCGGATGGAAAAATCAGGGCATCACCAAAGTGATTCATCCTCTCAGGAACATGAATGTTGGTGCCGGTTTTATGAGATGTTTTACTCTCAAGTCAGTCTGCGAGTTTGGCTGAAAAGTTCTGATTTTAACGTGAGACTGTTCGACTTAAGTTTAAATATTTACGGCAGCAGAACTCCTGCAGCGTCGCCTGACAGACGTTGGTCCATCTTAACGAGTCATTCGATCTTAATCTTCTTTAAACGAGCTGTAGTTTCACTGCGTTCCTCCAAACAAAGTTCCCAGTTCTTAAGAAGACTCTATGCCAGATTAAATGAGGTGTGCGGTCTCAGTTTCTCCTCCCTGCAGAAGCTCTTTCACTCCTCTGCAGCTCTGCTCCTCGCTACAAAAGGACTGGGTGAGGTCCAGAGCCGCGAGGGCGACTTTGTCCAACACGCTCAGCCGCCTCGGCTGAAGACTCCCTCCTTCCTGCCCGTGGGGGGTTTTACCTTGGGTGGCAAACAGCATGTGGAGAGCCAGAGCCAGGGTTTAGCACAAAGGCAGGGCGCTGTTTAGTTGTAGTGTGTGTGTGTGTCCTAGTTTGGATAAGTTGGCATGCAGCCAGAGGTCTTTTAACTGAGTTACATTTAGCAGGCCCTTTCACATTTGGCCGTCTACTATAGTCTAAGCTATTTAAATGAGTTACACACAACGAGCCCTTTAAAGTACGATCCAATCCCTTTAAGAAAGTTTGACCCACTCGTGAGAATTTACTGTTTCTCTTCGGCTCTAATGAAGACCCCCCAAAACTGGAGCCTAAGATTCAAGTCTATATAACTCTTCTTTCTTATTAAAAAAGTGCTGCAGTCTTTCCCGGTTATCTCCTGAACTAAAACGTCAAAGCTGCACCGAGCAGTTCAGACACAAAATCAGTCGATTTATCAAGTTTTTAACGTGTCATGGTTACAATAAAACACAACGGTCATGTTCTGTCAATAAAAAGCTTTTAAAAATTAAAAACTGCTTTAACAATTAAGCATAAAAACATAAAATCTAAGCTTTGTTTGCTCGTCCTGCAAACTTTAAAGCTGCGTTGATGAAGTTTTGGCCACTAGGGGGCAGAAAAACACCAAAACAAGATGCTGGATTTCTTTATGGCACAAAGGGTGAAGTTCTTCCAGCACAAACTGAAGCTAAAGCTTTCAGATTATTTATTGTTATTTATTACATGAATTTAGTAAAGAAAGCAACAGAAACGTGGTCAGTTCCTACAACTTCCTTCATGTTCTCGGTTGTTAATTATTCCAAATCATCATAATTAAAATGGCAATGACACACCAGTGTTTAAAAATGCTACAAACAAAGAAGCTAATGACCCGAACCTCTGCTAACCTCAGCTCGTCCTGTCATAACATCTGTCCACACGTGCAGCGCGCTCACGTCTCGAGCTGCAGCCAGACACTCGGAGAGTTTACACGATCTCCGGTCCTGTTTTCTGTCCGTCATGAACGACTCGATGGGACACGACCGATCACATCGCTGCGCGGCTGACGTTCAAGTTCAGCTTTATTTATAAAAGCGCTGTGCTGTCCAAAAGACAAATGATGAGGGTGAATGTTTGCATGAAGTTTTCAGCAGCAATTACACCAAAATCAATTTTAAACCTTCCGACCAAACGTACGAGTAAGAAGTCTTAAAAGTCTCTGAGACCGCGTAGATTTTTACGGACTTTCTATTCTTTGTTTGGCCTCTTTTAAACCATCTTCACCCAACATGCATCACATCCTGTTTTCAGCTCAAACTTAGTTCTTAGTCTGACTTTTTTTTTTTTTTTATTCAACAGAATAAATCTGCCAGGAACTCAAATGTATAATGACTCAGATATAAGTTTGGAACATCCTAGTTTGTAAAAAAAAACATTTGTTACCACTTAAAGGTGCAAATACAGCTGAGAAATCACTATTTTACAGTCTTTTACATGTAATTCATTGAAGCTCTGCTGTATGTGTGCCTCTAAATCTAAACCAAACAGTAGATTTGGTCATAGTCGATATTTTCCGCTCCAGATTTTTGATTTGATTGTGTTTGAATTTGGCCGTCTGACGCTGAGGCTGAGATCTCTCACTCAGCTGGAAATAAAACAAAGAACATTTCTGCTTTATTAGATTAGTTTCAAGTTGTGAGAGTCAGGAGATGTCGGGGGGAGAGGGGGAGAAGACTGTGGATGTTTTTCACAGTGTCGTGACTGTTTGGTGTGAACCTCAGACCTCTGAACCACCGTAACGCCCCGGGAGGTGGAGGTGTCTATATTCTACCCAATGCTTCTTTACCAGGAGAAAAAACTCAATCTGCAGTAACAGGGACATTTTCAGTGGTATGCTCCTTTAAAAACATGAGTCTGTTTAACTTTTCTTCATGCAGAGAGTCGACCAGCTCGTCTTTTAAAGGTCTGTGTCGTTTTTTTACACCTCTGCTGTGATTAATGTGTCTTTTGGGGACTAATCGAAGCGCTGAGGCGCTCTCAGCGCCTCTGTAATGAGTTTACATGTTAATAATTAACATGACTGGCCTGAACCTCACACTGTGTGTGACTGTGGGTTGCCAGGTTCGCATTTAATGTCACTAAAGGTGTGTATGGGGGGGGGGTTCCCTCGGGCATCATGCTGCGCTCAGCCACTCGAGTCTGCGGTGGACAAATCTGATGTGACTCAGGTTGTTTGGGAGAAATTAGAATATTATCAATAATATAACGTGTGTGCAGGTTTCCTTTCACCTGAAGTTGCAGATTTAAAAAGTGAAAGCAGCAATAAAAGCTGATCTTTGGCCACCAGGGGGCAGCACAACAAACTGTAGACATAAAACTGATGCGTTATCTTTTGTGATGTTGCGTCCTGGATTTCATTAATAGTCAGTGATGACAGTCAGCATGCAGCTAATAAGCAGTGTCCAGTGCGCCATCTAGTGGTGGAGCTTTGGAACATTTCCCATGATGCCATCAGCTGCTTGTGTGACCCAATTTTTTTTTTTTTTTAAACCTGAGTTTAAAGCCGGAGCACAAACAACCTGCAGGCGATGACACACAGTTTCACTTCGAGTTAAGACGTCCGCACACAGTTTTTTTTAGATGTTTTGATGAACTGAAGTCAGACTTGTGTCACATTTTCTTTGTTCCAGTCAAACATCTAATTTAAAAAGATGCTGTAAAGATGTTCATCCTGAGATTAAGACTTATTTATTGCCGTGATCTACTGCCGTGTTACTACTTTTGCTGCTTTCAACCAATAGTATCACTCAAACATCTGCTCTGATTACAGAAAATAATAAATCATTTTCAATAATAAATATTTTGTGTTTCTTCGTTATCTCTGTGGGGAAATTAGGTTCCTCTCTCCTCTCTGCAGGGAGGTCGATGCCTTGCTCAAGGGCATGTTTTAAGTACCCCTCGTGTGTTTTATTCCCCCCTCAGTGGAGAGAGCGGCGCCGGGAAAACAGAAAGCACCAAGCTGATCCTCAAGTTCCTGTCATGCATGAGCCAACACTCCCTGGAGGTATCGTCCAGAGACAGGACGTCACACGTGGAGGAGGCGCTGCTGGAGAGCAGGTCATTATTCTGTTTTGTTTTCTGCTTTTCTGTTTGAGATATTAATAGTTTCAATTGGCAGAGAGGTGTTGTTTGTTGTTAACGTTCCCGCCTCTCTGTCTCATCATTCTGCAGTCCCATCATGGAGGCTTTCGGAAACGCCAAGACGGTCTACAACAACAACTCCAGCCGCTTTGGGAAGTTCGTCCAGCTGCATTTCAGCCAGAAGGGCAACATCCAGGGAGGCCGAATTGTTGACTGTATCCTTTAAAA
This sequence comes from Argyrosomus regius, assembly GCA_946959425.1. NCBI lineage: Eukaryota > Metazoa > Chordata > Actinopteri > Sciaenidae > Argyrosomus > Argyrosomus regius. The sequence goes on along the minus strand of OX336892.1, from coordinate 25,924,775 downwards.
CTCACTCAGTGTTAAGTGGCCGCCACTTCCTTTTCTCTGTTTATTTCCTACCTAGGCTTCAATATACAGGAAGGAAGTACTTGAAGTTTGCAAAGCTGCTTTTAAGGGTAAAGATCTGCAGAAGGTCTCCAGTCATTTTCTATGAGAAGGCAAAAAGCAAATGGTGTCATAAAAAACTGGATTTCCAATCTGCTGTTTGCTCATGTCGCCCCGATGTTCACCTCGGAAGGTCAGCAGGATCTAGGAGGAACTAGTTTGTTTAGCTATTAGCTAATATGATGACCTTTGAAGGGCGGGTGCACGCTGACATTTACCTGAGTCTGTTCGTCAAACATTCAACTGTTTTGTGCCTTGACTGACACTTTTCTGACCACAGACCTCTTAGAAAAGGTGAGCGTCCTTCCTTCTACCGAGTCTGTCATTGAATTAAAATGTTTAAGGAGACACTCCATCAAAATCTGTCTTCAAACGTCCTGTAAGGCTTCAATAGTTGCTGTCGAAGGTTTCACCCTTCACCAAGAGCAGCTCTCAGTGTTGACACCTTCGTTATTAAGTATTAAAACCTCCCCAAAAGCTACTCGTACCACTTTTGCAGTATGACGGGAGACCTGACGGGGATTTGGGCAAATAAAAGAAATCTTGTGTGCACCAGAAAGTCTTTCAGGTAGCTTCACCTTCGAGGGTAAGCTCATCTTACATGATGACATGGCAGCAGAGCTGGATTCTGGAGATGCACTAGGTGGTCTACAGATGCTCCATGCACATGCCATACTTATACTTTCTCGTGAGCATTTGATAGTTTCAGGTGTGCACCAGTTTCATGGAAACGTAAAGATTTTGACGTCCCGTTGAGGCCTCTGCACCATCACTATGCCAAAATAAGATTAAAGACAGCTTCTGAAGCTTTGACGGTTGGACAGCCGGGCAGAGGGTTTGTGCATCAGGCTCAAAAGATATATTTTGGTTGGAGTGCCGCCTTAAAACTGTTGAATAAAACTGTGTTAATATTAGCACAAGTTCCTAACAGCAGTGCTTCTCTTTTCCAACAGAACCGAGTGGTCCGACAGAACCCCGGGGAGAGAAACTATCACATTTTCTACGCCCTGTTAGCAGGAACCAACGCCCAGCAGAAAGGTAGGTCAAGTAAATCTGAATGGCGACGTATTATTTGGCATTAAAATCACCTGCACGCTTCATCTGCGCTCATTCTTGTTGCTGCAGAGGCGTTCGGGTTGACCCATCCTGACGCGTACCATTACCTGAGACAGTCCAACTGCCTCGCTGACAAGACAATCAACGACAGCGGCACTTTTCAGGACGTTCTGGTACGCAGTGTTTCACGTTTGAATGACTTTTAAACTGCACATATTTCACCATTTCCCACATATATTTACATATATTTTATAGGGCTCATTCATTTATTCAGAACCATAAATCAGGGGTAGAAACTCTCTGAGCATTTTGATCCCAGCGAGACTGAAAAGTGAAACCGCTGCTGCCAAACCCAAACCAACAAACACGAAAACTTCAAGTCAGTCCAAACCTCGAAAATCCCCCAAAAGACTGATCAGCTGCTGAAGACAGATTGTAACTAACAGCACAAACTTTCAGTCCAGAACCAAAAGAAACTTTGGACTTTTCAAGGTTTTCATCGACTTTGTGTTTTCTTTCGTGGGTTCCCAGAATTCCATGCGAACGATGCAGTTCACGGAGGAGAACATCGGGGAGATCCTGCGCCTCCTGGCCGGGATCCTCCACGCGGGGAACATCGAATTCATGACGGCCGGAGGAGCGCAGGTCTCCTCCAAATCAGGTCAGATGGAGTTTCTCCTCACTCTCATCTCACACCTTCATCTGTCCTCCGTCTGGTTGACTGTTATCCATCACACACTGATGTCTCATTAAATGAGGTTAATCGATGGTTGTTTGGAGGTAAAATAAAGGTTTACATCAACCTGACAGGGACCTCTAGTGGTTGTTTGAATTATGACGTTTGCTTGTCAGGAAGAAGAGTTACAAGAAGTGACTTTAACTGTTAAAATACTGAATTTAAACATTCAGCATGATAACAGACTAAAAAACAGCTTTTATGCTACTTCCTGCACTGAAGACGACACTTAAATTTCACCAGAGAACGCTGTTTGTTCCCTGTTTCCTACTGACAGTCAGCGTTGGTTTCTTTGAGCTATGACCTCTGTGTTTCCTAAACTAGTTTTCATTAATCAGACTTTAACCAGAGAGCTCATCTGAATCATTTCTGGAACTTTTTTTTTAAGGAAAACCATCAGAAAACGTTCAAACATGTTGATTTGTAAGACAAATGAGCTCCAGTATTTTAGTTCAGCTTGTTGCGTCTCTTCTTTCTTTCTTTCTTTCTTTCTTTCTTTCTTTCTTTCTGTATTTAGTTTAAATTCTAGTTTGTCCTCCATCATATATTCAAACTTTATTCATTTATATAGCACCTTTCATGCAGACATGCAGCCCAAAGTGCTTCACAGAGCAGAGTAAAAACAGAAATAGACACTGAAGAGATAAAACATAATTAAATAGATAAAATTAGGCTGTACCTTTTTTATAAAATAAAAGCCAGAATGAAAACCGATAAACTGCAACAATAAAAGAAATAAAATGTTCAAAGTAAATTAAAACCTGTAAGATAAATAATAAAAACTAAAACAAAGAATGATAAACAAGTATTTGATCACGTATGTCTCTGAAACATTTAGTTCACACAGTCTGCAGCATGTTTAAAGACAAATCCTTCAAAGTAAAACATCCAAACACGCTCACACCTTCGTTAACACTCTCTCTGGATGTTATAACTCTCTGACGGGTTGACCTTTGTAAACGGCCTCGTTTGGCCACTTTATCACCAGACTGAACAAATACTAATGTGTTTAATATTCAAGAGTCAAAGGTCACGTTTGGACAGGCGGCGACAGCAGTTATTGATTATTGAAAAGGCGATCTGTGGCTTTACTGGAGCGAGCTGGATGAATGAGGCGATCAGCAGTTCGTTCCTGCTTAATCCAATCAATAAATGAAAGCAGGATATTGAGACGCTGATGTAGGATGAGATTTCAAAAGAAACTTTTCAGACCAAACGTCTCTGAACTCTCTGACGACGATGTTTGTGTGCTCCTTCCATCAGCAGCTCTCAGCCGGACGTCTGACCTCCTGGGGCTGAACTCGGACCAGCTGGCCGAGGTCCTGACCCATCGGTCCATGATCCTCAGGGGCGAGGAGATCTCCACACCGCTCACTGTGGAACAGGTGAGGAAACTTCCAGTCGCCTCACCCTCAACAAAGAATGATCTTTGGGGAGCCTTGTCTTTATCCTTCAAACTGTATGTGTGTGCTCCTCTGCAGGCCGTGGACTCCAGAGACTCCATGGCCATGGCACTTTATTCTCAGTGTTTCAACTGGATCATCCGCAAGCTCAACATCCGCATCAGGGGAAAAGAAGACTTCAAGTCCATCAGCATCCTGGACATCTTTGGATTTGAGAACTTCGAGGTAAAATATTGAACACTTGCAGAGAAGTTTGACTTGTGCACGGAAATTAAAAATGTGCAGAGAAATTCAGAAATGACAGAAGAGATGACAGAAAGTCATACAGGAAAATGTGCAAATGTGTTTGAACGAGGAAAACATTTATTAAACAAATTAAAGCTTAATGAAGTCTCACTGAGGAAACATTTCTGTGTCTGATAAGATCTCAGATTGTAATATTCTCTTGGGGATAAATAAAGTTTATTAAATCAACAAAATTAAATTCCAGTCTCTCTCACAGACACACTTGAACTCAACATTTCTCATTTCCTGTGTAACTTTAATTATTATTTATTATATTAAGTAAACGCCCTCTTTGGTCCGTTAACTCTCTGTATGTATTATCGGCCTGATTTTGTCTCCACAGGTCAACCGCTTCGAGCAGTTCAACATCAACTATGCAAATGAGAAGCTTCAGGAATATTTTAACAAGCACATTTTCTCCCTGGAGCAACTTGAATACAACAAGTAAGTTTGGAGGCTGTCAGCAGGCGGCGATGTCAGACGTGCATGCTGTGAGATTGCTGATGTTTCTGAATATTTAGAAACACAGACGACGAAGTCGTCAGCCTGAAGGCAGTTCCAACACTCCAACAGTTTTGTCATTTCCAAAGCTGCAGCCACTAAAGCTGTCTTTGTTGTTTGTCCTCTTGTGTTTGATGAACACAAGAATACCATGCTGTGAGCTGGAAGGTTTACCAAGTAGACCTGCAGGCAGAGGTCCAGAAAAGATCTGAACGAGTTATAATAAACGGTTTGTCATTATAAAATGTCTCTGACCCTTCTCGTTGTCTCTGCTTGGCTGCTTCCTGCAGGGAGGGCCTGGTTTGGGTCGACATCAACTGGATGGACAACGGAGAGTGTCTGGATCTGATTGAGAAGGTACATCAAGAAGACGTGTTCTGCCTCTGTTATGGAAAGGATGTCGATATATGTTGAGATACTTGCAGGATGCATTGATATTACTTGTGATATTTACCTGAAAGCAAACTTTTTGTGCCGTTTTATAAGAAGGGAACGTGAAAAATACTGAATATACTGAGATCAGAACAGTCGAGAGCCAAATGATGATGACAGCGTTGAGGATGAGAACAACTGAGATGAGGTGATGATGATAATGATGCTCATCTCTCTGTGTTTCCATAGAAACTGGGTCTCCTGGCACTGATGAATGAGGAGAGTCACTTCCCCAAAGCCACAGACGACACCTTACTCGAGAAACTCCACAGCCAGCACTCAGTACGACGTCTTCATCATCTCTAACAGCCAGAGTTTAACTCATTTACCTTCAGAGCGTCTCTTCAGTAGATGTTGTCAGACGGTTATTTAAATATTTCATCGTTTCGGCAGAGTAGGTTCTATTTCTGTGATTTAAGAGCTCCTGAAACAGTTTGTCGGATGACATCAGGGCTCTGACAGTTTATTAGTCGCGTTGCATGCTGTAGTAAAAGTAATTGCTCTTGTTAGCATCTGTTGCTAACAGGAAACTGACAGCAAAATCTTGGCCGGCGGCCCCGATACAGTCTGAGCGAGCGAAACAGCTTGACTTGATTTAAACACTGATGTGATTGGAAGTAGTAACTTTGATTTGAATGAATTAAAGTGAGCTGTGGCCTTGTTAATCAGGATTATGATGAAATAAAAGACTAAACCAGAGACAAGAAGACTCTGAAAATGGGTTGAAAGGGCGACTGTGGATCATTTATTTACTGACAGCCTCGTTGTCTTATTTTACAGCCGTATTAGGAACAAATAGATTCATGCAGGTGTGATTTCTGCCCTCGGGAAACAGTCTGCCTCTTTCTCTCTGACTTTTATTGGTGATATTATGAAATTAATTAAACCATTTCCTTCCTGTTGCTGCAGAAAAACCCTTTCTATGTGAAACCACGCGTGGCTGTGCACTACTTTGGAGTCAGGCACTATGCAGGAGAGGTAAGAGATGCTGCTCCTCTCCTGATCTTTGTTTGTTAGCATCTGTAAAGGAAAATCTCTCCCTCTGCTGCTCCTCTTTTCTTTGTTCATATAAAACTCACCGACGCCCCCTTGTGGATGGTTGCAGGTGGTGTACGACGTGAGGGGGATGCTGGAGAAGAACAGAGACACGTTCAGAGATGACATCCTCAACCTGCTGAGGGAGAGCAGGTCAGTTTCTCTATCAAAGGAGTTTAGACTGCAGCAGACTGAATGAACGTTTTGATGGAAAAATAACTGGAGCTTTTTCAGAACAAATGAACGATAATTTGAGTTTGTCGTTGTTCTGTGCGCACAGTGCTGCAGGTTTAGATTTTTTTATGGGAAACAAGATCCTTTTTTATGTTTAGACTCTGTATTCAAACTTTCCTCTCCACTTCATCAGGTTGGACTTTGTCTACGATCTGTTTGAACACGTGTTGAGCCGAAACAAACAGGACACTCTGAAGAGCACCTCCAAGCACAGACGGCCCACCGTCAGCTCGCAGTTTAAGGTAAGTCACAAATAAACAGCAAGTTTACTGCTGAGTCTAAATTTCAGTGGTGCTATCGGATATTGCAGTAGTTGTAGTAGTATCTAGAAGAGATGCTGCAGGAGCAGTAATGATACTAAAAATATCAGCATAGTTGTAGCCTCAGTAGGTGTAGTATTATCTCTGCTATGAGTAGGAATATTAGTAACAGTATAAGTAGCTGCAGTCGTAGTAGTAGTAGTAGTAGTAGTAGTAGTAATAATAGTAATACTGGCAGTGACTGAAGTGTTTGTGTTGTTGCAGGGTTCTTTGCACTCTCTGATGGCCACACTCAGCACCTCTAACCCGTACTTCATCCGCTGCATCAAACCAAACGCACACAAGGTGAGTGACGGTATTCACACACACACACACACACACACACACACACACACACACACACACACACACACACACACACACACACACACACACACATGCACACGCACACAATGAAGAGAATCGTTTGTCATTTAATAATCAGTCTTCACCCCCACTAACCAACCAACCGACCAACCAGCAGACAGGAATGAGAAGTGTCTGGCCCTTTTGGTGCCCTTTGACCCCAGGTTGCCTAGCAACAGGCTGGAGTAGTGGAGAATGTGGAGGCTAATGTACACAAATGATTATACAGGAAAGAGTGTGCAGCATGGTCGACTCCCACCACAGACAGACAGACAGACAGACAGACAGGCAGACAGACAGGCAGACAGACAGACAGACAGACAGACAGACAGACAGACAGACAGGCAGACAGGCAGACAGACAGACAGGCAGATAGGCAGACAGGCGGTTGTATTGACGATCTGATTGGCAGGTCCGTTCTTCGATCGGTATCTTATCGATGTGTCTGGACGCCTCGTCGTTGACAGCGTCACTGCAAGCGTCAGAGGGGTCAAGTTGAAGTTTTCATCGTGGAATCGCTCATATTGATCGCTGATGTCAGTAACTATTGATGCTCATCAGTGTTGGTTAGTCTCTTCTAATTGGTCGTCTGGTAGAAACTAACTGATATGATGAGGAGCTGGCATTATTAGGTGTTCATGTTATTTTGTCCACGCTCTCTACGTTCACACCACCCGTCTCTCTGCCGGGCAGCTGTGCTGAAGTCAGACGTGGACACTGAGAGGTCTGTGACGCAGACGTAACACGTCTGTACCGTCCCTCTGAGGAGTTTAGTGTTTCAGTCTGTCGTCTGTGATTCATCCACAGAGGCCCCTCTGTCCGTGTGTGTGTGTGTGTGTGTGTGTGTGTGTGTGCGTGCGTGTGTGTGTGTGTGTGGGTGTGTGTGGAGGGAGTGTAGTTCAGTTCTTTGTACATCAGATAGCCACATTAAAACATTCATATCTATTATAGCACAGTGAGAGTCAGTTCTTTGGATGCCTGGTGACGTCACCAAAGCGTCCACGCTCTTAATTCTGCATAACTTTAAGCCTTAATATAATCTGAACAGGTGAGTTGTATATAAATTCACCCTCAGTACAGTTGTCATGAACGGGGAAATTAGCTATAGAGACCAAAACTGTTTTTTGTACCAGGCTGTAAACATGAAGTTGGACATTTGAACATGGGGACGTGGGTGTGAAGGCCTATTTTCTGATAAATAAATGGGTAAACAGATGAATAGATGGTTGCATAGATGCATACATTCGCTCTGTGGGTATCTTTAGCGTCCTCTGGGAGATGAACTGGACAGCCGGTGTGTTTTCATGAGGAGCAGCTCGACCGTCTGGACTCCTCTTCTGATCGAATGTTAAACAAGGCTGGATGATGACTTTTGAATGGGGCTTAATGTAGTGAGAGAAGGAGGTACGGGGTTGGGGGGGATAAGGGCCGGCCCCAGGGGAAACAGGGGTCAGGGCGGCACAGCACGCGGCCCCCTAAAAGCCCCCGAGAGGCGTCCCTGTCATCTGCCTGTTTGACTGTGAGCAGGTGGAAGGAGAAAGAAGTATGACGATGCGGTGTGAGCGTCAAACCACGAAGAATCAACACTTTAAAGTTTGAATGTTCTGCATCAGAAACCTTCAGAGTCTGTTTCAGCCTTTAGATCTTCTGTTTTTTGGGATATTTCTGAACATAAAGATATTTTTTTTTTTGCATCTGTTTTGGGTGCAGTGAAGTAACGGCGTGTTGAAAACGCCTGCAGGGTCAGAGGACTCCTGCAGATGGTGAGTGGAGCCTGTGGAAATATCAATATATTGACCGAATGCATAATAGTGTGGACAGACTGTTGGCTCTAAATACAACTAGGACATACACAGACACACACCAACACACACACATGTCATTTGTGCATTTACTAAAGACACAGGAGTGTTAGCAGAAAGTCACTTCACATTGTGACAGCAGTCATTCGGTAACGTCACGCTGTGTTTGAAAAGCTTTCCAACTAAACTTTAGTTTGACGTAAAATATTGGACACAGACACAGAAATGAGCTTAATTTGGACAAACATTTAATTGCTCATCATCTTCAGATGTCCTTTTATCAGCCTTCTTCTCCTGGAGGCGACGCTCCATTCATTCTTATGGAAGCTGCTCAGTGCTGCGAAAATCAACACAGGTCACATGTCATCTACTGGTGTGAAGACTTTGAAGAAACTGCTATAAAACACCTTCAAATTCATCTTTTTTTTTCAGTTATCTTCATACATCAATGAGCAGAAATAGACTTGACAAAAGTGTGTTCATTCGAGTCAATAGTTTCCTGTTAGGGCTGCGTGATTTGGTCAGCACAACAATATTTATGAGGATACTTTTGCTTTTTGTTCCACAGCTGTGAAACAATAACTCACTGCATTCATCCAGCTTTACTCACCAACACCAGTTTAGTTCCCAAGATGTTCATTATAGCAAAATAAATGCATGCATGGTGTAAATGTACTATCTGTACATATACAGTAAAATAAACTACACATATGTAGTTTGTTATGGAATTTTCTATCCTTAGGTTACACGAGGTCACATGTGGGCCTTGAGGTCCTCGGCAGTATTAGTTGTTTGGCTTTGGTTGAGAGCAGTAGGTGCCAGTCTATCTCAACACTGTGGTGGCCAGGGTCGAAGAGACCTATTGCTGCCTTCCTAGACATAATAGATAGCTGGCCGTTGACGTTCCAGTCTGCGTAAACAGACATCTGTGTCTCCAGACTAGAATATGTTGACAATAACACCTGCATGGGTAAAAACATTCTCTTTGGCTAATTCTGGGCGTATAGTATTTGTGGTGTTATCTTGAGGTTTAAAGTCTATCCACCAGCATGAGTTGGGCAGAATGTGAGACCGACTCAGACACTTCTGATGCACTATGAGAGTGTCTCTAAATCTCCTTGATCAAGCGACAATAAATATTACAGCATAAGACATCAGAGGCTCCTGAACACTTTCTGAACTCCTGACCTCACCATTGACCTTTGACTTCAGCAATTTCTCCACAACATAGTTGAATAAAAAATATTAAAATGAAGGTAAACGTGGAGAAAATTCAAAAATAATAGGAGGTGCAAATGATGCGCATGAATAAACTTCACTTTATTACTGTTACTATGTAAACTATTGTCGTAAGAGTATATAAACATGATAAAATGACAAGATTATATATAAAAGAAGTGATTTATCACACCAGTTTCCCATCAAGGTTCAGTCCAGTTCAGCCAGTCTGAGGCGGCGTCACACCAGTTCATCAGACCAGTTAGAGGCAGTGAGTGGACACAAAAGTCACCACCACGTTTGAATGTAAACAGCCTGCTTTCTCACACACACACACACACTCACACACACTCAAGCCCTACAAGTGGCCCGCACAAATTAGCCTCAGCAGGAGACGCATCGCCATGGCAACCACAGCCCTCCCTCTCCACACACACACACACAAAAAGGGGGAGTGGAGTTCTGGGTTTGAAAGCCTTTGTTTGACTCTGTGGTGGCAGAGCGGTGTGTGTGTGTGTGTGTGTGTGTGTTGTGGTGGTGTGTGTGGATGTGTGTGTCCGAGCCGGTCAGTCAGTGTGTGGAGGAGAGGGAGGACACTAAACGGGCAGCTTTTGGGGAAGTTTTCTGTCATTTTCTCTCCGATCTTGACAAATCCTGAAGGAAACGAAGCAGGCAGCTACGATGCAACGGTGAGACCTGATGCATGTTTGTAAATGGGAAGCGGTGCGTTCAAGTGCGTGCTTGTTGCACGGGGGTTTTAAGTGTCCAGCTGAGGGGTTCTTTAGTGCTGTGGTATGAGGTGAGATGCAGCTACAAAGCGAGCTTCTCGTTATTCTTTGCAGCCTGTTTGATTTTAGTTTCACTGGGAAAAAAGTGATCAGTGACATGTAGGGAAAACTGATGCTTATGGTGGAAATGCAACAAAATAAGAAGTCATATTATCAAGCGTGCACGTCTGAATGTGTTTTTGAATGACACCAATTTATATCCAACTCTCCTGCTCGCTCGGTTTAGATTTTTGGACTCAGACACAGCAGTTATTTAGAGTAAATCAATGTATGGACTGCTGCATTTTTCAGATAGCAAGCTCTGTAAGATGTGGTACAAAGGTGGGAAAGCTGAGAGATCTGTGTTTTCTGTTCAAAGATCATCATAATTAAATATTAGAAAAACTGAATCTGAGCATAATTAATACATTTTCTACGACATATCCCAAAAATAGATGCAACAGCTTGTTTCTTAATTGCTTGAACAACAAGAATTAGTCCCATCAGCGTCATTATTGCTGTGTAATGTTGCACTGAACGGACAGAAAGTCCCTCTGATGTTTCCTGTTTGTCGTCTCGTTAATTGGACTTGAAGGATTCACATCGAATTACAAGATGGAAAAAAAAATCATCATTTGACTTGAGATTGAGCCTGCAAGCCATCGCTTTATGAGCACATGATTAGTATTATAATTGAGCTTGGGAGTCAAAGCATGAATGAGGTTGAATACATAATGAGTAGAGTGTTTAGTTAATGACATGATAATGAAGAGAAAGAAGCTTCTCTGGTGATGGTTCTGTAAGAACGGCTCAGCTCTCTTTCTAATGAGATTTCACTTTTGTTTGAAGATTACCAGACGTCACTATTGATCCTTCAACAAGAGCTCAGATGATATTTCTTTTCTGGAATCAATCTTTGTGATGCTGAGATGGGGAAACAATGTCAGACACATCCTTCAGTCCTCCTTCTCATGCCAGGCGTATACATTTATTTGTTGCCGCTGTACAACTTGATCATCAATCGATTGTTTTTTCATTACTTGGTGAACATTTGTTTGGTTCCAGCTTCTCAAATGTGAGAATTTGCTGCTTGTCTTTGATTTACATCATTGTAAACTGAGAACCTTTGGGTTTGGACTGTTCATCACACAAAATGAGTAACTTAAAAACGTCACTTTGGTCTTGGATCTGGGAAATGTGGCCACGTTTCACTGCCTTTGGACAATTCATGGACTAAAGTATTGATTTATCACTTGAAACTTGATCAGTTGATACTTCTGAAATGATTTGTTGCATCCGTAGACTCTGCTCTTTGTCCGGCAAGTTGATATTCTCTTTAAAAGGTCAACTAGATCATCTTAATACTGACCTGTTGTGGTCATTATGGTTCAGATTTGTGTTGATTCCAGATTCTTTGGTCAGAACAGCATTTGTTCTGGTGGTCTTAATCATTACAAGAATTTGCACAAAGGTCATTTTCTATGCAACTTAATTATCCATGATATCTGTCTGTCTTTGTATTTATTGCTTTCACCTCAGTGGCTCTACCTCCTGTAGGTTTCTTTTGTCTCATGGATGTTTTTTTTGGGGAAATTCAAACCCACAAGAATCCTCCTTGAAACTGGGTCAGGCTTAAATCCAGCAGGGTCAGGGATTTAGGTTGGATTTCTGTCTGTGTATGAGCAGAAATCATTGTTCCAGGGATTCCCCCCAAAAACTCAGTGGAGGAGCCCCGACAGAGCAGTGAGTGATAATCCCTGCTGGCTCCCACATTGAAGACCTGGACGCCCAGAAGCAAACAAGACTTTTCACAAAGCAACACAGAGGTCTTAGTCCTGTTTAAAGCAAGAATGTCGATGCTTACGGAGAGAGAAAGTCTTCCAACGCTTTAAACTTAAGTTAACTTAACTAAAGGTAGAACAATAATATGTTGTCTCATGATAAAAATATGAGCTGAAATGTGAGAATTTGCTGCTTTTCTCTGTCAATGTGGTTGTAAATTGAGTATTTTTGGGTTTTGGACTGTTTGTCAGACAAAATAAGCAATTAGAAGATTGGATTTGCTCATGTAGCATAGATTGGATGAAAACACATAAAATATGTGTAGATTCATCTATATTCATCTAAATTTGAGGTTCAAGTCAATGGCAGAAAATCTTTTATGTGGAATCGAATGTTTTCCTGAAGAGCGGCGATGATCTCTTCATCCAGAGAAAAGTGGACTCACCAAAGGTCGCCTGAGGAAATGAGAAAATCTCATTTAATAGTTTCTGAGTAATGACCAATTATCTCTCCCTGCCACTTGGGGCCATTGAAGTGAAATTGCAATCTTATATGACAGTAACTGTAAAGTAGCCCACACAGGATCCAGATAAAAGTAAATGGACAATCTTGGGCCCGATGTCCCGGATGATTTTGCAGAACTGGCAAAAATGGCCATCCTACCTTCATCCAAGAGTCTTTAGGTGTTCTTCATGTTTTCATTGGAGGTCTAATTTGACTGGTCAGGGCATCCTAAAACTAAACTCTATCAGGCACGGCCGTGACTCCGAAACTTGAACTGCAAATTCATATGTTCCCATGAGATTAGGTCAGATGAACGTCATTGATCTTGATCCATAAAGAGAAAATGTTCTTGCTCTCCAGCTTCAAAGCAAAGAAGACTTGTGGTTTTAAATGTGTTTTAGCCACAAATATCAGCAAGTTAAACCTTTCATGTTGGAGCTAATCTAATCCTGACTTTGTTTGACCTGCAGAGGTGTCAACGAATTAACGGAGAATCTTTAGAAAATGGGAATTTTTGCTGAAAATCACACATAGAATGAAAAAAGATTAAATAAAGAAGATTCGGGAGAATGCAGCGTTCCAGCTCTCTGCACCTTCTGACGGATGGACAGCTCATCCTGAGTCTCTGCTGGTTCCCAACCCCCTCGGGAGAGAGCACCACCACGCCCCCCTTTTGTCCTGTTGAATGCCCCAAGCTCTGAGTCTTTTTGCAGGGAAGTTAGGCTGAGAAAGACACTGAGTTTACCCCCTCAAGCTATTGTTGTCACGCCCCTGTAGAGGCCTGACATGGTCTGGATGCTGATTTACATCACTGTTGTTCTGAGCTGATGGATTGGATGGTTGGACTCTAAGCTAACTTATTCCAGTCAGACCAAACTATCTTTATCGAAGCATCCAGGGCGGCTAAATATTGAAATGAGACACAAAATTGTGATTTTCTCAAACTTTCTGCAAAACATTCAAATCTTAACACCAATATCTGAAGTACAGAGTCTGTTCTGACGACATTATTCTGTGTAAGACTCTTTCTCTGCAGGGATACAATAGTGGTCTCAGTTTGAGTTCTTCATTCTCACTTCAGGCAGCTTTAGTTTATTCATTTTTAGAAATACTGAATGGAACGGATGAAATGGACCTTTCTGAAATAGATGAAGTGGAAAGCAGAGTCTCTTTTGCTGCAGACCTTTCAAAACGACACAGCATGAAACTTCAGAAAGTTCAGAATGAAATAAAGATAGAAAGGAAGAAAGGAGGAGTGATTCCATTTACCACGTTGGTCATAAACCTCCCAAAAAGAGAGAGTGGTTGTTGACGTCCCTGAAGCAGCTAGAATCTGAGCCAAAAAGAGGAAACGATAGAGATAGAAGACAGGAGGCAAAGAAAGGCAGGAGGCAGAGGGCAGCTTCCTGACACCGCTCGGCTTTGTACGCCTCAAACCCGGGCGTATGCAAATGTAAGTTATGCTAATGAGGCCCCCTCTGCGGCCGTCAGTCGTTAAAGGGCGCCATTCAATCACTCAGTCAAGATCTGGTGGTGAATTGGCCTCTCTTCATCTCAGCAGCTCAAATGGGCCATCAACGGGCTATCAGGGGAGATGGACACTGAATAAAGGGGGCATTACGAGCGGGTATGAAAGCAATCTCTTATTCTGAGCCCCCCTCCTACGCCCACTGAGGTTACAGGGTGATCGGGGTCCCCGGGAAAAATGGCTTTCACTGAATGCACTTCTGTAAGCAATAACAGTATCTCAATGCCAAGTGTGTTTTTTGGAGGGTTTTGATTTGTCGCTGTCTGCGTCTGTCGTACGCGCTCCTCTTGAGTTCAAAGTTGTGAATGCGTGGTATGCAGTGTCATGTACGTGCATGTGTGCACATGCGTGTGGAAGTTTAAAGGGGCGGAAGGGGGCGTGTGGTTTGCAGACATCATATGACGTAGTTTGACGGGTGCAGGACTCGAGAGAATTCAAAGTGCTGCAGAAATGAACTTTTTGCTGGAGACTTTTTTGCAGATATTTAGCCTCTTTTAGCTCATCGTTTTGGTTTTAAAACATTTATCTGTCTGGTATGAAACAAACTCTGTTAAACCCACTGTACAACATCTGTACAAAGGAGTTAGTGGAGACCAAAAACTGAGCTAATAGGAGAGTGAATATTGGACTTAACTTGTCAGGTGGACACAAACACGACTCAAGTGTGATGATAATGTTGCTCATGGTTTGCTAACACGTTCTGCATAACAACTTCACACAGGTTAGATCGGATGTTGTGTTTTGAGCTTGTTCCACTCACCCTAGTGTCCAAACAAGAAAGAACCCACAAACTTAAACCATGTCAGTGTTTTCTTCTCATCACACATATAATAGCATGTTCAATGTTCTAAACTCAAACAGGAATGGAGCCAGACTCCAAAATCAATCGCCACAGCTGTGAACAAATTATGTCAAACTCTGAGCTGGATGAGAGGATCACATTGTTTATGGTGTCCTAGATTGTCAATAGTGTTACATGAGAGCAGCTGACTGCATTGACTGGACTAAATTGCAGAGGAACATTAACAAAAGTGTCCTGTGGTGTTAAAGTGTGCATGATGCTGCAGGATGCTGTTAAATTCTTTTGAGATTAAACATTGGAGAGAGAGTTACTTTAGTCTCTTGGGGTTTTTATTTGAATGTACAAACATCAACATGACCTTTATACCAACAGATATTCTGTCATTTATGAAACTTGATCATGTTTTCCGACATCAACGTAACGTTTTTCTTCCTTGACATATTTATCAGATCTGTGTGTGTGTGTGTGTCTTCAGCCAAATGGCCTCATATTTATTCTGAATGTCCATCTTCACTCCGTCTTAGATGCCTGACCAGTTCGACCAGACGTTGGTTCTGAACCAGCTCAGATATTCTGGCATGTTGGAGACGGTCAAGATTCGACGCACCGGCTTCCCCATCAGGAGACATTTCCAAGACTTCTGCTCCAGGTGTGTGTCTCTCTGCACCGAGACTTTCATACATTACTCTTATATGCATACCTAGACACATGCATCATCTTCTATCCTTATGTGACATGTATCAGGGATGACCTACTTTTAGAGGCCAACTCAGAGACTTTAGCATCATCCTGGTTCCTTCAATAAAAAAACAACAACACCGTCACATCTACAGCGTCGCCACCACTAAGCTTAAAGTGTTTGGCATGATGATGCTTCACGTCCTTGACAACTTCTGTAGTCTCATTTAGCTTCTTACTAGCAACCGCCTTTTTAAAGACTTTTTTAAGGCTTCAGAATTCAGAAGTTGAACATTTACTGGTGTATTTTATGTCGTAGGACAAAACATGAAAGTCTCTAAAGCTTGTGTTGACCACTGACTTCGAGACGAGGGAACCGGAGTTGCAGAAATGCTAACTCATTTACAGGTTTTAGGACTGATTCCTGCAGAACTTTATTGATGGTTTTGTCCACTCTGCTCTGATTAAACTCTGCAGGTTAGCAGCTACCAAATGACCTGCCGGTGTTTGTTGAACTCCAAAGTTCTCTAAATGCCCTCAGTTTCTAAATCAGTGGTTGATTTGTTGCACTGCGAGGTTAAAAAACAGGATCTGTTAAAGTCAGAGAATGAACCCGAGCACTAGTCTCTGTAAAACAAACCTTTAGTAATATCTAATGCTCTCACTTGCTTCTTCAGGTACAAGGTGTTGATGCGGGATGTAATGTTGCCAGATGACCCCAAGGGGAGCTGCGTCCAGCTGCTGCACCTCTACGACAGCAGCAGTGCAGACTGGCAGCTGGGCAAGACCAAGGTGAGGACGGATGCTCTTAGCTTTTACACCCACAGGAAGCTGTTTAGTCAACGTCTTGTCCTGTTTTTGATGCTTTAATTGCATTCATGACCATGAAGTAAAGGTCTTCGGGGGACCTGAACCTGGGCCTCAGCCAGGGCATCACACAGCAAGCAGAAAGAGTCACATCCTGTGCAGAAATGTGGTTCATTTCCAGGTTTTAAAAAAAGCTCCTTCGGCTTGTTCATAGTGTGTTTCTTCAGAAGCTATTTGCATTTCCCATCTATCAGCAGTGAAATATATCTCCCTGCTCACTTCTCTACAGTATAATTGACTTTTTCCTGTCAAACCGTGAGCTCCTGAATGTCCTGCCATTCATTCAGCCTCCGGCTCCCACCGGCTGATCCGTATTCTCCTCGCTATCATGAATATGACTGGATGCAGACTTACTTTGCCGCTCGGGGCGGCCAATCCATTTTAGCTGCACTCTGCTCCCCTCAAGGCTTAATTTGGCTTCACGCGTCTTACAAATCCAGCTCGATGAAACCATTCCAGAGCTCAGGTACCTGTGACTGCAGGCTCCGAGTGTGTGTGTGTGTGTGTGTGTGTGTGTGTGAGATCATGAATAATTGAAGTCCAGAGCACCTGAAGCGTGGAATCCAACAGTTATTGGATCCAGTCTTCATCCCCCTCCGTCTATTGCTCTTTGCTTCCACTACACCGGATCAGAAAGAATATAGCTACTGCCAGCCTGTATGTTGTGTGTGTGTGTGTGTGTGTGTATACTGTGTGTGTGTGTGTGTGTGTGTGATTGCTGTGGGGAAATGACAGATGGGGGACACAGATCCCTAATCACAGCATGACCGTGTGATGCCACAAGAGGTGACCGCAGTGGAGGATGCATCTATGTGTGGGTGGATGGAAGAATGGTCATGTTAGTGTGTGTGTGTGTTTGTGTGTGTTTGTCCAGCACCTACGAGAGAGAGAATAAAGAATCAGGACCACATCACACAGGTGGAACAAGTGTCACCTGAATGATAAAATATATGTGCATACAAAAATAACCAAATCACAGTAAAACAGTGAAATACTGTAATTCTACAGCAGTATATTGATAAATCACAGTAAATATGGCATAACTGCTGTGAGCTCACAGTTTACAGTTATTTTACAATGATTTACAACATATAGATGTTGTACATATCAACAAGGAGCTAAACTATAAATAGTATTAGTGAGGACTCCACCATTCACCAGATTTACAGAGGAGTCAGTGTCCCTTTGTGTCGCCTTGATTAAAAACTCCAGACAATATTGACTTTTTGACAGAAGCACACACTGGTTTGCATTTTTATGTGCAGACTTAACTGAAACATGGTGAGTCACCTTTTGTAGAGCCTCTCTCAACATGAACCACAAAGACGCCCTCGCTGCCGTGACTGCCTGTAAACCGTTAAATCAATTCTATCTCCCTCGGAGGGATTCATCTGCTTTGTCCTGCCGCCTCTCTCACAGTGAGATTTACATCGAGCCGGCCTCTAGCTCCTTTCAGTCGGCACATGTCCCGACTATTGTCTCTGAGTTTTTTTTACAGCCTTAAACTTAATTTCCTGGAAGCGATGTGGCTCTGCTTGCATCTCCCAGGGTTCTGTTCTCTCCACGGGCTTAACCTGTCACGGCGAGCGGTGCTCCCCCCCCCAAAGGCCCCGACAGCAAGAATCAAAAAGTGTGCAGAGGCTTAGCGCTTAGCTTTTGTTGCACTAATTAGCATAGTAATGATTAAAAAGGATTAGTTGTTCAATTCATTGGGATGCAAATGTGTGCACTCGTACACGGGGCCGCACTTTGTGAGCATGTGTGATTCTTGTTGGAAGTTGTTTAATAAAGTGAGGCTGTGTTTTGTGTGTGTGTGTGTGTGTGTGTGTGTGTGTGTGTGGTGAGTATGTGTGTGTTTGTTTACGACGTGGGGACATAAATCTGGTCATGCATTGTGTGGACTCACAAAGACCAGGTCCCCGCAAGGCTAACCTTTTTATTTTATGTGTGTGCACTTGAATAAGTGTGTGTCTAGATGTATATTTACTCAGCTTGGATGGCAGCGCTTCACAAGAACAAAAATCTCAGTCCATAGAGGCTGCTGAGCCCGGTTACATTGTCCGCTTGCCCAGCTCCTGTTCTGGCACGACACTGTCTCCGCTCCCCGTCACCTACGAGCCTGAAATTCTCTGCCTGTCCAATACCTGTGCGGTTTTGGAGTTTCATTCTGCTCTGATGCTTTGAATACTGTTGCAAATGCTTCTATGACCTGACGGCAGCTGAATTATCGGGGAGATGCTGGTGGTTTTGTGTGTTTTTATCTTGGTGTGTGTATACGCGCGTGTGTGTGTGTGTGTACGTGTTAGGGCATGTACTGCGTGTTTCCCTGTTAATTAACCTGCTTTCCAGTGACGTCCAAATCACCCCGATGAGTTTACATTTCCTTCCTCCTGAAAATCTCATTAGTGCTTCACCGCTGAGGATTCAACACATTCAACACTCTGTCACTGTGCCAACAACACACACACACACACACACACACACACACACACACACACACACACACACAGGGTACATCGTTCAACAGGAGAAAAGCAATCTGTACTCCTGTACCCCCGTAGCACTGTGACATTTCCCCAGCATCTCTGTCGCTGGAGACCACGTCCCATATCTCATTTTCCTCCCTCCCTAATCGGATTAACCCCCTAGCATCTCTCGGTGGGCCCAGTTTCCTCTATCAATGGAGGACAGCTTGGCTTCTATAGCGGACAGCTGCACTAAATGCCCGTAAGATCTGTCTTTTCACACAGAGAGATGTAGCCGAAATCACTCTCTGCAGTAATCTGAGGTCTTTAGCAGCACAAACAAAAGAAGAGGAGGGTCTGGATTTGATTTATGTCGGCTTCTTTGTTCACTTCGATTGTTCTTCTGGAAGGGAGTGTCTGTTAAAAAAGGAGGGACTGCCTCTTTTAAATTGAGTTCACTTGTAAATTCATAATGTGTGAGTAATGCAGCGGATGCAATAGATGTAATCTGTGTGTACGTTAAATTGAAGCTGGAAGTCAAACGTAGAATATTTGTTAATCTTCTCTCTCTGTTTTTCATTGCACCCGTTTAGTCACGTATTAAAATCTTGGCTAATAAAAATCCAATAAAAATCAAACTCATTCATATTAAAAACAAAATCAAAATGCACAGTCATGCTGTGAAAAAACACGAGGCAGCTGTGCAGTAAACTCGCTGTATGTGAATCACTTCGTACAGAAACTTTATCGCTCAACATTTTGTGACGCTCTCGTCTCGTCCCTGAACCTTCATGATCCATCACGTGCTCCTTCTTACGAGAACCTTTACGTCTCATGACTCAAACTCCAACGACGTGAGTGTTGCAATAAATTCTTCAGTCCAAAGATTCTCCAATCTTATTGAGTCTGAGAAGCCAATATTTGAGAATAGTGCTGATACTTGAATGCCAATATTTTTAAGCACTGACCCCGTGAGTTACCTAACCCCTGAATTTGGTGGCCAAAGTACATTTTTGGTGGCCTCCTAAATTTTCGTAGCAGTTTTTTTTTTTTTTTTCACAGTCTGCCTTTTTGTGTTTCTTTGGTGGCCACAGGCCATCAGGCATTTCACTGGTTTCACTTCACAAAGTGAGGATTCTTGTGCTCGAATAATAAATGTATATAAACAATGCGTTTGAGAAATCAACAGATAAATTATTAATGACATTTTTACAATTCTGCAAAGAGTTGTTGAAGTTGTATTTTGACTTTTCTTTTGTCTGTACATGCACTAAAAAGTGAAAGGTCTGCAACACTGCAGTGTTTATCTGAACATTGATAGAATAACAGTAATGATTCATTCATATCCTTCTGTTTCTCTCCTTCCCTACGTCCTCCTCTCCTCTCCTCTCCTCTCCTCTCCTCTCCTCTCCTCTCCTCTCCTCTCCTCTCCTCTCCTCTCCTCTCCTCTCCTCTCTCCTCAGGTCTTCCTTCGGGAGTCTCTGGAGCATCGCCTGGAGAAGCAGAGGGAGATGGAGGTGCTGAAAGCAGCCATGATCATCCAGGCTCACGTCATGGGCTACATGGCCAGGTACGACTCCAGAACTCAACAATAATAATTAAAGCCCCCTTAGAAACAGTTTAAATATTTATTCTGACATTTGTTAACTGGTTATCTGTCGATGCGACACACAGGAAGCAGTACAGGAAGCTGCTGCAGTGCATTGTAGTCATTCAGAAGAACTACCGGGCTTTCTACTGGAGGAGGAAGTTCCTGCTCCTCCGCTGGGCAGCGCTCACCTTCCAGAAACGTGTGCGAGGCCAGCTGGCCCGCCGAGCCTACAGCCAACTGCTGGAGGAGAGGAGGAGGAGGAGGGAGGAAGAGGAGCGCTGCAGGAGGAGGAGGGAGGAGGAGGAGATGGAGAGGTGAGGCTAGTCAAGTGAAAGGATTAGTGCTGCTCTCATGTTAAACCTTTTCCAGTTTTTGTTGTTTTAAATACTCATTGAGCCGAGAAAACAAATCCTCTGATACAAAGACAACAGCGCCACCTACAGTCCATCAACAGGAAGTTGATTCTAGAAATGCAGACGTCATGATTGAACCCCACAACATTTATTTACATCACAATTAACCCTTCATAGGGCACTCATTCGAATCGAATTTTAACCCTCGAGTGTTTTAGGCTGCAAATCAAAGTCAAAGAAGTTACCGTATATGGCCATTCGCCCACCGAGGGTAAAATAACATGTGGAACATTTATTTCCAAATTAACAATCAGACGTATGTCTTACTGAACTTATGTCACAGTGCAAAAAATGTTAGGGTTACCTGTGACGTAGCCTGACATTCGCTGATTGGCTGGAGAAAGTCACATGATTCTGCTCCTCCATTGAGAGATGTCGGACACCATTTTAAAAGCCCATGGAAGTGACAATAAAGGGTTAAGACATCCATTCAGTTGTTAAAATATATTTTCTTACGATGGTCTAAAATTCTTTTTCAAAGCGCACTGTCCAATTTCATCTGTCAATCTGTAAAAACAATCAAGTTTATGAACAGTGACTCAAAAATATCAGAAACGCTGCAGTAATCAACATTTATTCATGTACACTTAAGTGGATGTTTGTATTAACGAAACGTATAATGAAGTTATTTGGATGGATTTCTGATGTCTGACCGTTGCAACCTGTTTTCTATGAGACGGGTTTTGGTAAATCTTATCTCTTACCGTCTGTTTCAGTCAGCTGATGTCTGTCTGTTTGTGTCTGTGCAGGGAGAGACAGAAGCTGGAGGCTGAGAGACTCGCCAGAGAGGTAAGATGAAACTGATGATGAAGGAATTCATTCATGTGAAAGAGTGTGTGTTGTATTTTTTTATATTTATATTTTATTAACATTCATTATCATATTCTTTAACCAAGGATCAGTGACAGCAGGTCAATGTTCACCATGAAATCTTTCTTCCATCCTCAGATCGAGGAAGCCAGAAGGCTGGAAGAGCTTCATCGCACTGAGGAGTTGGTCTCTCTGGCTCAGCCTCCGCCTGCAGTAGCAGCTGCAACATTGTCAGTCGGCTTAGAGGAGCTGGAGTCAGCAGAAGCCCTCGAGGAGGCATCTGAAGAAGAGGAGCCGGTCCGTCCTCACGAGGCCACTCAGGTGGAGGAGATCCTTCGATTGGAGCGGGAGATCCAGGTGCTGCAGAGGCAGAAGGAGCGTCAGGAGCTCTCTCTGACCGAGGCCTCCCTCAACCGCCTGCAGCTTCTCCGTGACCAGGAGCTCAGGCGTCTGGAGGACGAAGCCTGCAAGGCGGCGCAGCAGTTCCTCGAGTCGCTCAACTTTGATGAGATCGACGAGTGCGTGAGGAACATTGAGAGCTCATTGGGAGTCAGCGAAGGTGATGAGAAGGAGAAAGAGGGGAGACGGAGGAGAGGCAATGACGAGGAAGAGGTGGATGAAGGGTTCGGGGCTGATGATGAGGCTTTCAAAGACTCGCCGAACCCAAGCGAGCACGGCCACTCGGATGGCCAGCGGACAAGCGGGATCCGAACGAGCGATGACTCGTCTGAGGAAGATCCATACGCCAATGATGGTGTGATCCCACCACTGCCACCGACCACCCTGCTTCACCAGCCGCTGCCTTTACCACCGGTGCCCCCCGTCTGCCACAGCGCCTCATCCAGCGGGGACTCGGCCTACTGCCACCCCCAGGCTTCATCAGAGGCTCAGTCCGATGACCTGGTGGAGCTCATACCACCAGACGAGGATTCGGACTATGACCAGGACGACTACGATGAGGGCGCCATCGTGTCCAGTGGCAGTGTGGCCTTCTCCAACCCTCGCAGCGGCCAATGGTCTCCGGACTACCGCGGCTCTGTAGGCACCTACAACAGCTCAGGGGCTTACCGCTTCAGCTCGGAGGGGGCTCAATCATCGGTGAGTTGGGTTTGCTGATATTTTTGATCAGGCATTAAGTTAACAGAGTAGTAGTAGTACATCGAGTGATCTTGAATGTCTCATTTCTGTATCTTCAGTTTGAGGACAGCGAGGACGACTTCGACAGGTTCGACACCGACGACGAGCTGTCGTATCGGC
Organism: Argyrosomus regius; assembly: GCA_946959425.1. NCBI lineage: Eukaryota > Metazoa > Chordata > Actinopteri > Sciaenidae > Argyrosomus > Argyrosomus regius. The sequence continues at coordinate 25,901,848 of OX336892.1, read as the reverse complement.
GGGACTCCGTCTACAGCTGCGTCACGCTCCCATACTTCCACAGCTTCCTCTACATCAAAGGTAATTCCTTCATTACACTACTTGATTCCACAATTTTTCAAAATAAAACAATCGCAAAAAACAGACAATGAAAGGAACCGTTGAACTACTGTACGTGGCCTACTCACCCAGGGTAAAACCGCAGAAATCAATGAAAAGTGACCAAATCAACAACATCTGAGCAAGTCAACAACACACTTCTGAACTGATCCTGATGGGGCACGAAGCCATGCAGAACCGTCCATCTTCACAGATTCCTTTGCAGAAGCAGTACAGTAAAAAAAAATCTCACGTTTTCCTCTGCAGGCGGTCTGATGAACACGTGGAAGCGGCGCTGGTGCGTCCTAAAGGACGAGACCTTCCTGTGGTTTCGGGCCAAACAGGAGGCTCTGAAGCAGGGCTGGCTGCACAAGAAGGGAGGGGGATCGTCCACGCTGTCGCGCCGCAACTGGAAGCGTCGCTGGTTCGTGCTGCGGCAGAGCAAGCTCATGTACTTTGAGAACGACGGCGAGGAGAAGATGAAGGGAGTGCTGGACATGCATAACGCCAAGTAAGGACTCACCAGGACCTCAAAATCTTCAGTATGATGTTAGAATAGTTCTGAGGGTTTTTTTTGCAATACTGACAACAGTTACTAATAAATTATTGATGGTCCCACCCATGAGCCGGGCTCAGCTGTCAAACAAGATGTGAAACCCCATTTTTATAGCATCAAGTAGCTCATTAAAACCAAAGTTATCAGACAAAAAAACACTTTAACAACCTAACATTACAGAAACCATCATGTGTACGTACCATGGAGATGTTTTGTAGAAACAATCGATGAATTAGGCCTAAAACATTATCACAGTAACGAGGATGCAGTCCTTCTAATGGCCACTAGATGCCGCCTTTATCACAAAAGTGTTGAAGTTTCAGGAAAGCTGACGACTTTTCTAGAAATGTTTAAAGTCAGAACAGTTTTTGATGAAATTATTGTTCCATTAAAGACAAATAAGAAGACATGGGGAGATACTTCTGTAGAGATTTTTTATTTTTATTTTTTAAAAATATTTGTTTATTGTTTTTTCTTTTTTGAGAGCCAATACAGTGTCAAATATAATAAGTAAAAAAAAAAATATAATAAAAAAATATATATATATATATATATATATATGTATATATATGTATATGTATATATATGTATATGTATATATATATGTATATATATGTATATATATATATATATATATATATATATATATATTTTTAAACAACATTAAATACACAGAACAAAACAAAAACAATAACACAAATTGGTCACTCACTGCTAAATAAAAATCCAATATGTTCACTTAAATAGAAAAAAAAAATTCCCTGCATGTTATAAATTTTGCAAGTGAACCATGTATCGTGCACGTAACTTTCTCCAACTTCACAAACTGAAAAATGTCCCTGATCCAAGAGGAGTGAGAAGGCGGTCAGCTTTATATTTAGGAAGCTGCAAAGTAGAAGGTATAATCCCAAACAACGCCGCTGGATGAAACTGAGTCTCTGTAAAAAATAGAAATAGAGTTGAATATCTGTGTCCAAAAATTAAGTTGATGACATCTTCTGCACATGGGGTCGACATCATTCTAGATTTTGGAACTCGAGTGAGATGGTACGATGTAGGATTTTGCACTGGGTCAGCACAAATAGACTTCTGGAAAGATTTAAATTATTTTTGTTTTTTTCGTGACCTGCAGAGAAATCATTGATAACACCGGTAAGGAGAATGGACTCGACATTGTGATGCCAGAGAGGACCTACCATCTGATCGCAGAGTCTGCGGAGGATGCCAGGTAGGTCGTGTGTTTCTTTCAGGCGTGTTGCTCTGAGCTGCACACGTGACCAGAAACAAACACGAGTCTTCGAACAGTGATTAAAAATCAATGAACAGCTTTCCAGGATCACCAGGATGATGCACTTCATCATACTGTCGTTGTCCTTTGACATTAACGTATCAAATTGGAATTATAAATCTAAATGAATAAACAATCATTTTATTTCTCTCCTCGTTGTCGGGTTTTTTTCTAAATTAGCTTCAAACCCACACTCAGTCAGTCACACACAATATAACGAGGAGGAGGTGCTGCCGTCGCTATGTGGTCGGTGTGCCGGTTGCCCCTGGCAACACATTGATTTCCCTCTCAGAGGGACAGTCCACTTCCTCCATATATCTGCCCTGACAGGAAGACGAACTGTGTGTGTGTGTGTGTGTGTGTTGGCAGCAGGTTTACAGTGGCAGCCTCTCTCTCAGCGTGAGTCAACATCAGCTCCATATGTCTGAGACAGAATCAGTCCGAACATTTCTGCCATATCTGTACACACACACACACACACTCCATAAATTTGATAATTCATGTTTGACAGAAAACTGATGATTTTGTATAAAAATACCCCAAAAGATCGATCGTACATTTCATATTTCAGTTTTTTTTAATCTAAACACAAAATGAAACAAATGATTAAATAATAAACGATAAGTTCTCAGCAGTGTGGACCCTCACACATGTCCCGTTCACTCTCATTACCTTCATGTCTTGATGATGCTGATGATGCTGATGATGTCGTCTCCATGGTTACAGCCAGTGGTTCAGCGTGCTGAGTCAGGTCCACGGCTCCACAGAGCAGGAGATCAGAGAGATGCACGACGAGCAGGCCAATCCCCAGAACGCTGTGGTGAGTACTGTGGGGAGGGGAGAGGGAGGGGGCTGTGCAGCAAAGCACTGTGGGAAATGGAGTTAAAATACTTGAATGCTGTCAGTTAAGATCAAGACAAAAATCTTCTTCATCGGAACTTCAAAACATTTAAACATCAACTCTGCAGGTAAACAGTAAATGTGAAGAGCGTTACCAGCACCAGTTTTTAAGCTTTTAAAACTTTTTTGGATCAAATAAAATTGAAGAAAATATTTTAATATCTCACATCCTAAACGTTTTATGTGCTCGTTGCATGGGTGATGGTATTAATAACATCCATGATCATGAAGCTGCTTTTATTGATGCATACTGTGAGAACACGTGAACGTTAATGTGTTGTAGTTTTTCTGTAAATTTAATTGAGAAAACTTGAATAAAATAAAATCGTTGGATCAAAATGTAAAGCACTTCTTCACATCGGTAAAACAAATCTGATTCTCAGAATCAGAAAAAGATTTATTGCAAAGTAAGATTTTTCACATACAAGAAATGTCACTAAAAATCTAAGAAAGATAAATAATATAAATATATATACACAATATGTTTTAAAATGAAAAAGAGCAGTACAGCTGTGCAGGAATTTCAAGTACCAGGTAATAGTAGCAGTCCAACAGATGTGTAAGTAAGTAAGTTAGCTCAGCATTGATGTGCAGCACTGACCACTGCGCTCTAACGCATGCAGAGATATTAAAATGACACAAACGTGAAACATTAACAGTCTGTTCACGTCTTTTCTTCTTTGTCCGCTGACTTTGTTACAACCTTTAAAATCCACTTTACGATCACACTTTCAGACGTGTCCGATGTTCTGTTGTAGCTCTTTGTGTTGAGCTGACTGCGCACAGATGTGTTTGAAATGCCACATCCTTTTTTTTCAGTGATGGACCTGTGAGTGAATGTGTTGCTGCTTTTATCTGTGTGTGTGTGTGTGTGTGTGAGATAATTGGTTTCCACGGGGTAGAAGGAGGTCAAACTCATTATCCACACCCTGAACACTGTTACTGAACCTCCCTCTCTCTCTCTTTAGGGAACATTGGACGTGGGGATGATCGATTCAGTTTGTGCTTCAGATAATCCAGAGAGGTGAGAACCTGCATCAAACATCGCGTCACGTCTGTGGCTTTCTTTGTGCACACTTGCACTGGTTCACACACTCCATTTCACACACACATGCAAAGCAAAGTGAAGGAACCAGAACGTGTCCGTTAGATTAAAGCCAACTCTCCATTCAGGCCTGTTGACCTGTTTGGTTTTTGTGTCTCTTCTTCTTCTATTTCCACCATTAACTGTATTTCTGAACCACTCACAGGCCGAACTCCTTCGTCATGATCACGGCGAACCGCGTGCTGCACTGCAACGCCGACACGCCCGAGGAGATGCACCACTGGATCACTCTGCTGCAGCGCTCCAAAGGAGACACCCGCGTCGACGGACAGGAGTTCATCATCCGAGGTGACACTGCGCAATCACTTAAACCTCCCTCTTTTTACTCTTTTTTGAGGGCTTGGAGTCTATCCCAAAATGCACTCAGGCAGAAAAACAGATCAGATTTACAGCTGCAGAGCAACAACACACACGTACGAACAATGTTAGAGGAATCTGTGGAAGTTTGATGTGGAAGCCGGTGACTTGTTTGACCTAAAAACATCAGAAAAATCAGATCATTTTATATGTTGGTCCTCAAATACGGGAAGAAGAATAGTCAGTTTAACTAAAGACTTCTGTTCTTTAGTTATTTGACCTCTGCAGGGTCACAAACTCCATTCAAGTATTAAGCATGTTAATGTTTTTGAATTAAAAAAGGCATTAAAAACCTAAAAAAGTGACAGGAAATGTCAAAATAATGAAGCTCAAAAGATAAAAAAGTGGAAATTATTTTATGTTATTTTTTCACATTTAACATTTGGGGAAAAAAATGTAGTTTGAACCTCAATGAAGTGATTTCACACTGAAAGTTTGGAGTGTTGAGCTGACACAGATATCTTTTATTCTTTTGTCTCCACCAGGCTGGCTGCACAAAGAGATGAAGAACAGCACCAAAGCCTCGCTGAAGCTGAAGAAGCGCTGGTTCCTGCTCACCCACAATTCCCTGGACTACTACAAGAGCTCAGAACGTAACGCCCTGAAGCTGGGAACGCTGGTGCTGAACAGCCTGTGCTCAGTGGTTCAGCCCGACGAAAAGATCTTCAAAGAGACCGGTGAGGAGAAAAAGAAAAAGCATCGACTTAGATTTTATTCTGGTGTCTAGACTAGAATTAATATGAGTTTTTTAACCTCCATTTAAACATGACACATCAGATCTAATGACTCGTTTCGTGTCATCCTGACAGGCTACTGGAACGTGATCGTGTACGGCCGTAAACACTCGTACCGTCTCTACTGTAAGCTGCTGAACGAGGCCACGCGTTGGGCCAACTCCATCCAGAACGTCATCGACACCAAAGCTCCCATCGACACACCGACCCAGCAGCTCATCCAGGACATCAAGGTAGGAAAGCCTCCGCCGGAGGCCCAGCGAGGGCTGGACGAGGGCGATGCACGCCATAGATTAATTAATGGATTATTTTTAATGTCGGGAAGGATCATTAAAGATTCATTCATTCAGAATCAGTTTTACTTTTTGCCTTTTGAACAGCATGAGGTCACGATTAGAGAGGCTATTTTAGTCCTCCATCAGTTCTCACCACACAGATCCTGGCAGCCCATTAAGGTTTGCTGGAGGCTATCCCAGCATGCATTTCTTTTCAAGGACACAGTAAACACTTTTTTCTATCAGGGGGCAAATACAGACAAACAAGATACAATGACACTCATGTAGTAAGAGCCCCAAATTCAAGCATCTGTGCCTATAAACATTAAAATTTCCAAAATTCAAACACTAAACTGACGTCCACCCCAGTGATTCCTCAGATAATCCGTCAAGTAATAAATATTATTGCAGGAGAACTGTCTGAACTTGGAGGTGGTGGAGCAGATCTACAAGAGGAACCCCATCCTTCGCTACAGCCACCACCCGCTGCACTCGCCGCTGCTGCCGCTGCCCTACGGAGACATCCATGTTACAGGTGAGTCACACAGACGCTCATCGAGTGAGACCCAAATATCAGCGGACAGGTAGACAGATAGATACTTTATTGATCCCGAGGGAAATTCAAGCATCCAGTAGCAGCATGTAAACATACATTAAACATACATTAGAATAAACCTATGACACAGTAACCGTACGTTAAAATTAACCTGCGATAAATCTAAATTTAAATTAAAACCTGCTAAAATATTGAACATTTGCAGAGAAGTTAAAAAACTGTAGCAAAATTAAACATTTGCATATAAATTAAATATCTAACTGTGTTAAATTAACCTGTGCTAACATCTATACAAATAGAAAAATATATAAACGGTAGAAAGTAAAAGTAGAAATAAAATTGTTTCATAAAAATATCCAAAGTTTTCTGAATTTTTATTTCAAACTCAGCATGTAGCACAATTTTTACATGACGATTTATTTAAATTAAATCACCTCATTACTTAATATGTTTTAATGCCTATTATTAGTCCATCTATTCTTCTAGATATCATATGAGGGAGCCTAACTGTGATACATTTAACGTCTGTTTCTGACAGGATGTCCAAAACAACAGAAACGATATCTGCGTTCTACTCTATCATAATAATAATAACTTTATTTATATTGCACCTTTTAAAAACAGAGTTTACAAAGTGCTTTGACAGACAGGCACAAACAGGATACAGCAGAGGAACCAACAACAATTAAACATTTCAAAAAGTTAAACAATACATAAAAACAAGAAAGGGGAAAAAAAACAATGATTAAAATACAGAAGGATACAAATAAATAGAAAACACACACTGCAAACGACCCACATTTTAATAAAAATGATGACATCACATAAAAGCAAGTCTGTAAAAATGTGTTTTAAAAAGTGATTTCAAAGAATATCTTATTACAGTTGAGATTTTTGGCTTTAAAGTGTTTAAAAATGAAACATGTTAAAGAAACATAATCAAATGCCAGGGATTGAAAAGAACAGACTGTTACTAGCAAACCACAAATAAATTGACAGTTTTGTGAAGACAGTTTGGTCCCTCTTCTTCAGCTTCAGGCCAGAAATAGCAAGACTGGAGATCAACATTTTGATGGACTGTAGCTACATGATCACATCACATCAATAACTCCTTCCCTCCCTTCCTCCTCTGTTCAGTTCAGAGAAACAGAAGCTACACGACGCTGCAGGACGAAGCCCTCAAAGTGTTCAGCTCTCTGCAGCACCTGGAGGGCGTGGCCGACCCGGTGCCCATCATCCAGGGCATCCTGCAGACCGGCCAGGAGCTCAAACCTCTGCGGGACGAGCTCTTCTGCCAGCTGATCAAGCAGACGACACGGCCGCCGCAGCCCGGAAGCCCCGGCAACCTCTGCAGCTGGAAGATCCTGGCCTGCATGTCCTGCACGTTCGTCCCGACCAGGAGCATCCTCAGATACCTCAAGTTCCACCTCAGGAGGTATTCACAGATAAATGAAGACAGCTCGAGCCAGAAAATACGTTTTTGTAGCTGCAACTAACAATAACTTTCTTTTCTTTGCAACTTCTCTGCTCCACAGGACTCGCGAGCTCTTCCCCGGCTCGGAGATGGATCGTTACGCCGCCTTTGCCCTCGACTCCCTGAGGAAGACTCGAGCCAGAGAGAACGTCCCGTCCCAGGAGGAGATCCGCTCCATCGTGGCCCGGCAGGACATGAGCACCACCGTTCACTGTCACGGAGGAGGATCCTGCAAGATCACCATCAACTCGCACACAACAGCCGGAGAGGTGGGTGACAACACGGGCTGCTGGGATTAAAGCTGCTAATGCAGAGGGCGGGATGACAAACTGATTTTTATTTTTCCTCTGACTCACCGCCCACATCTTCAGTTTGAATGAAACTATTGGTCTGATTATAACAGAGTGCTCAGTGAGATTCTTCATCTTTTTTTACTTATTCTGTGACTAGACTGTCGTGTTTTAGATATTAAAGAAAAGGTGCAGAGAAGTTTGCATCAAATTTGGTCAAAGTAAGAAGTCAAAAACTCATCATGTAGACATCAGAGTTATAAACTAACCAAAACATAACTTACATGTTCTACAGACCCATTTCTAAGAAGGTTAAAAATGACAACATGTGATGAAACCTCATTAATTAACTAATATTTAACCTCATATTTAGCTAAACAACAACTTCAGACAACAAGTTCAGAAAAGTAGATTTTCACATACAAGGAATTTGTCTTGGTGTTATTTGTGCATAACAAACAAACATTAAGTAAAAAATATAATATATATAAATATATGTACAATATGTTTTAGGATGTGCAAGAGTTCAGTGAAACTGCAAAATTAGTTTTGAATTTGATGCTTCACAGCACTGTGGAAAAGTTTTAGGCAGGCGTGAAAAAATGTTTTCAAAAATATAAATAAATAAATAATTGTTTTTATCAATTTACAAAATGCAAAGTGAGCGAAAAAGTAAATAAATCTGTTACTAACCTTCAAACCAGCATCGATTCTTCTCGGCACACAAAGTCAGTGAAACTAAAATAGAACTTCAAAATGTGACGTGATGTTTCAGGATTATTTTTAACAATGTACGTAAATTTACTGTGAATTATCAAACAGAGCCTCTAAAAATAGAGTGTGTGTGTGTGTGTGTGTGTGTGTGTGTGTGTGTGTGTGTGTGTGTCTGTCTCTTAGGTGGTGGAGAAGCTGATTCGCGGCCTGGCCATGGAGGACAGCAGGAACATGTTTGCTCTGTTTGAACACAACGACACCACAGAGAAAGCCATCGAGAGCCGCACAGTGGTCGCCGACGTGCTCGCCAAGTTTGAAAAGTAAGCATCGCACTGTGTGTGTGTGTGTTAGTGTGTGTGTTTTCACGTCTTCATTAACTCACCCTCCGGTCTTCAGGCTTTCAGCCAGCGCAGACGAACACAACACCGGCTGGAAGTTTTACTTCAAGCTCTACTGCTTCTTGGACACGGACAATGTTCCCAAAGACAGCGTGGAGTTTGCCTTCATGTTTGAACAGGTGAGACACAGTTTGAACCAACCAATCATGACGACTCGTCTTGGAGGTGGCTGGTCTTGAATGTGTCTTCATCATTCTCTCTACAGGCCCACGAAGCCGTCATCCGTGGTCAGTATCCGGCCCCTGAGGAGACTCTCCAGTTCCTGGCTGCACTGAGGCTTCAGTACCTCCTGGGCAGTCACAGCTCCCAGGCCAACTTCCCTGAGATGTCCCAGGTGTTTCCCATGGTGCGACTGCGTGCCCGGGTGCAGAACTCGGCCAAGACGTTCGCTCCGGGCGCCGGCTCGGTGGCCGAGCGCTCGGGGACGGCGGAGAGGAAACGCTCGAGCTTCCTGGAGGGAACGCTGAGGCGGAGCTTCAGGAGCGGCTCGCTCAGCCGGCAGAAGCTGGAGGAGGAGAACAGCCTGGAGGCGTGGATGAGGGAGGAGGCGGCGGCGGTGAGGACCAGCGTGATAGACAAGTGGAAGAAACTGCAGGGGATGAACCAGGAGCAGGCCATGGTCAAATACATGGCTCTGGTGAAGGAGTGGCAGGGATACGGATCCACGCTGTTCAACGTCGAGGTAACGTAAAATTCCATATTCAAACACACGAAGAAAAAATAATTACAAGCACAAATCTTCATCAGTCCAGTAAAATCTCATTTCTGCTCACCATTTAGTGCCAGGACGGAGCGTTCCCCTCCGAGCTGTGGCTTGGCGTGAGCCGGGAAGCGATATCGGTGTACAAACGAGGCGAGCCGTGGCCTCTGGAGGTTTTCCCGTACGAGCAGATTCTCTCCTTCGGAGCTCCGCTGCCCAACTCCTACAAGATCGCCGTGGAGGGCCGAGAGCTGGTCTTTGAAACGCACATGGTTCGTACGACACTCACTTCACAACTGTTAAAATAAATGATGTTTTACAAGTAGAGCTGCAACGAGTACTCAAGTAATTCGAGTACAAAAAAATCCTTGAATCATTTTTTTTCCTCGAGTAATCGTTTGGCGTGCATTCACACAGGATCAGGGATTGCGGTTCGGTTCGGTGTGCACAAATTTGCCTTGGCAAGCGAGGCCAATCTCAATCTCACTGCTGAAGCCTTGAATAAACCCTCACACATGCATAATGAAACATCATGAACTGTCTCTGACTCGTCTTCCTCTGCCCTGCAGGTCATGGACATCGCCAAGCTCATGAAGGCGTACATCAGCATGATCGTCAAGAAGCGTTACAGCAACTGCCAGTCCGTCAGCAGCCACGGCAGCCAGTGCAGCGCCTGGTGAACTCCGCCTCTTTAAACCTTTGAACTTATGGCCACTTGCCAGAGTGCCGCTGAAGGTCGAGAGTGGCGGCCACCGCTGGCCGGCCACGCAAGGACGCCCCGTCCTCGGCGCTCTGGAGAGAGCAACTCGTAGATTTTGACATGTCAAAACTGACTCTGAATGCTGGAGACAAACCACGATGCTCTTAATGTTAACTAGCTCAAATCATTATTATTATTTTTTGACTGGTTTTATTCCAAAACATGAAAACATCCGCACCTGATCAACCAGAACTTTAACAGAAACACAGTCAGGAATCATTTCAAGCTGGAAGAATCTGATGACCGCCAAACCGCTCACCAAAAAGAAGAATTTCCCAGCTGTGATCTACATATATAAATATCTATTTGTTTGGTCCAGAAAATGGCGACCAAAGCCCAACATGACCTCCTCAAATATCTTGTTTTGTCCACAACCTAAAAGAAACTAGAAAGTTCAAACTATGATGCGTTTGTTTCCAAGAGAAAGTCGAGGGACGGCACTTACAGTGAATCATCAGAAGAGCGTTTCAAAACTCATCAGTCATGTAACTAGTATTTGTAAGTAGGCATAAATCAACCTCAGTTTGCATCATTGCATTGATTCATTTGTTCCCTGAAGCCATGAAAGGCCTTGAATTTAAGTTTTTATGACCAGGGTTAGAGAAATATCAAAGTTTATACAGTGAAAAAAAACCTACAATAACACAATGTTGTGTTGAACAGCAAAATCCAGAAGTCCATCATCGAAATAATCTCACAGCGTCGATAAGAAGAAATGGAAAGACGGTCGTTACTCAAAGATTAGACAACAAAACGACACGACAACCTATCAGAACTTCACCTGAAGTCTCCGACCAAAGAAAAGCAGCTGAAGGTTGAACAACCTCTCCTCGTCAGTTCACTCTCAAAGTGCGGATGTGTCTTTGTTTTGGAATAAAACCGTTCATCTCTTCCTAAAGCTAACGAGGACGGTTGTTTCAGGATGGGACTCTTTGTTACTGAGGTTTTTTGTTTGTGTGGCTGCCTGTGTGTGTGAGTGAATGAGAGTTTTTAAAAGAGGTGTGTGTACATGTCCGAATGTAAAGAAGAAGAAGCAGAAGATCGAGTTAAAGCTTACAGTCCTTTTCCTCTGCTTTGAAAAACTCTGGGACTCGACCTTCTCAAGCATGAACTGTAAATATGCAACTGTGCTCGTCTCGAACATTTCAGGTTTGCGACTCGTTGATTTGCTGAAGGTCTCACAAGTGCCTGTTCAAACTAAAGCAGGACGAACTCAAGTCAGACTTTGTCTTATCGATGCCACTCTTGTTCCTGTGTAACCACAATCTGAAAGGTGCTCGCACGTTCCCTTTAACTACCAATGATGTACTTACACTGCAGAACCCGTCCGCCTGTGCAAGTCATCCGAGCTAATCTTGAGAAACTGAAATCAGATTTTTCTCGTCAAAACGTCTGCACAGTTTTCTGTAGAAGCCTCCACACATCTGCCTCACACTCGCTCCCCAAGTCAACACACTGCAGATCTAACTAAGAGCCAATTAAACTGTCAAACACGACGCCCCACAGTGCAGCCGGCGTGCATTGCATGTCAGTGTCAAGATTCTTTTTTTAAAGCTTTACAAAAAACAAAACTAACGTCCACGGAAGAGAAACGCTGAGACAGGCGTGAGATGTGTCGCTGTTAGGGTTGCAAGGGGGCAACTGGAAACGTTCCAGAAACTTTCCATGGAAGGTTAAGCTCAGGAATTTTGGGAATATTCCAAATCAGAAACTCCATGTGAATTTATGTGAACTAACAGTAAATTGTGGATAATTTAAACAAACTGCATCATATCCAAACATAAATCTAAACATGCAAAAAAAAACAATTTAAAAAACATTTCAACAGATTTATTTGTAAGTAGAACTTTATCAAGTTTGAATTATTTTATTGAACAATATTATGTAGTCCACGAGCTCTAACGTGTGTCTTCAATAGTCTCTGTGTGCTCTGGGCTCTAAAGTGTGGTCCAGGTACAGAAATCACCTGTGCAGGTAGGGGGCGTGGCCTCAATAGCCCTGCAGTAAGCAGTGTGCTATGTGCATGTGATGGAGGAATAGCAGATATTCATGCAGGTACAGAAGTGTATCTGCATGAAATCTGGTTTTAGTCAAGATGATGCTAAAATATATTTTCCCAAACTATATTTAAGTTCCCTGTTAAAGGCCAACCTTCAATTTTGTAAATTCCCGGGTTATTCCCATGGAAAGTTTCCAACTTTGAAAATTCCTGGAATTTCACAACCCTAGTCGCTACAACAAGATGAATTCAGCCATATTTAAAGTGATTAGGCTGATATGGCTGCAAAAATAAGACCCGTCATGAGAAAATTTAAGAAACTGGATCCCCGTGTGGGGACCAGGCTGAGGTTTTGGATCGGAGCTGGTTCCATTTTCCAGATAACTAAAGGTCAGGGGTCTGTAGGATGAGAAAAATTTACCATCTTGCAGCAAAAATTCATGCTGGACTGCTCTGTGGTAGTCAAATTTTGGCTGAAAAATCAATGCACCTCATCAAAATCCAAACATTCCTGCTTATTTTGTCCATAAACTGTTAAATCAACTGAGTCACCAGCAACTGTACTATTTAAAAAGTACACACACGTTTGCTAAATAGAGATTTCAAGAACCAGGAACTTTACAGAAAACATGCAAACTGCAGAGGCCTGAAGCCAACTATCACCTCCTCACTGGGATCTATACTAAAGAAAAACCTTCACACTGTGAGACAACCAATCTTCTGTTTTCAGCACATTTTAACCACAGGTGTTTCTATCACTGCAAAGCACTTACAAAAGCTACAAAACACACGACAGGAAGCCAGATTCTTTCCTCAAACCCTCGAGATGTGGCAGTTATTGCGTGCTACGAGGCTTTAGAGCGTTGCGTAATGCCCCAGACGGCAATGATTGAAACATTAGAGGTAGTTGGCGGTGGTTTTTTTTTTAGTTTGGATGACTTCCTCGGTTGGACGGTTTGCAGTGTAACATTCCTACAACATTTCACCGGAGCTCCGCGGGCGGCAGATCCATCCAAAGACGCGTGTGCAGGTTTCTTCCACAGTGCCTTGTTTGTTGTATATTGTGTACACTTATTGTTTTTCATGTGTGGTTCCTGTTTTTTGGTATAATGTGCAATGTTATATATATATATTATATAATCATGTGGCTGTACATTTTATACTGTAAGTCTTTGCCTTCCTAATTTTTTTTTCCTGGATGACCACATGACGATTTTCTCAAAATAAAAAAATCTTGCTGTATTTTTCTCGACGCAACCATCCAACTTCGACACAATATCTTGTTTTTTTTAATCTGTATTAGCTGTGTTATGTATTGAAAGGATGATTCTAACAATAAATGGATACATATTTGGTCTGAAGGTGCGTTCACTGTCACGTTTTTTTCCCTTATTTTACAATAATTTAACACACTGAAGAGTGTCTGTTATCGAGGGAGTACTCACCTGTTTGTGGCTCTGTCCGTTCGGCTGTTTTTCGGAGCTTCTCTGGGTCTTTGTCGTGATGGCAGCAGACTCAACCTGGGAGGGAAATGAGCTCATTAATATAATAATTCATTAATATTAATAGAGAATCTGTTAATATTAATGTTGATGTTGATGTTAACTTACTTACCTGTTCTATGTGTTAAACTAAAGTGAAATGTAACATTATGGTGCTGGTGCTACATGGTTGTTTATTGCCTAGCGTCTGCGTCTGGCAACTCTCCTACGTCGGCGACTGACGGTGGACCTACGGGTCCTCCTGCGCCGACGAATGGGGCGAGAAGCCTGTCTGCGTGTACGTCTGGGCATTGTCAAACCACTACAACAACATCAGTGCACTGGGTCCTATTTATAAACTTTTAGGATGTCGCGGATGATGTAACTGATGATGTCATAGGTCACATGACCTGGAGGTGGGTGGGGAGGGCTGCCTCAATCCCCCTCAGCAGCACATTGAGTCGTGAGGTAAGCATCTTTGCTGACGAGGAGGCTGCTGACCTGATCAAACAGGTTTGGAGCCAATTTCACACACTGGTTCACAACCAGATTGGCGATGACCTGAGAAGGCCAACCATGGGTAAAAACAGCTGGAATGACTTCACGAACTGGAACATAATCGAGAAGGACCAGCAGTTTGTCCTGGGACTCCTTGATGAGGCCATCACTGCAGTGACCAACAACAACTCTCTGACAATCTTGGTCACCATGACCAAATTTGGCCAGAAAGACAGCAAGGGACTGGATCTCAACCCTTTGGCCAATTTGCGAGGTGTGACAAAGGTGTCCATTCATGTGGCTGCTGTGACTGCCTCTCAGGATGAGAGGACCCACCTCCTGTGGTCAAGGGTGGGACTGGAGGAGATTGGAGGACAGCGGGGCAGTTACTTCTCTGCCTTGTCAATGCATGAGGCTGCCAATTTTTCCTCCAATCTGGATGACAAACCCACAGACTGGAGCAGGGTGCTGGGTAACCTTCTGGTGCCCCGTGACATCACATTTGTCCAATGCTATGTGGACGCGCCACAACTGGACAAATGACAAGCTCCAGATGATACGCATAGAGAGGGTCCTCCCTCTATGCGAGTCTCTGGAGGCTGCTCCCTCAGCCGTGGGGGCAGCAATGGTCCGCATCATTCCCCAAGACCTCATGATGAAGAATGAGGGGATACCAGTGGGGGAATTGAAAGACCATTCTGTGCTAATAATTATTTTGCATAAAAGAATAATTTATTTTCAATAAAAAGGTTGATAAACTGTCATTACAGCCTCATTTGTAACATTAAGTCACATAGAACTTGATAAAGGTTTGGAGGATGGTACTTACCTGTTCTATGTGTTAAATGGTTGTTTATTGCCTAGCGTCTGCGTCTGGCAACTCTCCTACGTCGGCGACTGACGGTGGACCTACGGGTCCTCCTGCGCCGACGAATGGGGCGAGAAGCCTGTCTGCGTGTACGTCTGGGCATTGTCAAACCACTACAACAACAACAGTGCACTGGGTCCTATTTATAAACTTTTAGGATGTCGCGGATGATGTCACTGATGATGTCATGGGTCACATGACCTGGAGGTGGGTGGGGAGGGGGTGCCTCAATCCCCCTCAGCAGGGGACTCAGGCTCGGTATCTGTAGACATTCTAAGGTAACAACAAGGTAAGGTAACAACAATTATTCTTATCTTCAGGTGATTAAACATCAATGAAAAGAGTTATTAATATTATATTCTGTAAATACAACCCCCTAAATCTGACACACTGGACCTTTAATTCAAAATACGACATTAATGTGAATAGAAAATCTAAATAATGGATATTGTGGCAGTAATGTGAGTAAATAAGTAAGAAGTCATGTCTGTGCAGACTGGTCGTGGGTCGTCCCCTCTTCATCTATATATATATATATATATATATATATATATTAACCCTATATATATAAAACCCAGTTTTGATGTGGATGGAGTGTGCATACAGCTGGAAGTCCTGCAGTTTATCAATGCAAAACTGCACTACATGCACCTCAGGAAGCCATCACCTGCTACCCTCGTGAAGCATTTTCATATTCTGAAAAAACACTTCACTTTGAGTAAACTGTCACCCAAGGGACTCAAGTCACTGAAGGAATGTAGAGGGACTTACACTGGGGTGACAGATGGTGGTTATTTCATCAACTTGACAGTGCTGCCCAGGGATCTGAGCAGCACATCGAGTCGTGAGGTAAGCATCTTTGCTTACGAGGAGGCTGCTGACCTGATCAAACAGGTTAGGAGCCAATTTCACACACTGGTTCACAACCAGATTGGCGATGACCTGAGAAGGCCAACCATGGATAAAAACAGCTGGAATGACTTCACGAACTGGAACATAATCGAGGAGGACCAGCAGTTTGTCCTGGGACTCCTTGATGAGGCCATCACTGCAGTGACCAACAACAACTCTCTGACAATCTTGGTCACCATGACCAAATTTGGCCAGAAAGACAGCAAGGGACTTGATCTCAACCCTTTGGCCAATTTGCGAGGTGTGACAAAGGTGTCCATCCATGTGGCTGCTGTGATTGCCTCTCAGGATGGGAGGACCCACCTCCTGTGGTCAAGGGTGGGACTGGGGGAGATTGGGGGACGGCGGGGCAGTTACTTCTCTGCCTTGTCAATGCATGAGGCTGCCAATTTTTCCTCCAATCTGGATGACAAACCCACAGACTGGAGCAGGGTGCTGGGTAACCTTCTGGTGCCCCGTGACATCACATTTGTCCAATGCTATGTGGACGCACCACATACACATGGCAAACGTCTCTTCAAGCACCCTGTAACATGATGTCTTGCCACTCTGGGATTGTCCCACCCCAGAACACGAGTGTCAATGAGGGAGTGAGCAACAGAGTGCATCGCGCATGTGGGGCAGCTGACAGCCCAGATGCATGGTCAGCCACACATGCGGATTGAGGCTGTGGCTCACGAAATGTCCCTTGGTGCTGCCTTTTGGTGCTCCTTCAGTTGTGGGGGCAGCAATGGTCCAAAGCTACAAAACTACAGAAAGATTATGGTGCTTGTGCTACATGGTTGTTTATTGCCTAGCGTCTGCGTCTGGCAACCCTCCTACGTCGGCGACTGACGGTGGACCTACGGGTCCTCCTGCGCCGACGAATGGGGCGAGAAGCCTGTCTGCGTGTACGTCTGGGCATTGTCAAACCACTACAACAACAACAGTGCACTGGGTCCTATTTATAAACTTTTAGGATGTCGCGGATGATGTCACTGATGATGTCATAGGTCACATGACCTGGAGGTGGGTGGGGAGGGGGTGCCTCAATCCCCCTCAGCAGGGGACTCAGGCTCGGTATCTGTAGACATAAAAGGCTCATTCTAAGGTAACAACAATTATTCTTCTCTTCAGGTGATTAAACATCAATGAAAAGAGTAATGAATATTATATTCTGTAAATACAACCCCCTAAATCTGACACACTGGACCTTTAATTCAAAATACGACATTAATAAACCCCAACCCCCCTGGTAAGCTCAAGGGACCCATCCTTCTGGACTCTTTGTTGAGTGATCTGGCAACCAAAGAAAATTGCTTTGCATTACCAGCTACCTTTGGGAGGGCAAGAAGTATCCTGAGGAACCTGAACATGGATGTGCAAGAGGTGTTGCTGGCAGGCTTTGAAGAAGTACAGGTGAAGTGGTTCCTGGCACTGAAATACTATGACACCAAGAAAGTGGAGAGGGTTGCCTGGGATGGAAACCTTTGGCTGGAGGTTGTTAGAGCAGGACAGACTCCATGTCCCCAATCACGGGTTGCTGAAACTACCCTGCAAGCAAGAGGACACACTGGAACAGGTGGTAGAGGATGTTCAGGAGGTAGAGGTGGAGGATTTTCCCTCACTTCCACCTACAAAAATCACCCGATGCTTGCCAAAAGCAACCAGCTTTAAATGGACAACATTGGAAGACATGATGATTGCCATGGGTGACCCAAAGCCACACAAAGCCGCCTACCAGTTGTACACAGAGGAGTGTAATAAAAGAGGGCTGGCTATCAGAACCTTCAAGGCCTTCAGGACGCGTCGCCAGCAGCTCAGTGCGGAAACTGAGGGGGCTGGGCCTTCAAAATAGTTGTGTGTGACACTGTTCAGGGGTAGACAATAAGGGAAAGCCACTGGCCCGGCTTTTGAAGATCACTGGCCCAGGAATCGATCCCCATAATAACGAAAAAGAACAATTTGATTTAACAACATTTACTTGAATACTGCAGTACTGAGGGCAAACAAGCAAAAAAAACAAAAAAAACAACTCACATCTCCTGCCTGTATTCATCATAAATATAAAAAACTAGCTACTATAATTTCTATAAAGCAAGTGTTTATCATTAGATTATTAAAATAATTGTATCATAATAATTCCAAGTTATTAATAATAATATAATAACAATAATAATTCAAATGCCGATCTACAGTGTGTCACAAATGGGACACGTGTGCTTGCAGATCTGCGTTTTCAAGCCTCCGTAGTTACACAGCAATGCATTATCATACACTTCTGTTCAAACACTTCAACTTTTCTCTAACTTACTTGTCTGCAAAGGTGGGCATTGCCCTGCATAGTTTGCAATACACCTCATTCTTTTCCTCGTCATATCCCAGCCAATTCCAGCGGTCTCGCCACTGAGGCTGGAACTTTCTTGCCCTTTTCTTTTCCTGTCACTCTCTCTGAACTCCTCTGGTGCCTTTCTTTTCTTTTCTTTTTATTTTTGCCCGGCGTTTGGCCGGGTACTGGGGGTTTTACCCCGAAAATCCACCGGGCCCGTCCGCGGCGCGTTGCGTCAACGCAAGTAATACGCGGTCATTCTAGTCAATGTATCAAACCCCATCGGCTCCGCCGTGGTCCGTTTCAGACGCGTCCCAGACACGTCTCGACGCTCGGCTACGCGTGATTTACGTGTCAGTTCTATTTTTGACGCTTGACAAATAAAATACCGAAAATCCACCGGGCCCGTCCGCGGCGCGTTGCGTCAGCGTCGCATCATCGCGAGTAATACGCGGCCATTCTAGTCCACATATCAAACCCCACCGGCTCCACCGTGGTCCGTTTCAGACGCGGCCTCCAACTAGTGAGCAAACGATCCAGAACTGGACCAGAGCTAAAGAGGAAGCTGACACGGACCAACTGTACTGTGAACAACACTTCAGGAAACAGGGTTGACCTCTAGGGAAATATATCTCTCTTAAACTTGAAGGTTAAAGTTGGTAAAGCAGGACGTCCTCTTGAGAAGTTCAGCATTGCTGTTCAGCATCAGAACCACCTGATCCACATCCAAACGAGTTGCTGTTTTTTTAAAATTTTTAAATTTTTTTTTTTTACATCTCCATATTTTTCCTTTAGGTCTACACCTACAAGCAGAATGCACTCACCCGACAGAAGGTGCAGCCCATGCACCACAGCAGCATCAGAGGGGTGGAGGACATGGTGACCCTCGAGGACCTCCACGATGGCGCCATCATGCACAACCTCTTCCTGCGCTACCAGCAGAGACACATCTATGTAAGTTTCCTTTAAGCTGCCACACACGACGACTTTAACACTGATTCAAAGCGCCACGAACGTCGGGCATCAGCGCTGCTGACGGGAAATGTTTGATTTTGTCCACTGGTTCTGGTTCAGGCTGTGAAGCTCTCTGTGACCCACAAAGAAAGTCACTGTGACGAAGGACAACATCGTAAAAACAGACAAAAGCGAAACTAATTAACTACGTGGCATATTACACATGCAGAAGCATGTTTAGAAAAACATACACCGGGAAAATGGCCAAATTTGAGCAAATAAACAGTTTCAGAAGCGGAGCGTTTATCCCGCCGTGTAGCATCAGCACATAGGCAGACAGGTAAGTATGGTAAAGGTAAGGTAAGGTAATGTATGCTAATGTCCATATGCATTTGTTTAGGGCCATACACTAACCTGTGTCCTGTCTGTCTCTCTGCTCTCTGTGTCCTGTCTGTCTCTCTGCTCTCTGTAGCGCCGTGATGTGACATCATAGTTATCAAGTGGATTTTGACTGGATGATGTCACAAGTCACATGACCTCACCAGTGGTTCTAACATGAGCTCATTGCTGATTGCTCATTGCCACCAACCCTCTGCAAGAGTTGGAACAGGGCCAAACATCAAACAAGATCAACAACACAAGACATAGCAGCCAGCTAATATCACAAATGTGCTACAAGCTTGCGTTTGTTGCCTAGCCTCTGCGCTGGTTGGTGCCGTAGGGCGTTACATACTTCTCCCGACCCGGAGCCCAAAGTTACATAGTGTGAGAACAGACGTACAAGTGACAGAGACACCATTCACCTGATTACAGGTCAGTGTAGATCAACAGGATTTTGAATTTGTTACTTCATGGTAGAAAACTTACATAATGTTGCTTTAACAGTGAACAGCATTTCTTTATTTGATGCATGACAACTTCCGGTTTTAGAATATTCCCTATGAAACATCTGCTGTAGTTTGTCCAGTGGACATGTGACCATGTCGCAAAATTGTTCTGGACAGGTTCTCTTCCAAGTTTGTTCAATAAAAGCGTGCACTGTTGGACAACCTCTGCTCGAAGACACTCAAAGATGTTGTTTGGTTATGAAAAGTAGTTCAGTGCAGTTTCAATTTGACTTCAGACAAATAACCCACGCTGCTCTCTGTGTATATAAATATTCTTTATACATTACATCCATGTTACATTCAAAAGAAATAGAAATACAGCCAACAGCAAAAGTCACATTCAAGTCATTTCTGTGCTGCGCAATCAGGACGTCGTCACCCAGCCTCCTAAGGCACCAAAAATAATCAAACGACCCAAAATTACCCAGGTCGAGAACAGAGCCCCAAACCCATCCATCACCCCCAAAACCCCCAAACCCCACAACCCCAAACACCACAGGGCTCCTGGAAGCTCAACAGAATGGCATACAGACAGATCAAAACCACAATTTTTTTAACAGCTGTATTTATACCGGCACAAATCATCTGAGGATAGAATGACATTTAAAAAAAAAGTCCATATTTGCTGCCCGCGTCGTCGTGTAAAACTAAAACCTCGACGTCTTTCTGACATCAGGTTTTTATTCTTGTGCTCATTTGCAATCGTTGAATCCTGCACCCCACCGTCCGTCAAACGCTTTGCTAGGAAAGATCTGGTCTTCTAAAAGGTAAGATTTATTTGTACAAAACATAAAGCAGGTTTATCCCAAAGAAACACAGTGATAAAGATACAAAGCTCTCCACGTAGATCCACCCTGAAACCCAAAGCTATACAAACTCTGTCAGTACAGTTCTCAGCCCAGAATAACCCGGTGTTAACATTGTAGCATGTTTACGTGCTAACAGTAAAGTGTTATTATGTTACGCTCCAAGTCAGTGTTGTAGTCAAGACCACATAAACAAAGACCAAGTCTTGACCAAGAGCCCGAGGCGTCAAGACCAAACCGTAAAGACTTGCTAACATCACTTACACTTATTTACATTTCTTTAAGCTTCTTTCTAAGTGCAGATAAAAGTTTTAATGTGCCGTGTTTCATTGAACTCTTGCGGTGGATCTTGCAGTCGTATTGGCTGCATTTGAATCAGGAACTTTGCTAACCAATGTCAACCAATAAATCAGACAATGCACAGGCAATTTAGTCATATCCCTGCAGCTGTGGTCTTGAATCCTCTTTGTCTGAGACAAGACAAGAACACAGTTGATTCCCATACCGAAACATTCAAAAAGTGGTCTTGAGACCACTCGAAACCGATGGCCCAATCTCAAGTACTACAACACTGCTCCAAGCACAGCAAGCAATGACGGGCAAAGTAAATCTAAAACAGAAGCCTGATGAGATGCTCACGGCGTGTTCAGACTGAACACGAAGAGGATTTTTGTTGAGCAGATGAAGGCCACAGTACCCGACAGATTAGACTGAGTTAACATTTAGCCTCGTTAGCTGATTTCTGTGGGGTCACGTTGTTAGAGAATGCCTCTGTACAGGGTTTTTGTGCTACGTTCCTGTTAATGTGCGGTAATGCCACCACGAGAAATTCCCTTTGCGTCGAGTCTGAACACACCTTGAGTGTTTGCACCTAGAACATTACGTGTGTCTCATCTTACAGCCGTCCAGCGTTTGTTTTCTGATGTGTACCGATTATTACAACCTCATCGGGCTGATTTTCAGTCATTATTTATCGCTTTATTTATATTTTTATTATTGGACTCTGGAGGTGTACCAATTGAACTTGGTCTC
Source organism: Argyrosomus regius (assembly GCA_946959425.1). Lineage (NCBI taxonomy): Eukaryota > Metazoa > Chordata > Actinopteri > Sciaenidae > Argyrosomus > Argyrosomus regius. The sequence continues at coordinate 25,879,918 of OX336892.1, read as the reverse complement.
TGTGTTCAAAATGTATAGTTCTTTCTAGGAACCATGCTACAAATGTGCAGTTACACATCAGTTCCTTATGAAGCATTACCAGAACATCTGAAGATATTCTGTCACGGTACACATCAGCCCTTCTGCTGCATTTATTCCATGTGGCTTCTTCTGTAATAACCAACTTGTAGATGGAAGAAATATGGCAAGTTATTTTACAGAATTTCAGTCACATGACTCAAAATTCAAGGGATTTTAGCACCACATTGACCTGGTGCAGCCGACTCTGCAGCCCTAAACCATCATGCTGCACAATGGGTTTGAATAAAGAAAGGATGGAGGTGAATGTGGTTCATATTTCTGTCTACGCTGAGAATAAAACACAACACCACCACACACGAGTCAGTCTAACTGTTGGGATTGTTTTTGAGGACCGGCCTCAGAGCACACTAACATTTCTAACTCATTAGAAAAACATTCAAAAACAGGAAAATCAGCAAAAAAAAAACTCCATCAGATTGTGGAATACTATAAAGCGCCCAGAGAAGCTCAGGTTGTTTCCACACAGTGTAAACCATCAGATGTTTTGTTCCTGCATAAATACCGCCTGGTGTTACACTGATGTTACACGGATGACCACCTCTCCTGAGTCACTGTCCTGGCTGAGGTTGTTTCGGGGCAACAGGCCGGGGCAGAAAGGGGCCAAACAGAGGCAGGTCCATGGCTGTGGCCCCAGCTGAGTGGGGTGTAAGGGACCGTTGGGCCCGAAGGTGACCAGGGGCAACCATAGCGTCCTGGGGGACAGTGAGGAATGGCCGGTGCTAGTCTCCTCCATGTCCTTTGCCTTGTCGTAGCTCTGAACATCCCAGTGGAGGTTGACGGCACGCCAACGCATGAAGACGTTGTAGACGGCTGCCCCCTCGTGGACGATCAAGCCTGACACAAGGACAAAAAAGAACATCTTTAACAATTCCAAAATAAAACTGGTTTTATGACTTTAGAGAACGACAGCAAAGCCGGTGCTCGGACCCTAAGCTGACCTTTAAGGCTGAGCTCAGCCACTGGTTCACGGGTCGAGGGAAAAACGAAGGGAAAATTCGGCTGCCTCTCCGTTACCAAAGGTCACATTAAGAGCCTAAAAATCTTTAAAACACTCCTTCAAGTTTTGTGAAACTCTGGCGCTGATTGTTAAAACCGTATTAATCTCACAGACAGTTCAGTCTCAAAGTCTCAAAAAATCAAATACATTTTCCAGATTTATGTAGAAACAGATGAACTTTTTATTTTAAAATGGAATGGAGGGTCCACAGATCTGAAATAGAGCATGAATGTCTTGCACTCCTTTTCCGCTGAGTCACTCTGTCCAATCTGAACACAGAAACACGACAGACATATTTTTAGACTCACCGTGACTTATATTTTCTCATTATATTATTATATCTGATGTCAGATGTGAATAAATGTCCATTAATCTGCTTAAAAAATGACGCTCAGAACCTGCCTGAGAATCATCACATTTTTTAGTTTTTGGTGTCCACGCGTCCTTTACTCGAGTAGAAATGAAGATACTTAAGATAGATAAGTAGAAGTACTGATTCAACTTCCTTACTCACGTAACAGTGAACAAGTACAGGCTCTGAAATGAACTCAAAGTATGATTGGTTTCTTTCTACCGACTGCTTCTGTGCTTCATATGGAGCCAAGTCAAAGTCTCCCTCTCCTGTCTTTTATGTTGTTTTCGTCATGTCAGATCTATCACGCATGACATGCATCAGTCTTGATGTTGGGAAGGCTGCAAAAAAAAAACTGCATTAAAACTAAAGTAACAGCCCATTTTTTTAAGACGTAAGGAGCAAAAATTAAAGATATTTTTGTAAAAATGTAGGAGGGTAAAAATAAAAGGTCAAATAAAGTACAGACATCTGAGTACAAGTAATGAAGTACAAATACTTTGTTAGCTCCCACCTCAAAGTATCTATTTGCCAAAACAAATACAGGCTAAAAAAAAAACAAAACAGTGTAACTCTGCAGCGTCATGAAATATCATCAGAGAATACCTCATGAACATGACTGGATATCGACGGTCAAATCTTTACTTGTCTGGTTGATTCTGAGCTCGACATTACTGATAATTTACACACTGCTGTAACCTCTGGAAATATCTCCGTGTAAGGTTGCGTTATATATTCGGCTGCAACAACAGATAAATGACACCAAACAAGAAAATATTTCTTGTATAATTGATCCCAAAGGGAAACACTCTGTCGATAACAGCCTCACCTACGCAGACCAGGTCCATGAAGCCGTACATGCCGTAGCAAATCTGAAAGAGGACGTCACGGCGCTGCCAGACGGCCTGCGGGCTGAGAGCTGACCACAGCAGCCACGAGATGCTGGCCACCAGGAAGAGAGAGCCCAGGAACACCGCGATGATCTGCACCTTCTCCACCAGGGTGATGGTGATGGACTGCCACTGCACACAGAGAAGAGAGGCAGCACATGAAATGGACTGAAGACAGAATATAACCTTTTCTTGCCGGGTTTGGCTCCTGGCACCCCGGAGCTGAGTCACTTCAGTTAGCTCACGGCCATCATGAACTGTGTAAGTCAAAGCAGCAAATATATTGTGAATAAAATCTGCTCCAGTTTGAATAAAGTTGTAAAGTTGTGCTTTTGTACAGTAACCAGTGAGGCCCGGACATAGATGACCATAGCAGCCCTCACAGTCACTCATAGACTGGATCAAACAGGAAGCACTCCGCTCCGGCGGCGTCAGAAGAGATAAAACCTTTCATTGGATGTAAAATGAGTACATGCCGTACCCTGAGTGCAGGATGACATCAACAACAACAAACTCTAAAATACCATGAAGAATACCTGAAAATACTGAAAACATGACTTTGTGTCAGTGTTGGACAGACACTGGAGGACAGATGGACAGAAACAAACATCAAGTTTGACTTCATGAGGACTTTAAATGTGAAAGAAAACTTAAAATATATATATATATATATATATATATATATATATATATATATATAATTTATTATTCAAACTCACAGGATGAGCTGTATTCACAGAACCTTCACTCTCTCTGAAAAAACCCAAATTTTAGGAAATAATCTGCTCAAAATTCGTCCAAATCTTGCAGTTATTGTGTTCACAGTTTGGATTAATTGTTCAGTTCATCAGCTGTTCTGTTCTGTTATTGTTATGCATTGAATAAAATGTGAAAAACCAGCTGTGCTGAACCACTAAACAATGTATCTGCTGTACACCACAGGCACACGTCAGATCATCCGACACTGAGCAGCACTGACAGGCCGCGTTGTTCTCGGTAGAGTCCAGTTCCATTTTTCTTTGCTACTGTCAAAAAAAAAACTAAAATAGAATTTGAAGAAACTATTTTTGTCTGTCGTCGCCATCGTTTCCTCCATCGGGGCATCGTTCCTCACTCTCCAGTTCACCACCAGTCTGCACTGAGTTCTCTGCAGTAACACCACTACCATTATTATTAATAGTAATGATCAGAATAAAATATATATGAGGTATATATATATATATTTATATGAGCTCATGGAGCTCACACATGAATAATGTAGCATCGGTATCCTATAAATGTTAAAAATCACTACCATTACTCATGAATAATCCATAGCATAGTAATCCATATCATCATGAATGCATTAGTCGTTTTGATGATACTGTCGTGCATTCCCTCTGTGTGTTCTCCATTAACTGTATGCATGAAAGTATATATGCTGCATGTATGATATACCTGCAGAAGAAGCTGTTAGAGACACTAGACTGCAAACAAACCCAACAGAAATATCATAACTTGTATTTACATAGTGTCTTTCTACCGACCATATGGACTCACATTCATACACTGGTGGCAGAGGCTGCCGGGTAAGTAACAAACACATGTACACACCGACATCGACGTCAGAGAACATCAGTATCTTGCTCAAGGACACGTTGACTTGACTGGACTGGGAGGAACTTCTTAATTCTAAATAACCACCACCTGAGCCAGTCGTTCTTGGGTTTGTCTCCACGTCTCTCCATAGATCTCCATGTGTCACACCCATAAACAAACAGTAGAAATGTGGAGATGTTGTGGAGCTCAGTGTGGTAATGCATAACTTTAAGCCTTAATATAATCTGAACAGGTGAGTTGTATATAAATTCACCCTCAGTACAGTTGTCATGAACGGGGAAATTAGCTATAGAAACCAAAACTGTTTTTTGTACCAGGCTGTAAACATGTTTATTTCTGCTGTGAAGTTGGACATTTGAACATGGGGACTTATGGAGACTGACTCACTTCTGGAGCCAGAGGAAGACATGGCACACCTGTAAATGTCAGTTCTGCTCATTAGTTTTTATTTCCACGTGTATTTTCAGTATTTCCATAATTTAAAAAAATGTGTCTTCCTAGACCAGGCATTGTTGACATTGGTGACAGGTGAGTTCCTCTGTGATGTCACAAAGGAATCACATTCATCAGTTGGAACAGAACCACAGAGACACTCAGTGGAACTCTTGTGAATTCTAGACGATGACCAAATGAGCAAAACAACTGAGCAGAGCTGCCTCTTCATCAGGACTCAGTCCTTTAAGATTTGGAAGATGACAATGTCCAAAGAGAAGCGAGATCTACGCATGGACAACCTGACCTTCAGACAGATGGTAAACATACAATCACTCTATACTTCAATAGTCATGTTGGTTGCATCTGCTGCAGGTGCAGTAACCTGGTAGATTCACTGAAATCAGTTTAACTCCAATCAGTGCAGATACATTAGTAACAATCAAAAAATAGTTGTTGATTAGCGATGTTTTGATTCGTTGATAGTTTATGTAAATGGTTAAATCTGTATGATTGCATCTCTTTATGTGCGTCTGTGAAGGCACAAACCTCGAGGGGCCGCTCGTCCTTGAACTGGAGGAAACTGCTGAGCAGTGCCACGCACCGGATACGAAATGTAAGAAACACACGTGACGCGCCACAAAAAGATGATTTGTAATGAACACACAGGGAGTTTTATAGTGTCTTTCAGCTCATTGTTTCGGTTTTACTGCCTAAAAATGTACTGTTTTGGCACCGAACGGCAGACAAAGTTAGAAACTAGCTGGTTAACGGGCAAAAGTTCTCCATATCGACTTAAACAGTGATGATAAGTCACTGCTGTGTTTGCAGCTTCCCCTGCATGGCCAAGAAAGGTTTTAAGATTCAGAAAAACAAACACCTATGACAGCTAAATAGAAAACTCTGTCCTCTCTACCGTCCAATAGGCAGCCACCAGACTGACCGGACAGATCGTCACCTGTCTGGAAAACCACATCAACCTGACGAGGACGAGTCACGTCAGAAGGCGGCAATACAAAGTCATGAACAGCCACTTTGAAGCCGCCCTGCATTCGTGCTACAAGCAGGACAAAATATCTAAAAAGGAGATGAAGGAGGCCAAGAGGGAGTGGAAAGAGGCCATGAAGGATGTAAAAGAGGAGGACGAGAGGCGGAAAAACCTGTGGGGAGAACAAAAGTGAACAAAAGAGCCAAATCTATAACAAGAGGAAACTACAAATAGAAGATTGGAGGAGAAGGAAACAGAATATAAAGACTTGAAAACAGAAAATCGCTGATGCAGAGCGGACGATTGTGAAGCTGCACGGCGTTTCAGAGGAGAAAGCTCTGTGAGTGTTTGTTCAGTCTGCCAGTGACTCAAGTCCCATCTGGAGCCAACAGATCTGCAAAAGGCATGAACGTTCGAAACGATCCAGAATGCAGATATTTTAAGCCTCAGGAGTCTCTGTCTGTTCAGCTTTGGAGGAGACGAGGACTGAAGGAATCCTGATGCTCCAAGCTGACAGCAGAGAGACCTGAGCAGGAAACACACAAACGCACTCGGCAGGTTCACAGTCAACGCTCGCCTCGAGCTACAAAAAGAAACACCATCATTATTTCTGTGTTTTCTTGAAAATAAACTCCTTATTACATTATTTTAGGTGCATAGTGTTCCACATTTGTACATTTGTAAAACACTGCACATCCTTTAAAGCCCCACACCTCCGGTTTGTTACACTTTCTGTCAACAAGACTGCAGTCTGCGATGGCGGAGGAGGATAAACTCAAACTAGAGCGATATTATGTAACCTGGCAACCCAAAAGAATTTATAATTAATGACTTATGACTGATGTACGAGGCTTTAATAAATATTAAGGATTAATAAACACACCCTTCATATAAAGGGTGTATTTATTTATTAGAAAGTGGTCAAATCTAAAACACGCAATGTTTTTGTGGAAACCAGTTGTGAACACTCACATATCATTGCATTTCAGGTTAATATGATGAACTTTTTAGCAAACAGTCGATTCTTTTCATATCCAGCAGCTACAGAGAAACGTTATCATTTAATAGGAGTCCTGATTTTTAGCTCTGATTTTGGTCTCCACCAACTTTCGGGGGAAATATCCGACTCTTCAGCTGCCAAATGCTCGACTACGTTCAGTAGCTAGTCTCTGACCGAGTCTGATGTTCAGTTCGGTCAGTTTAAAGCCCGAAAACGCTGCTATGAGAGCTGTGAGAGTGAACCAAAACAACGAGCTGAAAGATGCTATAAAGCTTCTTGGACCTGCGAGGAGCTGCAGAGCCCGGTAGTAAATCACTATATCGATAATCAATATCGATTATAGCCATGGTACCACTTAGCTGCAGTGTGGTCAACGTCAACATGGTAACATGCTCACAGTGGCGACGCAAACATGTTTTGGCCAATACTCTTTACATTAAAAAGCTTTTACCTACATGTCAAAACGTTTTCCCATAAAGATTCTCAGTATTGTACTGGCACGCCTGATCTCCTGCAGATTTCCAGAGCTAAAGGGCCCGGATGACAAAAGCCCAGTCATCCTTAGTCACCAGCCTCGACTCAGGGACAACTAGCAATGGGAGGCTGGAGGATCTCAGGTTACGACACGGAGCGCAGGGAGTCAAGAGCTCCGTAATATAACTGGGGGCCAGACAATGTTCACTAATGCACAGCATTATTATTTCAGCTCAAATTCAGCTGCAATTCTGCTTCATCATTGTGGTTGAAGCGGCGTAGCCACGCTGCCAAATGGACTAAGAGTTTGGATACTGCACTTTTCTAACGCCTCTTCTCTTTACCTCTTCAAGAGGTCAGGATGTGCACTCTTTACAGATCTGTACACTTCTGCAGTTTATGAGTGATGAGCCATTAATATATATAAAAACTGAATAAGCTTTCAACGGGTCAAGAAGATGAACAAATCACATCATCATAGAGGAGGTGCACTTGTGAATTTGAGTTTCAGTTAGACATTTAGCTTGCAGCGCTCTGACAGACGCAGGTGGGTTTATTCGTTGTCGGCCTGCCAGAGAAACTTGCTTTTACAAATTCAGCTATGTGTGGCTGTTTTTCCTCCACCAAGAGAAGCTGTGAATATTTCTCAGCATAAATCTAACTGGTGGGTTGATGCATCCGAGATTGTAAAAACAATCTCTTGTTAATGCCTCTATAATAATTTAGAGAGCACGCTCGGCGGGAGAAAGCTGTAACCTCAGAGGTTTATGGCTGCACAGAGCAGTAAAAAAAATAAAGCTGTAAAGAATATAATGGCTGCAGTTTGGTGTCAAATCTGAAAAGGGTGTTGTTTTTTTTGCTGTTTCGACGATATTCATGAGTTCTCAGATCATCATGTAATCCTCCATCTTCATACATGTGACATCAGTGTCAATAAAACAGAGACCGACATCGTTTAGTCATCATGTAGTCTGCAGATGAGCATTAGCAGTGACTGTCTGTCGTCTTTTCATTTCATCAACAGTTCTAACAGTTTACAGGGAGCATTGCAGCAAAATAAAGCAGACGGAGGATCATTAAAGTCGGCTCCATTCTCCAACAACCTAGCATTTGAGAACCCAACTGAAAATCATCAAAATCAACCAAACATTTTGACTAGAAATCAAGTGAAACAGCAGGCTTCATTCCTACCAACAGTCGACACGGTCACCATCTTTCCTGAACCCTAACTGAGTAGTTTTAGTTGATTAAATTCAGCTAAGCCTGAATCATAGAGGTGGTAATTCAGGAAACAACATCCATTTGTGATGGCTTTGGGAGCCACAGATGTATGATGACGTCTGGCTGGGGCTGCATGTTTAATCTGTTTAATACTTTCATGTTGTGGCCAGTATCTTACTGATAAATAGTTGAGTGTTTACCTGCCACGGTCTCTTCATGTTGATGGCGATGACGTGGAAGCGGTAGCAGCAGAGCTCGCAGGTCCAGCAGCCTCGCTCGCTGATCCACTTCAGCAGGCAGTGCTGGTGGGTGTAACGCACCGAGCCGTCACACCGGCACGGGTTCAGCAGGTCGCCCTGGAGACCCGGAGAGAGGGCAAAGGTCAAATATGAGCAGAGATTTAAGTGGAGGAGATCACAGAATCACAGTTACAGACAGAAATACTAAAATGAGTTGGAAAGATGGTCAGCTGCTGAGGTTTCTAAGTTTATTTAGCGCAGCACCTTTCACAGAGCAAGGTCGCAAAGTGCTTTACAGGTGCAAATTTTTAAAAATTGAAAACATTGAATAGCGGGCGAGACAAAGGCCAGTTTGAATAAACAGGTCCTGATCTGATTTTTAAAGGCTTCCCTTTCCTGAACTTGACGGGAAGTCAATGTAAAGCAGATCAGATGGGTGTGACACGAGTTGTTCTTCTGGACCTGGTCAACTAAAGACAACTTGCTAAGGTCGAGATGATATGATTAAAGCATGAATGATCATCTGTAGTTGTCGGCTGTGATACAGCAACCCTTGTTGGAGGTCAAAAGTCTGAGTCTGGACCTCTTTCCAACACTTAACTACAGCAAAGATGACCAAAGAAGGTGACCGATACCCAGCCCCAGAAAGGGGTTTCCATACAAGCAAACCATCCCAACACATCACACCTTATAAGGCTTAAAAATGGATTTAAGTGGAAACGGCAGATCTATTGAATCTATTTTTATGTTGTATCCTAAATATACCAAGCACTTCACAAGAGAGCTTTAGATTATTAAGTGTTCCTACAATGTTTTCTTAACATTTTATGTACCGATCTTAATATTACAAAGACAGAATGTATTGAAAGAACAGACAAAGTACCACAAGAGCACGCATCCATCATCTACACCCACTTTAAAGCTCATCCCAGTTAGAAGTCAGCCACTGGCTTCCATCAAAACGTGGCACACAAACTATTCTCAGTGACTTGAATCTGTCGTCAGCCTCAGCTACACTTTGTATTAATTGCTAATTGGCGCATATTATCACGCTAACAAGCTTAATTATGATTGGTTTAAAAAGAAAACGGTATCTGCCTGAAGGTACGGTATCTAATTTCTGCCACGTCCTTGCGTGGGATCATGGGAGTTGTTGTCTTTATCTTTAAACAACCGCCATTTAGTCATGTTTGTGACGTATCCCGTGTTTACCCGGACGTTATAGCAAATAGAGGCAAGCAAGGAAACGCAACGATAACTGAATAAAATTTGTTTGAACGTTGTTGGAAACATCTTAAGTAATGCAACATCGGCATGTTGCCATGGAGACTCTTAGTCTTGCTTTTGGTTGTTTCTTTAAAACTTGAAATACTTCACAAGTATCTATTAGCAGACAAACTAAAGCAGACATGATGCTGAACTGGTTTGGAGGAAGTGAAACTCTGTCCGGGCTTCAACATTCAGCACGGAGAAGCAGATTTCTGCCCCTTTCATCACTGGAACAGCTACGAAGAAGATTTCCCTCTGCTATCATTTAACAATGTAACACAGAAGCAGCAGATCACAGACCGCTATTTGTATCTTGTCTGGTGTTTCTCTGGTTTTGACAACTCCCTGTAACACCCGTGACGGATTAAACCTCAGAATCATTTCAGGAATAGAAAGAAACCATCTTCTTTTAGGTCGATATTCGAACCGTCTCCCCGATAATTAATCTTCCATCCACTTTCGGGGTCTACGTGTCAACTTTCCCCATCATCTAGAAATCCCTGTTTTCTCCCAGCAGCTCGTACATCAAAGAAAATACACGACTTGTTCACCAGAGGGCTTTACCAGCATCGCTCAGATCAATGATCATTTCTCAAAGCTGCAACACTGGCTGGATATTAACGGCAGGATGCAGCATGACATTAATCATTACAGCCATATCTATTTGTTCTGATGTTTTCTTCTTCCTCGAGGCATTCCTCGAGCAGCCATTACTGTAGCTTTGACCTGCCGGCTGGGCTGTGAGTGGCATATTAATAGTATATTAAGGTCAGTGGTCAGAGAGCTCGTTTTTCATCATGTCATATTAACCTTGTGGGTTTAAAAGGACCTCGGAGGCTTCCGCTTGAATGAACTGATGCGGGTCAGCTGTCCATTGAAGCCGTGATTGATAAAACCAACATCAAGGACGACTTTAATACAACTCTGAAGTCTCTGAAGGGACATTTGGTTAAAATATTACACTTATTTGAGTACTATGAAGACCAGCGCACCGGAGTCTACAAGGTCAACAACTGAATAATAATATCCATGGACGTCTTCATGATCGTACAGAGAGACAGGAAACAGGCAGAAAGACGGGGGATGGTAACATACACCAAAGGTTCCTGAGCAGGAATCGAACTGGTAAAGGTGCAGTTACATGTCCAGAACCACTAGACCACCAGGACACCCCAATAAAAACACAATATTGTGCCTGAAAGTTCGTTCTTATCCTTGGAAATAGAAGTTTGATATCAAAATCACCTTAACTCAAGGTCCTCTTACTAGCTTAAACAGCATCTCATGGTCTTCTTCAGTTAAAAGCTCCCCAAAAAGCCAAAAAGTACTGCAAGTGGACCTTCTCAATACAACTCAAGAGGCCCTTACTCGCTTGCTCTGGCACTTTCTAACGTATCTCATGGTCTTCTTCAGCAAATGAAGTTTGGTTTGCAGTTGAATACTTTCTGAAAGACAGTTTTTGAGTCATATCACATGGTCTTCATCAGATGATAGGAAATTCTATGCTGGAAGCTACAGAAAAAAAATCAGTTGGTGGACCTTGACTGAAATAATTGACATGCCAATCTTCACTCAAGGTCCACTTATAAGCTTTGTTTTCCAGAGCTTTCACTCATCTCACAGTCTTCATCAGCACATAGAGTTTGTAATGCAGTTTAAAGCTATGGAGAGAAAAAAAGGCAATAAGTGGACCTTGAGTTAAAATTATAGATCTTCACTTTGACAATCAACGGACACTTACGAGGTTTTTTGGGAGCTTTCAACTGCACTGCAAACTCTGTGCACTGATGAGGGCCGTGAGATGCAATTGAAAGGAGTAAGTAAACCTTTTTAGGAGCCCTCGTACTTGTTGGCAACAGCTGTCAACGTAAATTTGAAACAAACGTAGATGAAGTAGTCCGGAACAGATTTATAGTCTCATGACAACTCAGTCTGTAAGGGGACCTTGAGTTGAGAGTATTTTGTCAAGTGCTGCTTCCAAAGTTAAGAACGAACTGTTGGGTTCGTCTATGATCATTTTCTTGGGCAGTTTTGTGAATCGAGCAGCGGTTTCTTGAAGGAAGTTGTCGTTTCTGGTGTTAAATAACATCTCGTTCTCACTCCATGATGTGAATATTAAAAGTGTCAAATTTCTGTTTTGCAATCTTCTTGATAACTGGTGAGCTTTCCCGGCCTGCGGCCTTGTATCAAAATCAAATATCAGTCTGGACCCGGAGGCAGAACTATTAGATTAGCTCTGCTAATACGCTATAGCCCACGTTCAGAAGACAGGATATTCACTTAGGCATTTACTGCCCTGACTCCTCTCTTTCCCTTAAGCTCTGGCGAGGATGAATCGTCCCTCATTGAGGCTCGCTGTCACGATCCAAATAGGCCTGCGGAGTGTCCGATTTCAGAGACGGGCAGACAAGAGTGTCCATTTGTCCCTGCTGGTCCACATCTGTCCATCAACCTCCAGGAAGACGTGCAGACAGTTAGACTGATTGGTTGCTTGGTGATGATATTTATCATACATAGATTATTTAGTCATGCACTTGGATGGAAGTGACGCAGTTTGTTTCACTGTGTATTGATTGGACAACTGACTAATGGAAGTCATCTCTGGGAAGACCTTAACTTTAAGTGACTCTACACAGGACTGGATAGTTTTGATAATACAATGTGTTTTCTATCAGTTGCAGATTGCAACCAAATGACTATGTCCCACGCCTCACCCTCTCCTTCCAAGCATGTAAAGAAAAACTCATTAAAAGCAAAAGGCCATACTAGATCAGTGTTTAGTTTGTCTGTTCTAGGCTACTGTACAAAAACAGCAGTTCAACGTGGCGGACTCTTACTGTAGATCTAAAGGGCTCATTTTAAGACAACAAAAACAACAATTCTTATTTTCAGGTGATTATACACATATACTGGACCTTTAACTAACTTCAAAGTTGCACACTCTTTGACAGAGCCTAGCAGCACTAATTTTGTCATATATCTTATGCATGATCTTAGATATATATAGTTAGTCCAGCTGTCTTTGTGACACCAGCCTCCCTGTAAGTTGCTGTGAACATTTTAAATGCAGTTCATGAAACTCCTGAAGCTCATTTTAGCCGTGGCAAAATGGACTTTATCCTTTCCTTGTAGTTATTACTGTCAGTTAGTGGTTGCAAAAGCGAGGTTTGGAGATCTCATGAGGGGAAATTTAGGGCATACAACTCTACATGTATAACTTTAGAGGTTTAAGATCAAATACTAGCAGCTCCTGACCTCATGCTATAAAAACACTAAGTGCAACTGATGAGACAGTACTGTGGCCATGGAGGAAGTGTCATGTGACTGCTGATCACACTCCCTCTGGCTCAGTCCGACGTGTTGATGAGGCATTATGTTTAGAAACAGTTTCATTTCAGTTTCCTGAGACCACCCGTGCATTGTGTCAATTTCATGTTGGCTGCACCAAAAGAGTAACAACAGTTGACACGTTTATGAGCGCGTCAGCTGAAAATACATCAAACTTCCCCATTTACAGCTCACTGAACAGACTAAACCTAAGAATATCAAGATTCTGGTAAATTATTACTGATGTGTTACTGTGTAAAGAGCATTTAACTTTAGCATGTATTAAGTTCAGAAGCTGTTTCTCTTAGAAATGTAGCAGAGGAGTAAATGTACTTAGTTACTTTTCAGCACAGGTAACTCAGCTGTTAAATAGTAAAATAATGATATCCCTCGTTAGGCTGGGAGCCTCCGGGGAACCCTGAAGGCTCCTCGAGCTTCACTTTTAGGGTTGCAAAGTTCTGGGAATTTTAAAAGTTGGAAACTTTCCATGGGAATTAATGGGAATAAACCAGGAATTTACAAAATTGAAGGTTGGCCCTTTAACAGTGAACTTAAATATAGTTGGGGGAACTATATTCTAGCATAATCTTGACTAAAACAACCAGATTTCATGCAAATATCTGCTACCACATGCAACTGCAGGGCTATTGAGGCCACGCCCCCTACCTGCACAGGTGATTTCTGTACCTGGACCACACTTTAGAGCCCAGAGCACACAGAGACTATTGAAGACACACATTTGAGCTGGTGGACTACATAATATTGTTCAATAAAATCATTCAAACTTGATAAAGTTCTACTTACAAATAAATCTGTTGAAATGTTTTTTTGTATTATGTTGCACGGATGTCTGATAAATTTACATAATTCCCATGGAGTTTCTGATTGGGAACAGTTCCAAAATTCCCCAGCTTAACTTCCCATGGAAAGTTTCTGGAAATTTGACCAGAAACTTTCCACCGTCTTATTCACTTTTAGAAAATGCTGATGAATGCTGCTGTCCGGTCCCTGCAGCAGTGAAGGTGTTGTGTTGTTCCAGTGTAACATCTGTATCATCACAGATGTTGCCTGCACTCTTCACTGGTCCCTGATTGGCTCTGCTACTTAAATCCGTCCAATCAGGCGTGTGAAGTTGTTGGTTTACCTCATTTTAATTAGACATAGTTGCTGCTGTCAGCCAATCAGGGTGCAGTATTGTGAGGACCGTGTGCACCTCACCTTCATGGAAAAATCATCATTGATAAAAGCAGCACATTACATGTGATGAGGGACAGAGCAGATCTGATCTCAGACCTGTGCATTTACCTGTTCCGCGCCCTGGAAGCAGATCCGGCAGCTCGGAGTGGGGATGCAGGTCTCGCTGCTGCAGTTTGAATGCATCGCCTGCGCCTTGCACGATCTGCCCCCGACAGCTCCATCCTCACTGGAGGAGATATTCCCCGCGTTGTTCCCCCCGCAGCTCCGGCCCTCCCGGCAGCCGTCTCCCTCACCTCCCTCCTCCTCCTCCCCTTCCTCTCCCTCCTCACCCTGCTCTGCCTCGTCTCCTTCTTCTTCTTCATCATCGGGGTGCGGACGTCCTTGGGAGCCGTGCGGCTCGCCTTCATCCCAGGTGTGGCAGTGGGTGATGGCAGTGCCTCCACACGCTGAAGCCGCCTCTCCCTCCTCTGTGCTCATAATAAAATGAAAAGTCGAGACTAAATTGCATAGATGCCAACCGACAAGCTCACACAGCATCCACCGACACTGCGACGCAGATGTGATGCAGCCTTCAGGGGCTCTCAGATCACAGCGCTGTCGGTGGCTGTGCCTCCGGCTCCGGTGGATTTACCGAACAGAGTCGCGCTCCTGTAAGCCGAACCTATGGTGCGGTAGCACCGTGAAGCTGCGGATCAGCGGCCGGATCTCCCCGGTGCTGCGGTTGGAACCGCCTCATGCGCTCCGGAGACCCGGGGAGCATTTCCAAGCAGCCTCCATGCATCGCAACGGGACTCAGCCGTCCTGAAGCGCCGTGATTCCCCTTCCTCTTCCTCTTCCTCCTCCTCCTCCTCCTCTTTAATCCCCCACCGAGCGAGCTGAGAGCTGCACAGCAGCGGCGGGGTAAAAGGAGACCTGAGCGTCTTCCAAACAGGGTAAAACCCGGGTTGAACCCCTCCTGGTGTGTGTGGAGCTCCTGAACAAGAATCCTTCCCGAGTCAGCTGTAAGCTGTCTGATGAGTCTTGCACTCTCAGGAAGCAGAAAGGACCATTTCCCCCCTCGGGGAGATGACCAATCAATCACATTATTATCCCATTAATATGATGGAGGAGATAACTTTCCAGACCCACGCACGCACTCCTTCTTCTTCTTCTTCTTCTTCTCCTGCACTGAAAGAGATGAGCTGCCTCACACTCACAGCAGCAGTCTGTCAATGCTTGGTGTGGTGAGATGTGGCGACCCGCAGCACCACCCTCCCCGTGTTAAAGGGGTCACCTGCTGGGTTACAGATGCCATCAAAAGGTGGTGGCTCCTCAGACTGTAAATGATGGAGCTGCTGTTAACGCTGACAGGCTGAAGCTTGTGGTTTTATTCATCTGGTTTAGGTCAGAGGGTTCTTGGGCTTGATGAGGGATCATCGGAGTCCTGGATGAAGTGTCAGTGTTCTAAGAGACTCCTGATGGTGCCGTAGGGTTTCCTCGCCACCCCCGAGCCAAAAGGTCATTGGAAACATTTCACAAATCAGCACGATGACACTGAAGATCACGACAGGATCGCGACGAATCAAACAACTGAACGACAAGTTGATCAATTAAAGCCAGAGCTGTCACTGGTGGTTTTCTAAATGTGGTTCATGAAGGCATCAGTGAGGCTCAGGGGAGCTACTGCCACCAAACAAACAGCGTCATTAACAGTTAATATCCTGATTTATCTCAGATAAATCTGTAAATTAAAATGACGAAACATAAATGCACCAAAGAGTCCAAAGAACACTGACAAGTTAGCTTATTTTGTCCAATCAAAAAGGTGCAAAAATTGGGATTTATTTCCAGCATATGACTTAATCAATCACTGCATTAAGTCGAATTAAGTAAGAAATTATCGCTCCTAAACGTTCTAATCAAAATGTGATTAATGGGCATTAGGGAGCAGCTACACCTCTGTAGTTTTTAAAATAAAGCGTGCTGTTTTTATTCGCTTTTCATTACAGGTTAGTAAAGCAGAGATGCAACATTAAGATTAAGATGTTTTACACAGAGGAGATCAAGTTTAATATCAGCCCGAACAAGCACCTTCAGCTGAACTTCACAACGTCTGATTCGACGGACCAAATATCCAGCAAGGTATGAAAAACAATTCCTAAACGGGTTGGTAATAACACACATGATAAGTCACAAAGATACCAGAGGAACCAGGATGATTACGGTGGGAAAGTTGCCAGTTTAAATCCCTCGACAGTGTGAATGAGTAATGGTTTTCCCAGCATAACAAACACCCAGACCTGCTATCCGACCGAGTGGTGACGCAAGATGAACTAAAGTTCTCTGAATGGATATCAGTGCAGATTAAGATGAATGTGCCATGTTTAATGTGGCTGTCCAATCAGTGTTAAAGTTAAATGTAGTCAATCGAAGCAATAAATCCTTCACTGTGTGCTGTATTGACAGAGAAAGCCAAGTTCTTCATGCCAGCAGTGCCTACATGTACCAGGATGCATTGCGTGCAAGCTAAGCTGGCTGCTGGGTGCTAATCAAAGTATCACAATGCTGCCAAGCACATAAATTCCTGCAGCTTCTGAGGACTTTGTTGCTTCTAACATACACCGATCAGCCATGACATGATGACCACCTGCCAATGTTGTGTAGGTCCTCCTATTTTCCCGCCAAAACAGCCCTGACCCATCGAGGCATGGGCTCCACTACACCTCTGAAGGTGCGCTGTGGTATTTGGGTATTTGGTACCAAGACGTCAGCAGCAGATCCTTTAAGTCCGGTAAGCTGCGAGGTGGGGCCTCCGTGAATCGGACTTGGTTTGTGCAGCACATCCCACAGATGCTCGAGGGAAATTAGAGGCCGAGTTAACACCTTGAACTCGTTGTTGTGTTCTTCAAACCACTCCTGAACCATGTTCATCCTGCTGAAAGAGGGGAGGGAATACCATTTCAATCAAAGGGTGGACACAGGCCGCAACAATGCTTGCGGTAGATGTCAAAGTAACATCCACATGAATGGCAGGACCCGAGGTTTCCCAGCAGAACATTGCCCAAAGCATCACACTACCTTCACCATGCCTTCTTCCTACAGTGCATCCTGGTGTCACGTGTTCTCCAGGTAAGCGAGGCACCTTCTTCCATTGCTCTGTGGTCCAGTTCTGATGTTCAGGTGCCCATTGTTGGCGCTTAGGGGTCAAATCGGTGTAGTTATGAGCAGCTCTGAGGACATTTGTGTTTATTAATATACAGTATTAGTACAACTGTTTTTCTGTATCATATGTTTGTAGAGTTATAGCTGTTGAGAAATACATGAGTTAACACTTATATCTGATTACGACTACATTATATTGTGTTATAAACCATTTATTAAATGTTTTTAAAGTGTTACCCACCTTTAGATTTAAATTATTGCCATGGCCTCCTTTGCTTTGCTGTTGTCTTATGATCAGCCTCCATATGGAGCTCATAATAAAGTGCGAGGAGCCTCAGCCGGCGAATCATTTGTCGGAGGAGACTGCTTTTCCAAGAAGAATCTACCCTTTTTTTTTTTTTTTTGGAGGATGTCTATCGCTTTCCGGGGAGCGGGCCAGTAATGGACTCTAATGCAGCAAAGGAAATTATCCACTCATGTCCAATCACTACCTACGAGGCACCGATCAATACCAGGTCCCCCGAGGGCTCGGAGGAGGGAGACCGGGATCGTGCTGAGAGCAGGCAGGGCCGGGTGAAACTGCCTCTAAAACATGTTTTGTTCTGGAGGGGTGTGGACCGACGAGATGGACCGTCTCTGGATTTACTTTTGGATTTCACCTTCCGTCTGATAGCGTGGCGCCCGTTCATCTAATACATATTTTAAAGGAGCTTTATTATGGGAATTCAGGTTAATGTCAACGGTCAATTAAATCAAATTTAATTTGGGAGAGAAGAACAATTTTAGCAAGTCACCTTCATCAGGGGTTAACACGCCATTAGTAAGAACAACGCTGTGTTGCCAGGCTGTGAAGAATCCTGTTCGCTTAATAAAGTAATTAATAAAAGACAATCAAGCAACTATTTTGATAACTGATTAAAGAAAAACTGAATATTTTCTGTTGGTCCAATAAAACAAGCAACCTGATCTATCTATCGCTGCCTTCAGACATCTGATTGACAAAACTTACTCAATAAAATGTTTTTTTTAAAATAATAATTCATCATCAAAGTCAGCTGTTGTAAATGTTCAGCGCAGAGGTCGGCATGTCCTGATGAATTAAAGAGCCAAAAGGTCAAAATATCAACAAACACCAGCCATAGATTTATTTCACAACCTGGCAACCGTACAGTTGTTCTTATTTGTCTTATGACTGACGTATAGAGTTCTAGGAAATCATTAATTTACCATTTAAGGTGAAGTCTCCTGATAAATGGCTAGCTTGGTGAGTCGACAAAAAAATCTGCTTTAACTCCTATTTGTTATTCGAGCTAACATCAAATTACTCTAGTTTGCAGACATGCTGTTGTTGTTGTTGTGATGTTAGTTGTATTTCAATTTCGTGTAGGTGAGTTGTATATAAATTCACCCTCAGTACAGTTGTCATGAACGGGGAAATTAGCTACAGAGACCAAAACTGTTTTTTGTACCAGGCTGTAAACATGTTTATTTCTGCTGTGAAGTTGGACATTTGAACATGGGGACTTATGGAGACTGACTCACTTCTGGAGCCAGCCTCAAGTGGACGACAAGAGGAACTGCAGTTATGGCACTTTGGCTTCGGTTTCACTTCACAGTCGCAGAGGATGCTGCTTTGTTTTTTATGTTTAACGTCTTAGTTTAGCGTGCTAACATTTGCTAACTGGCACTAAACACAAAGTGTTGAGGCGGATTTTATTTGGTATTTGGTCTTAAATCAACGTGTTGGACAAAATAAAGTCTGACCTAATGATAAAGAAAAAATCACCAATAATGTCTGCACTACATTTCATGTCAAAACCATCCAATAGTTGTAGATATTTCAGTCTGGACCAAAGTGGTGGACCAACAGACGGCCATCCAAACGGCGCGAGCGAGCGAGCGTGCCTAAAAATAATTTTTCCATGATAGTTTTGGATCAACTCCAGGAAACAGAGAAAGGGAGCCAATCAGGACGAAGCACAGCTGTGATCCAATCACTTAAAAATCAGTCCAATCAGGCGAGTTTCCAGCAGCTGAAATGAAACAAACGCTTTCACCGGCTTCCTTTGAATTAAAAAAAGAGGAGCTGCTGCTGACTGGCAGTGAAACACAGAGAGTTTAGTCTTCTAGATGACTTCAGTTTAATTTGACTCTGAGCTAAATCAACTTGAACTGCAGCAGATTTGAAGACAAGTGAAATAAATCAGCTGTTTGTGTCTGAAACGATCAAACCGTCACTCTAGAATCATCTCCTCCCTCGACTTGCACAGTGCTAATGCCTCTCAGCCATCTGCCCCGTTTCTCTCCCAAGTCGTCCTGATCAATTAGTCTCCTTCTCGCCGTCGGCCTGTCTACACGGCCCCCCCTCCCCCTCTCTGTGTTTTCCTGTAGACTCTGTCAAACAGTGGCGTACAGTATGGGCAGAGTGCCCTAAACCCCTGAAACCATCGCGCCGCAAACACTCTCCCGGCCTGCAAAAGGAAGTGGAGAGAGCCTGCCAAAGATAAAGTGGAGGACCACAAACAAATGGAGTAACTGAGCTCATTAAAGGGGCAGTGTGTGTGTGTGTGTGTGTGTGTGTGTGTGTGTGTGAGCATCCTGCCGAAGCCCGATCGGCTTTCGCTGACATCATCTGCACCATGAGGCGCTCGGAGTCATTGATAAATCTGACGCACCTGAAACGAACTACAGCGATGAAGACGAGCCCAGATCGTTCTCTCTGGGAATGGTCGCGATGCCACCGGGGGGAAAAGTCAAATGTTTACTCGTTAAAGGGGAAATTAAAGGTACTCCAGAAGCAAAAGTAACAGAGTACTCACTGTGAAGAAGAGTAGGGTGTCTGAAAAGATTGTAATTCAAAGTTTGGACATTTCTGCGCTCTCAGATTCAGTTTAATCGACAGATGTCTGTTTGTTCACAAAGCGCTACGGGCGCTCTAAACGTGGCCTTGGAGGCTCCAGGACAGCTAGGGTGGCTCATACTAACATGCAATCTGCAGTGATTCCTCCTGAAATTTTAATTTCAACCACGAGGAGGTAAAACAAGGCCGCAAACATCAGCGTCCGTGACAGTCCTAGCACCGAACGAGTTTCTTCCACCTGAAAACGAAGCAGGACAGAGGACTGCCGTGTACCCAATAAATATCAAACATTTATTTGGTTGGTTGTATCACGAGCACATTAAATCATAAAGATGGAATCCTGTCACTGGTCTACAAAAATGTTATGTAACTGATTAGACTTCAAATATTCAATCCACCTCTCTAATATTGATCCTGTGTACAGTTTCAAAATGATTTTACAAATGTGATTCATGCTCTTCATCTCCACCTAAGTGGTTGTTTTTGCAGTGAATGGGATGAGACGGCAGAACTTCCACCTTAAGTCCGATCGTGAGTCAATTTCAAGCTGATTTAAGGTGGACTTAGACTCTCCACACAGTTGAAGCAGCATTACAGAAACGTCTGAAAGTTGGAAATGTGGATTCCTCGTGCGAGAACTCCAAGAAACTGGAACGATTTCCGTCAGTGTTGCTGCAGTTAACGAACCTCGAATCAACTCGATGGGATCGACACGTTCTTCCTGCCGCTACGCAAGGAACCGACCGGCTGCCATTTGAGTTTTGAGCTCAAAGTCTTACTGGATCTTAAAATCTTTAGAATCCACCAGCCCGTGTCACACTCGCAGCGCGCTCGGTTCCCTCCAGTCCGAGTTTAGAACATGACCTGGGCTCTGAAGTGCTTCTGCCTGGTGGTGTTGTGGCTCATGCCCATCTTCAGCATCCACTTTGACTTCATCATCTGTACGTACTGCATGTCTCTCGGTTTCTGATGGAAGCTGTTGCCTAAGAGAGAGAGAGAGAGCACACAGTGTGTCATGATGTGGTTCAGGAGCAGTAAACACAAGGGGGAGCTCTTTCCACGTCACACACTCAGGTCAGGATGGAAAACACACAAAAAAGAAACTTTCCTCAGCAGAGTTGAAGTTTTCTATCACTTAAGTACTCCTCATTCTTATTTCCACAACACAGGACTGAATATTAGTTCACACAAATGCTGAAAACACAGAAAACAGACTACCAGAGCCAAAAGATGAGAAGTAAGAGAGTCCCAAACTCTTTTAAGCCTTTCTTTACCTCAGCTTAGATAAACATAAACTCTGGTTCAGTCCCGCTTTTCTCAACATTTAAAAAATTTGATTGTTTCTGTCTGCAAAAAAATCTGGAAATTGTGATTCATGCATTCACAACCAGCCGACTAGACTACTGTAACTCTGTAAAAAAAAATCCTTCTCTTGTCTCCGGCTCATCCAGAACTCGGCTGCAACATGAAACATGATCACACTGATGACTTTTAAAGCCCTGAGAGGCCCTGCACCGACTTATTGAGTCGAACTTTGTCCCCTCTCGCTCCCTGATGGTCCAAATATCTCCACAAAGGTGACAGAGCGTTTGCAAGTCAGAGCTCCTGAACTGTGGAACGAGCTGCCTGAGGAGATCAGGGCTGCAGACTGTGTCAACTTTTAAATCGCTCTATAAAAAGGGCCTTTAGCTTTAGCTGACCTTTTTATATGCTGACTATTATATGCATATAAACGATGCCGGGGTCATTTTTTAGCCCCCATAACTGAAAAGTTTGAAGCACAGATAAAAATGTTTCTGTCTCGTCTTTTTGTGGAGCTGAATCGCTGATAAAAACTAAACGTTATGGAGGTTTCCAAGCTTTACATGACAGCTGCCTCATCTTTCAGTGAAGGGGAAACAGAATATGAATTACTACACCCGACTGAATAACCTGTACTCCACTGATACCTCAAAATGAACACAGGCAGAATAAATTTGCATTTTAACGAGGGTGGAAAAGACTTTTTGATCATCTTCATAGCAATAAAGAAGCGTTTGACTTCCTCCTCTCCTTCACATGCTGTACTTGATCATTTCATTTGCTTCTTTCTATCTATCCTCATGTTTTGCTGCCCCGCTCCAATCTTACCTCCGTCTCCTCCCCAGCCCAGAGCTTTGTACTGCCGGAGGACTCTGCCGACGGCGTTCCTGTTGTGGGTCAGAACCACCGCTCTCTGAGCTCCGAACCGCTGTTTGTAGTACCTCATGAGGGAGCGGTGGCCGATCTTAGCGCCTGGAGAAAAAAAAAAAAAACGAACATGATAAGTATAAACTGTGACGTGAATGAGAAACATCTCAGGAGAGTTTTCTCACTTCCTGAGCGGCAAACCGTCACATCACAGGAGCTGGAAGCAGAGAACGATCGACATTTCTGCTTTCAGCACGTCGTTATTTGCCAAATTATTTGACTTTTCATGACTTTAGCTGGTTACAAAAACTCATGTTCACCTGAAGGAAGCGTCAGCTCCAGCGTTTCATCGTCGTACTCCAGGCTCTTGTCATCAGGCAGCTCCTCTTCGCCCATCTCGGCGTCCTCTCCATCCTTCCTGTCCGGGTAGCTGCTCCTGTTTGGCAGCAAACAAAGAAAACGTGTGAATCAGAAGGATGAAGATTCACAATAAACACCTTCCTGTTGCCTTTACATGCTCAAATATGCGAAGGAGGCGGTAAGAAGCTAAGGGCCAGCTGCATGTAGTCAGCAGTCAGATCAGCCCGAGAGTCTGGATTTTACAACCTGTTCATCTATTAGCATCTAAACTGCATCAACAGAATAACTTTAACTGACTTCATTACCTGAAGTCGTAGAAGTCTGCAAACTCCAGAGCGGCGTCGCCGTCTGTGAAGAGTTTACAGTGGCTCTTGTCGGTCATGTGACTCTGCACTGCTTCTGCTGAGTAGAACGAGCGTCCCTTCTCGTTACACCATAAGCAAACGTTCCCAGCGCCGACCTTCTCTCCTGTAACACAAGAACAAAAAACATCTTTCACTCATGACAGGAGCAGCGAGTGACAACTCAGTTTAAGTAAATATAATTATCTGAGAGGAGTCATTAATAAGAAGGACTCGGTTCAGGATCAGGGCCAAGTGTAAACCCACCGTGACGTCACCAGTTCATTTGTGGATCACCATTTTAACGTTTGAGGCTTGATTCCCCACATCGTCTTAAACTTTAAATTCAATGACTTTCCAGCCCCGATTCTCTCAAATTCAAGGACACAACAGGCACGGATCAAAGTTATTTACTGTAACAACACTGAGAATTTTTGCTAATAATAGAAAAATATCAAAATAACTTTCTTTCTATTGTTGCACAAAATATTTTAATTCACTTTCAATGACCCACGTCTGTTTACGTCCATTTTCCACCTCAAATTCAGAAACTTTCAAGGATTTCAAGGACCCATGGGAGATATGTGATCACAAGGAAGCCCTAAAACACACTGCTGCTGCTTTATCATCTATTTTACTCTAAGTCAGATTGTCATTTACTAAATGAAACATAATAAAACATCATGCTGTGTGGAAGAAGACTGAAACTAGAGATTGAGGTCATAAATCAACTGAGAAGTGGAGTCGCCCCCTGCTGGACATTTGTAGCAATGCATTGGCATCACTTTTCAGACACACAGAAGCTCGGTCCACAGATTTTATAAGATGATCAGGGCCAGACTTGATCAGGACACCCCGAGAAGATCGATTCCCCTCGCATTTACACCTCCGACTCACCGAGGTAGCGGATGAGGCCCTTGAGGTTGACGAGGAACTCCACATCGGGGATGAAGAAGCTGTGCACTTTGGTCATGTGGGCGACGTTCTTCATGAGCGACTTGGAGTGGTGGGAGCAGAACAGGCAGTCGGTGACGGGGATGGAGCCTGGCAGAGCGGCTGGTTGAGGGTCCGACGGAGCCGCCGAGTCTCCTTCCTCTTGGTCCATCGTCTCCTCTTCCTCTTCCTCCTCCTCCATTTCATCGTCGTCGTCATCTTCCTCCTCCTCGACGTCCTCCCAATCCTCTGGAAAATTTTTATTAGAACATGGTGTTACTTTTTCCACACAGAGAACTTATAAAATTATCTTTAAACTGGCAAACAAACATTTACTGTGACACATCTGAGCGAGGGGCTCCAACAAAACAAACATTTTCCAGGACAACATAGATTTGGGGCGGTAGTAGTTCAAGCAGGATGCGTAAAAAGAAATAATGTTTCAGAGAATCACAGAAAGAACTTGGAACAGTTACGACAATAATTAATATCATGTATTATTATCGTTGTTATTTCATAAAACTTCAAACTGAGTTATTGGAGTTTGTGTTTCACAGTTTTTAAATAAAAATCTCCCTAAAATCAATAAATCCCATAAAAACACCAAAACCAACAGTTATTGTATCTTCTTCCTCTGCGTCGTAGAGCCACAAACACTCACTACAGCAACAAACACTGCCATCAGACGACTGAACTTAGATTTATCAAACCAAACCCACTAATTCAGACTTATCAGACTTCTTTATTTATTTATTTATCTTCTTATTTAATTTATTCTGTGGTGTTTCTGTGAGTAATTTCGTATTACAGTGATGTGAAATGACAATAAAGAGATCTTGAATCTTGAAAATGTGGATTAATCTGCCGCTGAAAATAGTCCCCCCCACAACTGCACTTATATGTATGTGATATATGAAATGTAGATCTTCAGTAGGAACCAATGGGTTCGAGGCAAAGTTCCACAGGCGGGGACAGACTAACAGACGAACACATTGTTGGTTTTCAGGATATTTCCTGACAGTACAGTGGAACACAGTTCGTTGTGCTCAGTGTTTTGATTTCATCCGTATCGCTCAGCTCCTCTTAGGAGTCACAATAGAAAGTTTATTCAGTGATGTCTCCTCCTTACCTTCCCCCGCTGTGGCTCCTTCTTCTCTCTCTCGCCTCTTGGCCTGCTCCTCCAGCCACATCATCCTGGGAGGTTTCTCCAGCTTCTCCAGCTTCTCCGTCCTCTGCGCCTTCCCCTGGCTGGCCGGGCTCGACCTGTGCTGCTCCTTCAGGGCCTGCTGCAGGGCCTCGTTCCTGGCGTCGTGGTCCACCTTCTCGTCGCCGAGCCCCTTCTCCAGGTTCTTCTCGTTCAGCTTCTCCACTTTCCTCTGGGCGGCTAGCAGAGCCTGCTTCTCCGCCTGCTGGTGTTTGTGGGACTGCAGGTGGTTCTGGTAGGCGTTGGCGCTGGAGAACTTCTTGCTGCAGATGGCGCAGCCCTCGGTGGCCGCCGCGTCGCTCAGCTGCTGTTCGGCGGCCGCCCGCTGTGCCAGGACGCGCTCCTGAAAGTTCTCAGCGGTGACCGGCGGCATGTCAGCCACCTTGCGCTTCAGGTTGTAGCGGTGCCAGTCTGTTTTGTAGTGCGCCCGCTGCACCTCGCCGTCTGCGAACGCCACTCGGCAGCTGATGCAGGTGTAGGAGGCCATGGCAACCTGAAGACAAGAGGGGGAAGTCTGAAACTAGGGTTGCAAAATTCCAGGAAAATTGGAAACTTTCCATGGGAATTAGCAGGAATACACCTGGAATTTACTAAATTGAAGGTTGGTTCAAACTTGATGAAGTTCGACTTACAAATAAATCTGTTGAAATGTTTTTAAATTGTTTTATTTTGCATGTCTGCTTATGACAAAACTAAATGTTTAGATTTATGTTTGGACACGATGCAGTTTATGTTTAAATTACCCTCAATTTACAGTTAATTCCCAGTGAGTCCCAAACATTTTCATAATTCCCATGGAAAGTTTCAGAAAGTTTGCAACCCTATCAGAAACCCAAGTATACTGTACACCATTTATCCTGCAAAACAGAGAGCCTCAGACTGTTTTATTTTATGTTGAACTGCAACTTTCATCACTGTCTCCACTGCAGGTTTCCTCAGTTAATGCTGCACAGATGTCCGTCATAATTACCAAAGCTCAATATGATTCTTCCCATTGTTTTTATTTTGTGCAAACTGTCCAGAAATTCAATTTACTACCATTAATGAGGCTGAGACATGAGAAATATCTGACAGTTTTCTTATAAAGTGACAGAAATGATTAAAAAGTTTCCTTCTAAATCGAATAATTAACATTTCCAGTCACATAATCCATCCATGAAATAAATAAGAAACAACAGCTGGATCTTCAGACAGCATTAGAAAGACAGTCGGGTTAGCCTAGCACATGTGGCTACACAGCCGTTAGCTGTCGGGTAAAGTCACTAAGTAATAAAACAGGTAGAAAGCGACACATAACGTTATTCACCGTAACTTAATGAGTAAAATATCAAAGTAGAACTAAATAAACACATAAAGTGTGCTGTGCCGGTCTGAGGCAGGCCATGCTAACCTGGACTAGCAGCCAGCTATCCGCAGCTCACACACTTCAGTGTAAACATCTGCTAATAAGAGCTAAAAGCTAACACAGACAGGAAGAGGTTACAACAGAAGACTGACGTCTGATGTTTACTTACTTTTCAGTGAGCTGACACCTCCAATAAACTGTTTAATCTGTTTATTATTAATAAAATGTCACAACAAGCCACACTTCACACACGAGGGTGACTGCTTCTTCTTCTTCTTCTTCTTCTTCTTCTTCGTGTGTTTTTTCGTCAGTTGGCGCATTACCGCCACCTACTGCTTCCTGTTCGTACCCCTAGGGCAGTGTTTCTCAATCCTGGTCCTCGGGAACACTGCCCTGCATGTTTTAGATTCTAAACATGGTTGCATGTTTTAGATTCTTATGTTTTTTTGTGCATGCACAAAAAAACATGCAAACATGTTTTAGAATCTAAAACATGCAGGGCAGTGTTTCCCGAGGACCAGGATTGAGAAACACTGCCCTAGGGAGTCCACCACCAAAATAACGGTGACTGTGAGGGTGCAGATAGTTGAGAAACTACAAACAGAGGAGGCATTTGCACTCCGATCAGTGGACAAAGACGCACATGAACATATACATGAACTTTTTTTTATCAATCATAAACACATACAGGCTAATAACACAGTATATAAATAGGTTAATAAAGTAAATATATAAGTTGTTTTAGGTCAGGTTTAAACTGTGACACATTTTAAAATATTAATTACATGTGGTCCGTGTTCTGTTGGTCTCTTGTCCAAGGGGTTCTTGGGCTGAAAAAGGTTAAAGACTCCTGCTCTAACATCGTGTTACTTGTTCCACCGTATCTTACCTCTCCTACTTCACTTTGTACTCCATGTAAATGTCTTCCTTTTGTCTCACTCTCCAAATTTTGTTGCCACTGTTGTGTTTTGTCCACAATGTTGAACCGCCATGTTTTTATAGTATAGCATAATGGACAAACTAAACACCGACCCTAAATGTTAATATTTATTCATTTTAATATTTGTACCTTTCACTTTATAGGTATTCCTGGCCAGTGGAGGGGGCTGTTGTATAATGTATGTGGGCAGCTTGGTGACACCAGGGGAACAGTTAATGTGCTGCAGTTACATAAAAAAAAAAAAAAGTTTACAACTCAATTATTGTCAGCTTTTTTTCATAATCATCCATCAACATCTTCTTGACAACATGTGTCAACAAAGAACATTTACTGATTATGTCGTACACTCATAAACATGTGAATATTTAGTTGAACTGACATTAGGATGCAGAGGATATTAAATCACGTGCAAGATTTTAAGGATGACACAGGAAGTCAAGGAAGTAAGGTCAATGATGTATTTTATTTGTGTAAATAATTTTTTATTCATTTAACCCAAAATCACAAATCACTTTACCATCTGTACAATATTAAACAGCATCTATCTTTAATTTGGGTAAGGAAAAAATGATCAATAAAATCAAACAGCAGAAAAACATTTAAAAAAAACAACTTAGAACTCAAATTATGACGTTAAAGTTTCCTGTAGTTTCCTTTGACAGCAAGCTGTTTCTTTTACAAAGGAAATTTATTGCTAACAACCACAGAACATAAAACAACAGGAACTTCAAGTCAGCAAAATCAAAAATATAAACAAGGTCACATCCTAAGTGAGCTAGGATAGGCTCCAGCCTCCCTGCGACCCTAATGAGGATAAGCGGTTACAGCAAATAGATGGATGATGACATGGAGTGTAATAGCAAGCTCATAAAAATCTGAAGGTCTAAATCTTCAAAGGACAATATCAAACATTAAAATATAACCAGTTATTCATTAAGTAATTATGATTACAAATCAGGCCTAGTGAAGATTGGTGGAAGATAAGTCACAACAGATTTTTGATGAAGCTTCAACAGCTTGGTACATTGCTTTGAGAAGAGCATTTATCAGTTTAACTAGATCAGATAATTTTTTACATAAACTAGAACTGTTCTCAGCTTCATATCTAGCCTTTATTTCCTGCACTTCTTTAATTTCTTTCATTTTCTCCTCCATCTCTCTTTCACGCTGTGCCATCAGCTCATTCTGCCTCTTCATGTCATCCTTCACTTTCTTCATTTCTTTCTCGTACTTTTCCTTTATTTTCTTCTCCTGTTCCTCCATCTCTTTGCGCATTTTCTCTTCTTTCTCTTTCAGGATTCGTTCTTTCTCCTCTTCAATCGCCTTCTCTGCTCTCTGGAACATTTCAGTGGTGTAATGTCTTCCTCCGTTCTTCTCTGTTATACTCCTGATCTTGTTCAGCAGCTCAGTGACCTGAGAACGATCTTTCAGCTCATTATTGAAGACGTGGTACTGACCATTACATCTGGCCACAAGTTCCTGAAGCTCCTCACTTTCTGCCAAGCAGTCCTCAATAGGTTCCCCTTCGAGCAGGTCACCATGGGTAAAGAGAACCATGCTGTATTTGTTTGATTCCTCTCCGAAGATTTTTTGAATCATCTGCACCGTCTTCTTTTCTTCTTCTGTGAATCTGTCCAGTTTGATGACGACCAGGAAGATGTGAGGTCCAGGAGAAGCAAAAGAAATGCACTGGACAATATTTTTAACTGTTGTCTGTTCATCAGTGCTGGTGTCAAACAGACCTGGAGTGTCGACAGCAATCTTTTGTCCATCCACCTCACCATAGGCCTTATCACAGTGTACGGTCAAAGATTCAAAGGACAACTTTGATTCAAAGCTCTTATTTCCCAGAATGGTGTTTGCTGTGGCGCTCTTCCCAGCTCCAGTCTTCCCCACCAGCACAATCCTGATGCAATGCTTAGAATTGTATTGGGGCAGGTTGCAGTAGGTTGTGGTAAGCTGAGGTTGAAACCACCAGAAGACTAAGACTGAACAATTCATGCTCTATGTACTCATAAAATTGTGTTCCATGCAGTGCCACAGATCTTTTGAGTGTAAAAATAGTTCAAGTTAGGGGTTCAATTTGCTTTAAACAAAGTACTTGTTGGATTCTCTAACAGCATTTGAAACCTCCATCTTTAAGTTTAGTGTGACATTTAAGATAAAACTGAACAATAAAATCTTGAAATTCCAAATTACATCTCCACAGATGAAGGACAGTTTAATAAATGACTGAAATAACTGTGTCACTCAAAATTTCATTAAATTCTGTGACTCTGTTCCATAAAAGGTCCTAACCTGACTTTGATAAGCCCCTCTCATTTTTAGCAACTCTTTGTCTGAGAGGCAGCTGTATAGAAGCAAATAAGAAACATGAGTATTATAAATATTAGAGAATTTTTAGAAAAGATTCTACTTGCTCAGATTTGTTGGTCAAAGTCAAAGTAAAAATTCAAGATGAAAACAACAATAGACCAAATGCAATAGATCAATGCTTTGTTGGCTCACATGACTGATCCACATTTTATCCCCAACTTTATTGCAAACATTGCATATAAGACGGGGCACTGAATTTGAATGTAACGTTTATGACAGTGGCGTGCAAAGGGAAAGGTTGATGATGATCAAATATGTGAGTATGAGAGACTGAGCCAAGGACAGGTTGAATATCAATGTGAACGCCTGCACAAAGTCTGATGACCCGCCCAGTGATACCATCAGGTCCTGCTGCCTTCCTGGTATTTACACGCTTGAAAGACCTCCTAACATCACGCTCAGAAAGAGCGATAGATCGATATATGTGGAATGTGCTCCCTCCCATCCAGTAATCTCGGCTTCAGCTGTTTTTGCTCGTTGTCTGCAGATGGTCTCAAAGTGAGCATAAAAGTTGTAATAGTCCTACATCATATCACTAAATAAAGTGACCCTCACTCATGTTTGCAAACACTGATTACAGATGAAAGAGATAATAGTGGACTTTGGGAAGGACCAGCGGAGGAATCATACCCCTCTTAATATTAACCATTCCTTGAGGAGACAGCTTCAAGTAACTGTGTGTCCACACGCCATCAAGGGCTGACCAGGACACTGCATACTGACTCTGTGGTGAGAAAGTTACGGCAGAGACTGTTTCATTTGTACAAACAAACAAACAAAAAACTTTTTTCTTTGTTTCTTTTACACCAGACCATGATACTAAGAACTACAGTTTAAAGAGCTGGCTCTATGTGCACTGTAATTTTGACAATTTAAAAGTAACTGGTGTCATTTCTTGTAAATGCTGATGGGAGTGGTGAACAGGGTTTGATGTTATCAGAAGGAACCACAAAGATGTAGAAGGACTGGATAATCAAAATGTTCTAGATTAAAGATAAAACAGACAGTGGGGGGTGTAGATCATATTTCCACTGCAAGCATTCCTCATGTCTTCACTAATGTTGACCAAACTGACAAAGACTGAAACTGAAGACGTCACCTGTATATTTTTATTTGATTTGAGCTACAAACTTTAAGGTTGTTTCAGTTAGTTTAATTCATAATGTGTCTTGTTTTGCTCCTTTCATGCCTTTATTGTAACAACTACATTTTCTGAATTGGAATTTATGTTTTGTACAGCATCTTGCTCTCCATGTACAAACACATGATTTTATTTTCTGCAAACCTTTCATAGAAAATAACAGATTTATTGACATAAAAACAACTGTTTGTAAGGAGGACTTTCCTAAAATCATGAAAGAACATTCAAACATATCAAGCTTTTGTGGCAGGAGACTCCAAACTTTGAACAGTAACATACATTTAAAACATTTTAATATAATCTGTCAAACAGCAGAAATTTTGCAGGTCAGTGCCGTAAAGCGTTACGTACTTCTCCCGACTCGGAGCCCAAAGTTACATAATGTGAGAATAACAGGAATGACAGAGACACCATTCACCTGATTACAAGTTTTTACAGATTACAGTTATTTTCTGACCAGTGGAGGGGGCTGTTGTGTAACGTCTGTGTCCATGCATGAGGGCAGCTTGGTGACAACAGGGGAACAGTTAATGTGCTGCAGTTACATAAAATGAAAAGAAACAAGCTCGAGTGTAAAAAATAAATAACTTTGGTTATTTAACTACAACCATATCTGTTTTTATGTTTCCACCTGGTTCTGTCTGACACTGCAGTTAAATAATGAGTTACAATAAAAGTTTAGACTCAAACTTTGAATAATGTCAACCAATCATTTATCAGCTTTATTTCATGATTACCAACATATAACATTATCAACATATTCTCGACAATCTGTGGCACCAAAGAACATTTACTGATCGTCCCATACACTTATACACCCATGTGATTTTTTTTAGCTCTGTTTATCTGACATCATGAAGTAGAGGACATTGAATCACACACAAGATTTTAAGGATGTTACATGTTTTCTCCCCCATTTCTCTTTTGTGAGCTGCCTTCAAGTGCTCCTCATGTCAACGTACAGTACATCACCTGACTTTATCCAAAACTCATAAAATGCACCATCTCTAACAGAGTTAAATGACTCCTGAAAAACTCCACAGAAATTAATTGGAAGAACTGATGTATCACCTGTATGTAAAATTGGACTTTGGCATATGCACTGCCTGCATTTTGAAAGTTTTTTTAAGTTGCGTTATTTGTTAACAATTAATTAAAACATGAACTATCTATTAAAACATACTATAGATACAAATATTTACAAGCCTTTTTAGATGTCTGTACCACAGTCATGTTTTATTTATTGAACTCAGAATCACAAATGACTTTACCATCGGTACAACAGTTAACACTGTCTGTCGATTTGGGTCAAACAAAAAATGATTTAACAGGAAAAAATGATCAATAAAATGAAATAGCTGCAGTAAGCTGTTCTTTTACAAAGGAAACTTATTGCTGACAACCAGAGAACATAAAGCAACAGGAACTCATGATATCTGTACCACATTCTGTGGGTGAGAAAGGTCTGTGTCAAAAAGCCTTGTTCTTGTTTACAGCAACAACAAATTCACACGTTACACTGACTCACAAAATCTGCTGCAGATGTCACATATAAAGTAAAATGTCTTAACTGAATATATCACCCATCAAAATACATTTAAAATAAAGTACACTAACAATAACAAGCTCCTAAAATGGCAGGTGTTTTGCAAGTCAAATATCAAACATTAAAATCTGATCAGTTATTCATTAAGTAATTGTTATTTTTACAATCAGACACAATAATGAACAATAACAGCAATAAATGAATAAATAAGTAGATAAACACACACATACACACACCTGCATCAACCCATACACAGTCACACACCACTTCTTTTGAAAAGGGATTTTGTATACATGCAATGAGACATAACAGTTTACATTAGAAAGGTGAAAAGTCCTTTCCAAAACCTTAAAAAGACTTTTTCAGATTAGATAACAGACCGGTCATGAAATTGATTACAGACTGTACAATAGCCCTTACACGCTGACCTATCATTTTAAATATTGAAGGACTGTTCTCAGCTTCACGTCTAGCATTTCTTTCATGCATTTCTTTCTTTTCTCTCATTTTCTCCTCCGTTTCTCTTTGACGCTGTGCCATCAGCTCATTCTGCCTCTTCATGTCATCCTTCTCTTTCTTCATTTGTTTCTCATACTTTTCCTTTATTTCCTTCTCCTGTTCCTCCCTCTCTTTGCGCATTTCCTCTTCTTTCTCTTTCAGGATTTGTTGTTTCTCCTCTTCAATCACCTTCTCTGCTGCTTGGAACATTTCAGTGGTGTAATGTCTTCCTCCGTTCTTCTCTGTTATATTTCTGATCTTGTTCAGCAGCTCGGTGACCTGAGAACGATCTTTCAGCTCATTATTGAAGACGTGGTACTGACCGTTACATTTGGCCACAAGTTCCTGAAGCTCCTCGCTTTCCGCCAAGAAGTCCTCAATAGGTTCCCCTTCGAGCAGGTCACCATGGGTAAAGAGAACCATGCTGTATTTGTTTGCGTCCTCTCCAAACATTTCCTGGATCTTCTGAACCGTGTTCTTTTCTTCTTCTGTGAATCTGCCCAGTTTGATGACGACCAGGAAGATGTGAGGTCCAGGAGAAGCATAAGAAATGCACTGGGTAATATTTTTAGCTGTTGTCTGTTGATCAGTGCTGGTGTCAAACAGACCTGGAGTGTCGATGACAGCAATCTTTTGTCCATCCACTTCACCAGAGGCCTTATCACAGTGTTTGGTCAAAGGTTTAAAGGAGAACTTTGATTTAAAGCTCTTATTTCCCAGAATGGTGTTTCCTGTAGCGCTCTTTCCAACTCCAGTCTTCCCCACCAACACAATCCTGATCTCCTCATTATTGTATCTGATCGGTTCTGATGGGATGAAAAAAATTAACAAATATTTATCACTTTAGATATTCATCAGATTGTCAAATATAAAATGAGTAACTATGATTATTGGGCTGTTGGGATTTGAAAAACCTAGTTAGTGTTTTAAAGATAGGGTCAGGGCACTCACAGAGTTCTGAACCTTTACAAGTAAATCATGTTAATATATACATATATATTATTGAATTAAGGATAAACATGTAACCTCATGAAAAATGATTTAAAATCAAGAATAAGCAATGTTATGTGTCTGTTTAAATAGACTTTATGTGCTCAAACATGCTGATGGAAACTTTGGACAGAAGTATAGAAATGTAGCTGACAGTTCATTAGATACACCCAGTTAACACTGATGCAGTCTAATACAACAGTCCTGCAATAAATCCTCCCTTCATGAAAGTTCAGTTTTACTGTTGATTCATCTATGCTCATTTCTGAGACAGTTTGTGGTCTTATTGAATTGTATTGTATTACACTGACGTTGGTGTTTCTATTATTTTACCCATCCCATTCATATTAATGAGAGCAGCCTGAATAACAGATCTCCCTGTGTACTACAATACTGAGTATAAACTCATAAAAATACTCTGAATCTGAGAAAAGTTGTTTTTCCATTAAAGCACTGTCGGCTTTAGAACTGATGAGACTGGTTCAATACTTTGAGCTATGACAAGCTGTCGTCTATAAATAAATATTTTATATACAAGTTACAACATTATGAATACAGTTCATTGACTTACCATTTGTGGCATATTTGCTGGCCATAGTTGGTTCTGGAGAGAAGAGCTGGTCTGCTGCTGAGCTGAAGAAGTGAAGTGAAGTGAAGTCTGTCTGCAACAACACCTCCTTATATGAAGACATCAGGCAACAAACCACACCCACACAAAATGCAGCCAACGAACCCTGTTCATCCCTCCAAGCTTCCTCCAAGCTTCCTCCAAGCTTCCTCCAAGCTTCCTCCAAGCTTCCTCCCACAGTCAAAAGACATGGAGGTGAAATCTGCACAGATTTAGATGCTGAGCTTCCAATTTGTTTTTCCAATGACTGCTGATTCCTCATATTCTTATTTAACTGTTGCTCAGAGGTTCTTTGTCTCTTTCTGCACATCCAGTTGTCAGTCTGGCTGAACCATTGTACAGCATTTTGCTCTCCATGTACAATTTTTACATTTTAATATAATTTGTAAAACAACAGAAATTTTGCAGGTCAGTGCCGTAAAGCGTTACGTACTTCTCCCGACCCGGAGCCCAAAGTTACATAATGTGAGAATAACAGGAATGACAGAGACACCATTCACCTGATTACAAGTTTTTTCAGATTACAGTTATTTTCTGACCAGTGGAGGGGGCTGTTGTGTAACGTCTGTGTCCATGCATGAGGGCAGCTTGGTGACAACAGGGGAACAGTTAATGTGCTGCAGTTACATAAAATGAAAAGAAACAAGCTCGAGTGTAAAAAATAAATAACTTTGGTTATTTAACTACAACCATATCTGTTTTTATGTTTCCACCTGCTTCTGTCTGACACTGCAGTTAAATAATGAGTTACAATAAAAGTTTAGACTCAAACTTTGAATAATGTCAACCAATCATTTATCAGCTTTATTTCATGATTACCAACATATAACATTATCAACATATTCTCGACAATCTGTGGCACCAAAGAACATTTACTGATCGTCCCATACACTTATACACCCATGTGATTTTTTAGCTCTGTTTATCTGACATCATGAAGTAGAGGACATTGAATCACACACAAGATTTTAAGGATGTTACATGTTTTCTCCCCCATTTCTCTTTCGTGAGCTGCCTTCAAGTGCCTCCTCATGTCAACATACAGTACATCACCTGACTTTATCCAAAACTCATAAAATGCACCATCTCTAACAGAGTTAAATGACTCCTGAAAAACTCCACAGAAATTAATGGGAAGAGCTGATGTATCACCTGTAAAATGTAAAATTGGACTTTGGGATATGCACTGCATAAACAGACAACAGACTGTAGAAACAAGCCTAAACTACAACGGTATCATCATTGTGTCATACTTAGTAAATATAACTAATAATATTTATAATTATAATATATATGAAATGACTAATAATAATAATAGTCACAGTACTGTACCTCCTCCATGAAAAGCTTTGTCTTTGCTCAGAACAAATTATTTGAGCTTCATGGTAAACTGTTGTCAGCGTAGAATCTCTAAAAGAAGCTCTGCCTTTTCCTTTAAGACCATTAAAGAATGGAACAAGCTCCCAGACAGTCTAAAGACAGACACAGTGTCTGTATTTTATAAGCCTAATTATAATTATTATTATAATTATAAACGATATCTATTAAAACAAACTATAGATACAAATATTTACAAACCTTTTTATCTATTGAACTCAAAATCACAAATGACTTTACCATCGGTACAACAGTTAACACTGTCTGTCGAATTGGGTCAAACAAATTATTATTATTTTTTTTAAAGATATTTTTTGGTCTTTTCAAGCTTTATTACTGATAGAGACAGCTGAAGAGTGACAGGAATATGGGGAGAGAGAGATGGGGCTGGGCTGCCACGGCAAGGACTGAGCCTTTGTACATGGGGCGGCTGCTCTACCAACTGAGCTAAACGCTGCCCCAAAATAAAAAATTATTTTAACAGGAAAAAATGATCAAGCTGTTTGAAATTTATTGCAGACAAAATACACACAATGTCAAAAATATAAACAAAAGATTAATATATAAATTGAAATTCCAAATTACATCTCCACAGATGAAGGACAGTTTAATAAATGACTGAAATAACTGTGTCACTCAAAATTTCATTAAATTCTGTGACTCTGTTCCATAAAAGGTCCTAACCTGACTTTGATAAGCCCCTCTCATTTTTAGCAACTCTTTGTCTGAGAGACAGCTGTATAGAAGCAAATAAGAAACATGAGTATTATAAATATTAGAGAATTTTTAGAAAAGATTCTACTTGCTCAGATTTGTTGGTCAAAGTCAAAGTAAAAATTAAAGATGAAAACAACAATAGACCAAATGCAATAGATCAATGCTTTGTTGGCTCACATGACTGATCCACATTTTATCCCCAACTTTATTGCAAACATTGCATAAAACCACTGAATTTGACAAATTTCAAACTGTGTCTGTGTTTTCTTGCAGTTGTTTTCTCAGACACAGTTGATGATGAAATATGTGGGTATGAGAAACTGAGCTAAGGACAGGTTGAATATCAATGTGAACGCCTGCGCTATTTGGTCGGCACAAAGTCTGATGACCCGCCCAGTGATACCATCAGGTCCTGCTGCCTTGCTGGTATTTACACGCTTGAAAGACCTCCTGACGTCACGCTCAGAAAGAGCGATAGATCGATAGATGTGGAATGTGCTCCCTCCCATCCAGTAATCTCGGCTTCAGCTGTTTTTGCTCGTTGTCTGCCGATGGTCTCAAAGTGAGCATAAAAGTTGTAATAGTCCTACATCATATCACTAAATAAAGTGACCCTCACTCATGTTTGCAAACACTGATTACAGACGAAAGAAATAATAGTGGACTTTGGGAAGGACCATTTCCTTTTGTTCCTTGAGGAGACAGCTTCAAGAAACTTTGTGTCCATGCCATCAAGGGCTGACCAGGGCACTGCATACTATCTATATGAGGTATCCCCTCAAATACGGATGAATTTCTACTCTTGCACCTTAAAGAGCATCCTGACATGACTGTGAACAGCACTGAACAAGACCCTTCAAAGATAGGCTCATTCAGCTGAACGTACCATAGATGCTGGTCTACCTGCCTAAACTATATTTTGACCAGATGCTGCAAGAGAACCTTAAAGGATCCCAGCCACCCAGATAACAGCCTTTTCTCCCTGCTGCAATCAGGAAGAAAGTTCTGGATACGCCAGGCCAGAACTGAGAGGCTCAGGATGAGCTTCGACCTCAGACCACACACACACAAATTTTTTTGGCCAAAATGCAGGACTTATGCATTTCAATTACATAGAAAATGTCCATCCATTTAAATTACATAGATTTAGTATGAATTAACTAATAAATTTAATGTGAAGCAAGTAGCAAGATTTATGTTATAGTACCGATAAACTCAATGCTTCCACTACACAGTAGTGTAGTAGTAACCAGGTTTATGCGTTCAATATTAATAAAGCCAATTTGTTTGTCAAAACCCAACAGAGAAAATGAGTTTATTAGTACTATTACATAAATCTTATTACTTGCTTTTGTTAGTTTATTTATATTAAAACATATAAATAAAATAAGGTACTTTGCACAAAACAAATAAAGAATGGCTCCTACAAATGCCTCTTGGTATATAAGCTTCATGCAACAAACCACACCTGCAAAACAGATAATAACCAGGTATGTTTTTGTGTTTGGTTCACAGGCTGTTAAGCCTGAAGTATTGACAGAACAAGAGGTTAGAGGTTACTTCACTGTACACTCAAAAATAATAAACTCATGTGCTTTCACTACACAGCAGTGTAGTAACCAGGTTTATGCATTCAATATTAATAAAGACAATTTGTTTGCCCAAACCCAACAGTGAAAATGAATGCAGTCATTGTGAGTGTATTACTACTATTACATAAATCTTATTACTTGCTTCACATTAAGTTTGTTAGTTTATTTATATTAAAACCATGTAATTCAAATGGATGGACATTTTGTGGTCAAAATATTTTTTGTGTGTGTCCATCATAAACTCTGTAAATCACAGAGAGTTGAGGCGGAGCAGCCGGAGGACGTCAGAGGGAAAACCAGAAAACATTTTCTCCATAAAATATGATCCAGTTTCACCAAAATCAGTGAAATAGTTGGTGGTGTGTGACTTAGTGCCGTAAAGCGTTCTCCCGACCCGGAGCCCAAAGTTACATAGTGTGAGAACAGACGTACGAATGACAGAGACACCATTCACCTGATCACAGGTCAGTGCAGATCAACAGGAGGTAACAGACGTCAGTTTATCAGAGGAAATGTTGCTTTAAGGCAGAGATCATGATTTTGTGTAAAATAAACCAACATGGACTGTTTTATTTTAGTAAAGCATTCTTCTTTGTTGGATTACATTAATATACGTATATATGTATGCAGTCAAAAAAAGATTTTGGCCACTTAAACATTTCAATAACATAGAAAATTTACATCCATTTGAATAACATGGTTTTAATATAAATATACTGACAAACTTAACGTGAAGCAAATAATAAGATTTATGTAATAATACTAATAAACTGAAAATGACTGCACTCATTTTCGCTGTTGGGTTTGGGCAAACAAATTGGCTTGTGTGTATTGGTAGAATGGTCGAGAGATACAGTTGGTGACATCATCGCTAGAGTGGAGAGGAGAGAAAAAACAAAAAAAATAAAACTGTAAACTGAGGCCACAAAGTTTCACTCTACAGAAATAATGGAGCTAAACACGCTCAAAACTACTTTAGATCTATAGATCCATAGATAGATAGATGACTTTATTCATCCCTGAAGGGAAATTAGGTCGTCATAGCACTCTGGTATATTTGAATACAATAAAAATACAATAGAATAAAATACTAAGGTAGAAAAAATAAAAGATTTAAACACAGAATGGGACATGGACACTTAAAAAACACAAGATAAATAGGTAGATAAGGTGCAGTGGCAAGATGATGGTAATGTTATTGTTAATAACAGTATATAGTAATATCCTGCTTATTTAGTCCATAAAGGATATGAAGTCAGTGATGTGGTGCTAATAGAAAATATGTGTAACAGGACCCAGATGCTGCACAGAGATTAAACGCTGGACACTCAGGAAACTGGACCTGGAAATCCAGAAACTAGAAAGAGAAGTGAGTATTTCAGTGCACACAGTAACCATAACTACTATACAGTGTTTTAATCTTTGTTGCTTTTGCTCTCTCTATTCCAGGATCAAAGGAACCAAGACAAATGAGGACTGCCAAATAAAAAAAAAGAAAATTCAACTAGAAAACATTGTGGCATCCTCCCTTTTTCATGAATGTAAAGTAGAATTTAAAAGAGAACCACCAATGCTAAACAAAATGCACACACAGCAAAAAGTGACATTTAAGATGCGGGGGGGCCTTCAATGTTATGCAGTACTGCACATGCAGCAATAACATCACAGGCCCTGTCCGGGGAAACCCTCAGGTGGTGCAGGCACTGAAACCGAGATTTCAGAAGGCCGAAGGTCATCTCGATTCAAGCCCTTCTTTTGTTGTGTGCATGGTTGTAGGCCTGCTGTGGTGGGGTTTGGGAGTCCGCTAGGGGAGTCAAGAGGAATGACTCGCGGGCGTATCCTTTGTCTCCCAGCAGCACACCAGAGAATTTGCCTGATAATACAAGGTATCATTTAGAAAACAACATGGCAGAGTTACACACTCATGATGTCCAAGGTGCTTACAGTACAAATAAAATGTGTGGCTTACCTTGTGAAAGTCACTCGTAAATTGGACTTTGGATTGAAAGACTCTGGAGTCGTGCACTGAGCCAGGCCACTTTTTGCCTCTAAATTGCTGACAAGGCAGTCAGCATCCCCAACAGAATAAAGGAAGCTCCCATTTGCAAACCATCTCAATGTAACACAGACCATCTGTGGTACAGTGAGAGCATGGCTTTGCGCCGTCTGGTGCTGTATTTTTGGACCCAGCAGCCTACATAAATATCTTAGTCCATCACCTGAGAATCTGTATCTTTCAATGAGATAGTCATGTCCAAAGGCCAATGGGTCTGACCTGTCCCGGAAGACTCTTTCATGCCTAAATGCTCGTCTGAGGATTAGGGCTTCCTCATCCAGTACATCCTCCAAAAAAGGGCAAGCCATTATGAAGAGGGAACAGGTGAATGGGAGTTGGACCTATATATACTATATTGCCCTCGTCACATTGAAAACACCCTTGCAACTTCATCAGCTGTGTTTTGTAATCTCAATTACTGCAATAAAACACATATTTATGAAACCTCTGACAGCAATTTGACAAGCAGTCTTCATTAGCATAGCAATATAACACTTGGCCTGAGTAATAATACTACCACTTGAATCAATATAAAAAGACTGTTGCAATTACAAACAGCCAACAGATTTAAATGAAATGAGAAATTACTATATATGTAATATTTTAATACAGGATAATTAAAATGATGCAACATACTTAGAAAGACCATGGACATGCTGTGAAACACATTAATTCCTCACAGGATTGACGGTGGAAATACAGGTGAATCACTAGGATTAATCTTAGCCATAGTAACTTGGCCGGGTTAAGTTTGAGCTGCTTTCATGCAACCGACTTGAGGCTAAATTCAGCCAGGATAACCAACATATCCCAGCTTAATCCCTTATCTTGGTTTTGTGATCCTAAAATAAGGCTTAATCCCTTATTTTAG
This sequence comes from Argyrosomus regius, assembly GCA_946959425.1. Lineage (NCBI taxonomy): Eukaryota > Metazoa > Chordata > Actinopteri > Sciaenidae > Argyrosomus > Argyrosomus regius. Next base: position 25,838,767 of record OX336892.1, on the reverse strand, counting down.
GATCCTGACACTGCATTTACAAACACATGATTTTTTTTCTGCAAACCTTTCATAGAAAATAACAGATTTATTGGGGCGGCGTTTAGCTCAGTTGGTAGAGCAGCCGCCCCATGTACAAAGGCTCAGTCCTTGCTGCGGAAGCCCAGGGTTCGAATCCGACCTGTGGCTCTTTCCCGCTTGTCATTCCCCATCTCTCTCTCTCTCCCCACATTCCTGTCACTCTTCAGCTGTCTCTATCAAACTAAAGCTTGAAAAGGCCAAAAAAATCATCTTAAAAAAAAGAAACAAAATAACAGCTTTATCGACATAACAACAACTGTTTGTAAGGAGGACTTTCCTTAAACCATGAAAGAACATTCAAACATATCAAGCTTTTTTGGCGGGAGACTCCAAACTTTGAACAGTAACATACATTTAAAACATTTTAATATAATCTGTCAAACAGCAGAAATTTTGCAGGTCAGTGCTGTAAAGCAGCTATAAAGACTCAGACTTTGAATAATGTCAACCAATCATTTATCAGCTTTATTTCATGATTACCAACATATAACATTATCAACATATTCTCGACAATCTGTGGCACCAAAGAACATTTACTGATCGTCCCATACACTTATACACCCATGTGATTTTTTTAGCTCTGTTTATCTGACATCATGAAGTAGAGGACATTGTAACACACACAAAATTTTAAGGATGTTACAAGTTTTCCATGATATCTTTGTCCTTGACCATTAACGAATGGAACAAGCTCCCAGACAGTCTAAAAACCTGTACAGATATACAAACCAGAGAACATAAAGCAACAGGAACTCATCCTGGTATTAATCCTCTGCAAGTCAACAAAATCCAAAAAATGTCAAAAATATAAACAAAAGGTCAATGGTAAGGATCATACATTTTTCATGTCACCAGAGTTACATATCATTTATTGAACTTTGCAAGTTGCTTTGGATAAAAGTGTCAGTGAAATGAATGCAGTGTAATGCAGGTTTCTGATTCAATCACACAGCCTGATCTTTATTGACTTATTGAATTTAAAGTTAGAATACTTAAGATTTAGAATTAATAGTCAATCTATTTGCAGTAGTTTTCATTTGTGTTTTTTTGTGATGCCAAAAAATGGATTTTAAGAAACCAGTCTACGTTAATTTGACACAGACATAGCATATGTATATATGTCAAATATCAAACATTAAGTAACTGTTATTTTTTTACAATCAGACCCAATTAGAAATCCAAAAACTGGAATGTCAGCAGTCACAACAGCTGCAGTCAGATTTAAGAACATGGAATGACAACAGACATTTAAAACCATCCATTCACCTTCTCTGCGTGTCACAAAAACACAGCGGTTTGAACCAAAAATCTCAAATTTGAGCTCAACAACAAAGTCCAGATTTCCACTGGTCTAATATCCATTCCTTGCATTTGTTGGTCCAAGTAGTTCTCTTCTTCTTGTTGGTCTCCCTCAGTTTCTTTGCAGTAATTCAACAATGAAGGTCTGATAAACTCCGTCTCCAACAGTTGATGTTGAGATGTGTCTGCTACTTGAACTCTGAAGCATTTAAGTGGCCTCTAATCTGAGGTGCTGCTAATTTGCAATTTCTGAGTCTGGTAACTAATGAACTGCAGCAGAGGTAAGTCTGTATCTTTTTTTCTGGGGCGGTCCTCACAAGAGTCAGTTTCATCATAGTGTTTGGTGTTTTTTTTTGCGACTGCACATCAAGACACATTCAAAGTTCTTAACATTTTTCCAAATAACCTGACCTGCACGATGAATTGTCATTTCTCTTTACTCAGTTGAGTGGCACACCTGTTCATTGAAAACCATTTCAGGTGACTGCCTCATGAAGCTGACTGAGAGAAGACTGTACAAAGCTGCCATCCAAGCAAAGGGTGTCTACATTCAAGAATATAAACTGTAAAACATATTTTGCTTTGTTCACCACATAATTCCATAAGTGTTATTTCATAGTTTTGATGTGGAAAAAACATTGAATGATGGTGCGTTCAAACTTTTGACTGGTACTGTTGCCTTACTTATGTTTTATTATGTGTAGGTAGACTTTTAATGTGGTCAACTACTACAGAAAGATTGAAGTGGACAGAGTCTCAGACCTTCAGTCTTAACACATATGCTTAATAATCTACATTGTGGGGACTTGGGAATTGTGTCCCCAAATGGTAGCCATGTCCCCGCAATGTTACTGTGTGAACATGAGGAATACATTTCTACAACAGCTACGTTAAGATAGATTTTTATTGACATTCTTTAGTTTAAATACATAAATGTACATTTTGTTTATGCAGTTTGGTTCTGACCCACCAACGTAGTTTTGAACTAACTTTTCTCTCTTTGAGATAACTGCAGGGAAGCCACCATGACACAACCGGAAAGTAAATGAAAAACACCATTTATTGTATCAGTGTACTAAATATTTTTACCTATTGGAACTTTAAAAAAAATTTATACAGTTATCACTAGAAATGAACTGAACTTTGTACATATTGTCTGCTTTCATTTTATTTGTGTGAATAAAAGTTACAGCAATAAATCAGAAACGAAATGCAGATAGCATCTAACCAGAAGTGCATCAGCAGTGATTTAAATAATTATGGTACAGTATATACAGACTATAAACAGGCTATGGCTATGATATACAAGTATGAACTATAATGACTATGATGGTACTGTCACAACTGCCTGACTCTGGCTGGGGGGCTGTGTGTGTGTGACTCGTGTTTTTGCTGTGTGCTTGGGTTTTTGTTTTTGTTTCTCCCTTTCTTTCCATGTGTCTGGAGTTGGTGGGCGTGGCCTCCTGATTGCAACACACCTGCATTCCATCAAGCCCCTGCTCTCCATTCATCATCACCACACTACTTAAGATCTGCCCAGCTCTCCAGTCCTCGCTGGATTGTTGTGTATTCACGTACGCTTCACACCAGCTCCTGACCGTCTGCTTACTGAGTTTGACCCGTGTTCCTGTGTCACTTACCTCTCTCCTCTGTTTTGCCATCAGGAAACTCGTTCAGCACTCCCTGGTGCACCTGTCTTCATTGCCAGTCAGCACCGTCTTCTGGATCCAACCACACCTTGCTCTCTCCGCCTGTTCCTCAACTTCTCCCTCCACAACCGAACCCGGACCCGACCTCACTTCCCCCACTCACCGTTCATTCATTCATTTCTGTTTCTCAATAAACATCTTCACGTACTCATCAGCTCCTTCTGCTTCTGGGTCCTGTTTCCGAGCGTGACAGGTACAGACTATAGATAGACTATGTACAGACTATAAAAGTATTTACAGATGCAGTCGTGATTACAGAATTACAATAATTATGATATAATATTGTATGTACAGTAATGCAGTGAGTGAGGAAAGTCCAGTTCACTTCCTGAGGGGATGGAGGGATGGGGGGTTGGGGCGTCGGGGGGCAGAGATCAGCATGGAACCTGGTGGTTTTGGTCCGGAGGCTCCTGTAGCGCCTCCCAGAGGGCAGGAGGGCAAACAGTCTGTGTGCTGGATGGCAGGAGTCTCTGGTGATGTTTGTTGCTCTCCGAAGGCAACGCTTCCTGTAGATGTCCTCAATGGCAGGAAGTGAGGCTCCGGCGATGTGCTGGGCGGTTTTCACCACCTTCTGCATAGCCTTCCGGTCCGAGACAGAGCAGTTCCCGTACCAGACTGTAATACAGTTGGTTAGGATGCTCTCGATGGTGCAGTGGTAGAAGTTCACCAGGATGTCTGAAGAGAGGTGGTTTTTCATCAGAATCCTCAAGAAGAAGAGGCGCTGCTGAGCCTTCTTGATCAGGTTGGAGCAGTTAGTCATCCAGGAGAGGTCCTGTGAGATGTGGATCCCCAGGAATTTGAAGCTGGTCACATGCTCCACTGTTACACCGTTGATGTGGACGGGTAGATGAGTGACAGCATTCCTCCTGAAGTCCACGATGAGCTCTCTGGTTTTTGATGTGTTGAGCAGCAGGTTGTTGTCCTCGCACCACACAGCCAGGCGATCCACCTCCTCCCTGTAGGCCAATTCATCGTTGTTTTTGATGAGGCCAATCACCGTGGTGTCGTCTGCAAACTTAATGAAAGTGTTGGAGCCATGTCCAGGTCTGCAGTCGTGGGTGAAGAGGGAGTAGAGGAAGGGACTCAGCACGCAGCCTTGTGGTATGCCAGTGTTTATGGTGAGAGTGGAGGAGCAGTGATGGTCTAACCCCGCGGTTCTCAAAGTGTGGGGCGCGCCCCACTGGTGGGAAATAGAGACGTGACAGGTGGGGCGCGCCAAATGGGAGGAAATTTTCCTTTTTATGCCTATCTTTTTCCAGACATCCCAACTCTCCCAGAAGTTCCGGGAGTCTCCCGCATATTGATAGTGGCTCCCTGGCGCCTGCAAATGAGATCCAATCTGGAGCAAGACCTGTGCACTAGACTAGAGAGTGACTGCGCGCGTGTTTGTTTGTGTGACTATAAATGCAGCGCGTGTGAGAGCAAAGCGTCCTTATAGCTGTGTGTTGTTATTAGACTGATCACCCACCCCCCCACTGTGTATTCAGACAGGGACAGGAAAACCGGCAACCGGTGGTGGGGGGGGTGAGGGGAGCTGAGGTGGGTTGCTGAATGTAACCGCTATGAAACAATAAAATAACTTTTTTCATTTCTCTGATTAATGACAGCTTTATCGAGGCCGCCGCTCGCTCTATTATGTCTCTCTACCAAAGCGCTCTCTCTCTCTCTCTCTCTCTCTCTCTCTCTCTCTCTAATCATCTGACACAAATCAAATTAAACTTCTTCGTGTCATTATATTTTGCGGCGTAAATTGCGAGTCAGACTCAGATTTAGAAGCTGGTACATGAAATAAACAAAGTGAGAACACACACACAGGTAGATTATCAGAGTTTAGTCCGTGAATCCACCTGGATAGTCTTAGAGACAGTCTCAGAGACATTTCAGGCTGTCTGTGGAGGTTTGACCGATCTGAGTGTCTGATTGGCGGCCGGAGCGTGACGTGGGGCTCCGTTTTCCCAAAAGTTGAATCTCGCTCAGCTTCTCTCCCGGACGCTGGCGACGTTTTTTGCGGCAACCCCTGCGTTGCGGGCTGCCGGTGCGGAAACGCACGACCCTCCACTGAAATGAACTGAAAAAAGTCGCCGGCGTCCCTGTCCCTGTAATGCAGGGATAACAATCATATGTTCACTTGCTCACCTGTCTTGCTAAATGCATTGCTCTTTTTTTTTAACAGATTGCAAAGTGGCACTTTTATTTTCTCTATTTCTCTATTTTTGCTTTTAACTGTGTGTTTTAAATTTTTAAAAATTGTGTTGTTTTTTTTATGATGTTCTTTTTATATGCTCTGTTTTTATGTAAAGCACATTGAGTTGCCTCTTTGTATGAAATGCGCTATATAAATGAAAATGCCTTGCCTTGCCTTACCTGTATGTAAAATTTGGACTTTGGCATATGCACTGCATAAACAGACAACAGACTGTAGAAACAAGCCTAAACTACAACGGTATCATCATTGTGTCATACTTAGTAAAAATAATATAATATATATAAAATGACTAATAATAATAATTTTAATTTTTAAAATAACTCACAGAACAAATTATTTGAGCTTCAAGGTAAACTGTTGTCAGCGTAGAATCTCTAAAAGAAGCTCTGCCTTTTCCTTTAAGACCATTAAAGAATGGAACAAGCTCCCAGACAGTCTAAAGACAGACACAGTGTCTGAATTTTATAAGACAGAATTATAAACGATATCTATTAAAACAAACTATAGATACAAATATTTACAAACCTTTTTAGATGTCTGTACCACATTCATGTTTTATTTATTGAACTCAGAATCACAAATGACTTTACCATCGGTACAACAGTTAACACTGTCTGTCGATTTGGGTCAAACAAAAAATGATTTAACAGGAAAAAATGATCAATAAAATCAAATAGCTGCAGTAAGCTGTTCTTTTTACAAAGGAAACTTATTGCTGACAACCAGAGAACATAAAGCAACAGGAACTCATGCTGGTATTAATCCTCTGCAAGTCAACAAAATCCAAAATATACACAATGTCAAAAATATAAACAAAAGGTCAATGGTAAGGATCATACATTTTTCATGTCACAAGAGTTACTATCATTTATTGAACTTTGCAAGTTGCTTTGGATAAAAGCGTCAATTTAATGAATGCAGTGTAATGCAGGTCCACCAAATATGGACCCAAACATCCTGAACTTTGTTATGATCACATAGTCAATGTTCTGAGTATCCCCAAGAGTTTTCAAGTTCCCAGAAATGTGTGTGTCTCTCATGAGTGTGTATGACTTCTCCATGATCTGGTCAAGGCAAGCTGGCAAAACAAGTCAGTACTGGCGATGAATGTTATCTGGCAGAACAGGCGATTAATTCTGGCAGTCGTCCCAGAACACGATATTGCTGATGCCAAGACCTCTCCAAAAGGGGTTTCCTGGATGTGCTATGAATGTGTTTCCCCATCTGTGTGATTGCATGTCCATGTGTGTGTCTATGCAATTCTATATGTGTGCTTCTGTTATATTACGTGTAAAAATATATATGTATCACTCAGAACATGACACTTATTGAATTTAAAGTTATAATACTTAACGTTCGTACATACACTGTCTGTTTGTATTTTATGAGACACAAAGATGTCTGTACCAAAAAGCCTTGTTCTGCACTTCCTTGATTTTGCAAGTCAAATATCAAACATTAAAATCTAATCAGTTATTCATTAAGTAATTTTTTTTTTTTTTACAATCAGACCCAATTAGAAATCCAAAAACTGGAATGTCAGCAGTCACAACAGCTGCAGTCAGATTTAAGAACATGGAATGACAACAGACATTTAAAAAACAGACAGTATAAAGCAAGTACGTAAATAACTGAGTAAAAAAAATACAAGAACAAAAAAAAAATACAAAACAATAACAGCAATGAATATATAATATATATATTATATTATATAAAATATATAAGTATATTAATACACACATACACACCTACATAAACCCATACACAGTTACACACCACTTCTTTTGAAAAGGGATTTTGTATACATGCAATGAGACATAACAGTTTGCATTAGAAAGGTGAAAAGCCAAAATCTTCCAGAAGGATCATATCTTAAATAAATTTAGCCTTGAAAAACTCTACAATAACAGTCAATATAACTTTACCTATCATTTTAAGAATTGAAGGACTCTTCTCAGCTTCCTCTCTAGCCTTTCTTTCCTGCATTTCTTTCATTTCTCTTATTTTCTCCTCCATCTCTCGTTCACGCTGTGCCCTCAACTCATTCTGCCTCTTCATGTCAGCCTCCTTCTGCATTTCTTTCATTTCTCTCATTTTCTCCTCCATCTCTCGTTCACGTTGTGCCCTCAACTCATTCTGCCTCTTCATTTCATCCTTCACTTTCTGCATTTCTTTCATTTCTCTCATTTTCTCCTCCATCTCTCGTTCACGTTGTGCCATCAGCTCCTTCTGCCTCTTCATTTCAGCCTCCTTCTGCATTTCTTTCATTTCTCTTATTTTCTCCTCCATCTCTCGTTCGCGTTGTGCCCTCAACTCATTCTGCCTCTTCATGTCAGCCTCCTTCTGCATTTCTTTCATTTCTCTCATTTTCTCCTCCATCTCTCGTTCACGCTGTGCCATCACCTCATTCTGCCTCTTCATGTCAGCCTCCTTCTGCATTTCTTTCATTTCTCTCATTTTCTCCTCCATCTCTCGTTCACGTTGTGCCCTCAGCTCATTCTGCCTCTTCATGTCAGCCTCCTTCTGCATTTCTTTCATTTCTCTCATTTTCTCCTCCATCTCTCGTTCACGTTGTGCCCTCAACTCATTCTGCCTCTTCATGTCAGCCTCCTTCTGCATTTCTTTCATTTCTCTCATTTTCTCCTCCATCTCTCGTTCACGTTGTGCCGTCAACTCATTCTGCCTCTTCATGTCAGCCTCCTTCTGCATTTCTTTCATTTCTCTCATTTTCTCCTCCTTCTCTCGTTCACGTTGTGCCGTCAACTCATTCTGCCTCTTCATGTCAGCCTCCTTCTGCATTTCTTTCATTTCTCTTATTTTCTCCTCCATCTTTCGTTCACGTGGTGCCCTCAACTCATTCTGCCTCTTCATGTCAGCCTCCTTCTGCATTTCTTTCATTTCTCTCATTTTCTCCTCCATCTCTCGTTCACGTTGTGCCCTCAACTCATTCTGCCTCTTCATGTCAGCCTCCTTCTGCATTTCTTTCATTTCTCTCATTTTCTCCTCCATCTCTCGTTCACGTTGTGCCCTCAGCTCATTCTGCCTCTTCATGTCAGCCTCCTTCTGCATTTCTTTCATTTCTCTCATTTTCTCCTCCATCTCTCGTTCACGTTGTGCCCTCAGCTCATTCTGCCTCTTCATGTCAGCCTCCTTCTGCATTTCTTTCATTTCTCTCATTTTCTCCTCCATCTCTCGTTCACGTTGTGCCGTCAACTCATTCTGCCTCTTCATGTCAGCCTCCTTCTGCATTTCTTTCATTTCTCTCATTTTCTCCTCCTTCTCTCGTTCACGTTGTGCCGTCAACTCATTCTGCCTCTTCATGTCAGCCTCCTTCTGCATTTCTTTCATTTCTCTTATTTTCTCCTCCATCTTTCGTTCACGTTGTGCCATCACCTCATTCTGCCTCTTCATGTCAGCCTCCTTCTGCATTTCTTCCATTTCTCTTATTTTCTCCTCCATCTCTCGTTCACGCTGTGCCATCAACTCATTCTGCCTCTTCATGTCAGCCTCCTTCTGCATTTCTTTCTTTTCTCTTATTTTCTCCTCCATCTCTCGTTCACGTTGTGCCCTCAACTCATTCTGCCTCTTCATGTCAGCCTCCTTCTGCATTTCTTTCATTTCTCTTATTTTCTCCTCCATCTTTCGTTCACGTGGTGCCATCAGCTCATTCTGCCTCTTCATGTCAGCCTCCTTCTGCATTTCTTTCTTTTCTCTCATTTTCTCCTCCTTCTCTCGTTCACGCTGTGCCCTCAACTTATTCTGCCTCTTCATGTCAGCCTCCTTCTGCATTTCTTTCATTTCTCTTATTTTCTCCTCCATCTTTCGTTCACGTGGTGCCATCAGCTCATTCTGCCTCTTCATGTCAGCCTCCTTCTGCATTTCTTTCTTTTCTCTCATTTTCTCCTCCTTCTCTCGTTCACGCTGTGCCCTCAACTTATTCTGCCTCTTCATGTCAGCCTCCTTCTGCATTTCTTTCTTTTCTCTCATTTTCTCCTCCTTCTCTCGTTCACGCTGTGCCATCACCTCATTCTGCCTCTTCATGTCAGCCTCCTTCTGCATTTCTTTCATTTCTCTCATTTTCTCCTCCATCTCTCGTTCACGCTGTGCCATCACCTCATTCTGCCTCTTCATGTCAGCCTCCTTCTGCATTTCTTTCATTTCTCTCATTTTCTCCTCCTTCTCTCGTTCACGTTGTGCCGTCAACTCATTCTGCCTCTTCATGTCAGCCTCCTTCTGCATTTCTTTCATTTCTCTCATTTTCTCCTCCATCTCTCGTTCACGCTGTGCCATCACCTCATTCTGCCTCTTCATGTCAGCCTCCTTCTGCATTTCTTTCATTTCTCTCATTTTCTCCTCCATCTCTCGTTCACGTTGTGCCGTCAACTCATTCTGCCTCTTCATGTCAGCCTCCTTCTGCATTTCTTTCATTTCTCTCATTTTCTCCTCCATCTCTCGTTCACGTTGTGCCATCAACTCATTCTGCCTCTTCATGTCAGCCTCCTTCTGCATTTCTTTCTTTTCTCTTATTTTCTCCTCCATCTCTCGTTCACGTTGTGCCCTCAACTCATTCTGCCTCTTCATGTCAGCCTCCTTCTGCATTTCTTTCATTTCTCTTATTTTCTCCTCCATCTTTCGTTCACGTGGTGCCCTCAACTCATTCTGCCTCTTCATGTCAGCCTCCTTCTGCATTTCTTTCTTTTCTCTCATTTTCTCCTCCATCTCTCGTTCACGCTGTGCCATCAGCTCATTCTGCCTCTTCATGTCAGCCTCCTTCTGCATTTCTTTCTTTTCTCTCATTTTCTCCTCCATCTCTCGTTCACGTTGTGCCCTCAACTCATTCTGCCTCTTCATGTCAGCCTCCTTCTGCATTTCTTTCATTTCTCTCATTTTCTCCTCCATCTTTCGTTCACGTGGTGCCATCAGCTCATTCTGCCTCTTCATGTCAGCCTCCTTCTGCATTTCTTTCTTTTCTCTCATTTTCTCCTCCTTCTCTCGTTCACGCTGTGCCATCACCTCATTCTGCCTCTTCATGTCAGCCTCCTTCTGCATTTCTTTCATTTCTCTCATTTCCTCCTCCATCTCTCGTTCACGCTGTGCCATCACCTCATTCTGCCTCTTCATGTCAGCCTCCTTCTGCATTTCTTTCATTTCTCTCATTTCCTCCTCCATCTCTCGTTCACGCTGTGCCATCAACTCATTCTGCCTCTTCATGTCAGCCTCCTTCTGCATTTCTTTCATTTCTCTCATTTCCTCCTCCATCTCTCGTTCACGCTGTGCCATCAACTCATTCTGCCTCTTCATGTCAGCCTCCTTCTGCATTTCTTTCATTTCTCTCATTTTCTCCATCTCTCGTTCACGCTGTGCCATCACCTCATTCTGCCTCTTCATGTCATCCTTCATTTCCTTCATTTGTTTCTCGTACTTTTCCTTTATTTTCTTCACCAGTTCCTTCCTCTCTTTGTGCATTTCCTGTTCTTTCTCTTTCAGGATTCGTTCTTTCTCCTCTTCAATCGCCTTCTCTGCTGCTTGGAACATTTCAGTGGTGTAATGTCTTCCTCCATTCTTCTCTGTTATATTTCTGATCTTGTTCAGCAGCTCGGTGACCTGAGAACGATCTTTCAGGTTATTATTGAAGACGTGGTACTGACCGTTACATTTGGCCACAAGTTCCTGAAGCTCCTCGCTTTCTGCCAAGAAGTCCTCAATAGGTTTCCCTTTGAGCAGGTCACCATGGGTAAAGAGAACCATGCTGTATTTGTGCGATTCCTCTCCGAAGATTTTTTGAATCTTCTGAACTGTGTTCTTCTCTTCTTCTGTGAATCTGCCCACTCTGATGACGACCAGGAAGATGTGAGGTCCAGGAGAAGCATAAGAAATGCTCTGGGCAATGTCTTTAGTGGTTGTCTTTTCTTCAGTGCTGGTGTCAAACAGACCTGGAGTGTCGATGACAGCAACCTTTTGTCCATCCACTTCACCGCAGGCCTTATCACACTTTTTGGTCAAAGATTTAAAGGAGAACTTTGATAAAAAGCTCTGTTTTCCCAGAATGGTGTTTGCTGTGGCGCTCTTCCCAGCTCCAGTCTTCCCCACCAACACAATCCTGATCACCTCATTATTGAATCTGATCGGTTCTGATGGGATGAAAAAAATGAACAAATATTTATCACTTTAGGTATTCATCAGATTGTCAAATATAATATGAGTAACTATGATTATTGGACTGTTGGGATTTGAACTCATGTTGGATTTTGAAAAACCTAACCTGGTCACTGCACTTGACTCCACAGAGTTCTGATTGTTCTGATTATTCTTAAAGAATTAAGGATAAACTTGTAGCCTCAAAAAAAGAGCCTGCAGGAGGGACCAGACGGACGAGACTCTAAAGTATTTACTGTACAATAAACCCTGGACTTTTTAAATTGTACCCTATGCAGTGCTGGCCCGTGGCATAGGCAGTATAGGCAAATGCTAAGGGCACCGTCCACCCAGGGGGCGCCACAAATGGGGGAAGAAAAAAAAGAGTAACTTTCACTTTTCTTTTCATATCAAGAAATACTCATTGGTACTATTATTTTTTGATATGAAAAAATAAGGATACGTTATTTAACCGAATAGCAAAGCCTATTAAATAATAATAATAATAATGATAATAATAATAATAATGATAATAATAATAATAATAATACTTTCCTAAGCCGCCCCTCCTCTGACTGATCAGACTGTACCTGCTCTCAGTTTTCTGACGTCACCTCTTTATTGACAATAATAATGTGAAAACACCAAAAATCTCTGGTGCTCAGGAGAAGAAGAAAAGAAAAGAAGAGGAGGAAAAAGACGACAAAGACAGAGGTACAGTAAAGATGATGTCAGGTATTTATTTGTCTGTTGCTGAACGATAGTAACTTTCAGTCTAACACGGTTTGATCATCAATAAATAGCGTTAGCTCGTTTTAACGTCAGTTCATGTGATGGAGCGGCCTAACAGCTGTTATTAAATAATAATATAGGTAAGTACTCCCACCTTACATTTCTCAGAGTCATTTGTAAAGATTAGATCTGTTCAGCAGGAGTTTACATCTGTCTACATGTTTATTGACGTGTGGTTATCTAACGTTTGCTCTGCTTGTAATAGTCAGTCATGTTTTTCATTTCCAGCCTTCATATATCAGAGCTGTCAGTTATATAAGAGTTGTTTGTTGTGTTACAGTTCATTTTGTCTAAAGTGTGTTTACAGTGTGAAACTTTACATCAGTGTTAAAGTGCACATCATTAATGTTAATTCTTCATAACTCAGCATTCCCATATGTTATATTATACTGCAGTTTACTGCTTCTTTGAATTGTGCTAATCAGCAGCAGTGTTGGTCATCTTACTTTAAAAAAGTAATTAGTTACAGTCACAAATTACTTCTGCCAAAAAGTAATTGAGTTAGTAACTCAGTTACCACACTGTAAAAGTAATTAGTTACTCAGCAAAGTAACTGTGACGTTATTTTTTATGTTCTATAATGCTATTATGTTCTATAACATCTTTAACGTCAAAGATGTTTATATTGACTGACTGAAGAATAAACACTATATACAGTATTTGCTGGTTGCTTGTTGTTTTAACAGAGTGGCTCCGTCTCCTTCGCTGGAGCTCACGCTAGCTGCATTTGGGCTTGGGGTTGGGTTAGCAGCAGCAACAAGTGTCGTGTTAGCATGTGTAGATGTGAGGTGCTTCATAAGGTTAGAGTTGCTTGCGGCAGACGTGGATAATATCTTTTTTCCTGGGCATAGCGTACATGATACATATACATTCTTGCCTTTAATTTCAACAAGGGAGAAGTAGTGCCGGTACTTCCAGTTGGAGAACGCTACCTTTGAATTTCACTGGCTCGTCGCCATCGTCACTGTCCTGTGTGTTCAGAGGTATTTATAGGTGGAAGTCAGAGCGTGCAGTGAGACAGGTGAGCAGGGCATCCGCCCACCCAGCCAATCATCATCATCATGCCCACTCCTCGCGCTTCATTCAATCAAATTGTAGTAACGCGCCACTTTACATTCTCAGTAACGATAACGGCGTTGCAACAATGGGAAAAGTAATTAATTAGATTACTCCGTTACTGAAAAAATAACGCCGTTATACTTAAACGCCGTTACTCCCAACACTGATCAGCAGTTCACTGTAATGACAATAAGACTGAATCTAATTTGCATATCAGAAATAATTGCATTATATATGATACATGTACAGAATAGGGGAAATCATGCCTCTCTTAGGTTTTTCATTTTTATTATTTGGTTTAATTTTATACTTGGTATTATCTTTTTTATTATTGCACTGTAACAGACATGTCACACACTCCTCTTCTCTCTTCAGATGTGCTGTTGAGATATCTGAATCTCACCCTGCCAGTCTTGGACCATCACCAGTTACCTCCACTTCTGCAACATAGAGCAATCCTCCTGTCACCTCCACCTCTTGTTTACAGTTTTTATTTTGTGGGTAGTAAAATCTTACTCTGTGGAGGCTATTTATATTATTTTTTGTTTTTATTTATTTATTTTTTTCTATTTCTAATTTATTATTTTCTTGTTTACTGTTTTGATTCGGCAACTTGTTTTGTAAAAAAAGAAAATGTCAAAGGCAAAGCTATTCAGTTTCTTGTGTGTTTATGAATGCAGTTCATTGACTTACCATTTGTGGCAGATTTGCTGGCCATAGTTGGTTCTGGAGAGAAGAGCTGGTCTGCTGCTGAGCTGAAGAAGTGAAGTGAAGTTTGTCTGCAACAACACCTCCTCATATTAGACTTTGTGTAATAAACCATGCCCACACTCCCATTTTCTTGTCTTATGTTATCATTAAAGGCCAACAAACTCCTCCCACCATTATTTTTGTGAGCCCGACTGACGCCGTCTCACTCTGCAGGATGATCTTAATCTTAACAATAATACATTTGTTTTGTAATAATTCATAGTGTGTATTTTTTGCTTCTTTCATGCCTTTCTGAATTGGAATTTATGTTTTAAAACTCTTTATTTTATTTAAGTATAAATTCCTAACCCGTCTTAACAAACAGAATGAGGGGAAATGTAGGTTTACTTACTGTCTCGTGGTATGATGGCTTCAGATTTCTAGATTTCTGCTGTTTGACAGATGTTTTAAATGTAAATGTATGTTACTGTTCAAAGTTTGGAGTCTCCTGCCACAAAAGCTTGATATGTTTGTTCTTTCGTGGTTTTAGGAAAGTCCTCCTTATAAACAAGTTGTTGTTATGTCAATAAGTTTTATTCATTACATATTAATTATATTATTATTATGTATGAAGGGTTTGCAAAAAAAAGTCAGGAGAGGAGCCTTCTACTTGTTGAGAAGGTTTTAAATTATATGCTTGAAGTTTTATATTTATTTTCTCTCTCTGTGCCACAGGACCAATAATTAAAATTTCAGTTTTGTCCTGGTTGAGTTGTGAAAAATTCTGTGCCACCCATAATTTTATGTCTAAAATGCAATTAAAAAGGGCATCTATTGGCCCTAAATCATCAGGAGACATGGTGACTTTTAAGGTGAAGCAGCAGCATAGGAAAGGTTTAATTTGTATTAATAGTAGCTAGCTGTGGGGGGGCTGGATAACATTCATGAATCTTTTCCAGTGAGTAAATTGTGTGAGGTTGTTACAGGTCATCATCTCGGCACATCCTCTCCATCACTCCAATAAACCTGTCTAAACTGAAATCTATATTGCTGTGGTTAGTGAAATGATATGTAACTCACCAAGAAACTACACGTGACCTGAGAAATGTATGATCCTTACCATTAACTTTGTTTATATTGTTCACATTGTGCATATTGTGGATTTTGCTGACTTGCAGAGGCTTTATGTTCAGTGGTACCAGCAATGTTTCCTTCGTAAAAGGAACAGCTTCCTGCCACAGTTTGAAAGTCGTGTAACTTAAACATAAAAACTAACTGAAACAACCTTAAAGTTTGTAGCTCAAATCAAATAAAAATATACAGGTGACATCTTTAGTTTCAGTCTTTGTCAGTTTGGTCAACATTAGTGAAGACAACAAGTGAAGACATGAGGAATGTTTGCAGTGTAAGTATGATTCACACTGTCTGTTTTATTTATATAATCTAATACAGCTTGAATATCCAGTCCTCCTGCATGTCTATGGCTTCTGATAACGTCAAACCCTGTTCACCACTCCCATCAGCATTTACAAGAATTACACCAGTTCTTTTCAATTGTCAAAATGACTCTTTAAACTGTAGTTCTTAGTATCATGGTCTGGTGTAAAAGAAACAAAGAAAAAAGTTTTTTGTTTGTTTGTATGTTTGTACAAGATTCATCAATGGTAAAATGTCAACGTTAAAATTAGAAACACATACAATAATAATAATAACAATATCAATAATAACAATATTATTATTATTATTATTATTATTAATAATAATAATAATAATAAATATATAAATAAAAAATGAGTAACTATGATTATTGGGCTGTTGGGATTTAGTGTTTTAAAGATAGGGTCAGTGCACTCACAGAGTTCTGATCCTTTACAAGTAAATCATGTTATTACATATATTACATATATATTATTGAATTAAGGATAAACATGTAACCTCATGAAAAATGATTTAAAATCAAGAATAAGCAATGTTATGTGTCTGTTTAAATAGACTTTATGTGCTCAAACATGCTGATGGAAACTTTGGACAGAAGTATAGAAATGTAGCTGACAGTTGATTAGATACACCCAGTTAACACTGATGCAGTCTAATACAACAGTCCTGCAATAAATCCTCCCTTCATGAAAGTTCAGTTTTACTGTTGATTCATCTATGCTCATTTCTGAGACAGTTTGTGGTCTTATTGAATTGTATTGTATTACACTGACGTTGGTGTTTCTATTATTTTACCCATCCCATTCATATAAAAAAAGTCAGGATAGAAATTAAGTCAGACAGACTGCTTCAGCATTAGAAATAAACACCTTGTGTTGTTTCATAGTTACTCTCATATGTTTGAAGTACTATAAATGTGATTCACACCCATGATCATCCAACTCACTTTCCCACAGTTTGAATATCCAGTCCTCCTCCTTTTTCCTTCACCCCCTTCACCCGTCCCATCGGCATTTACAAGAAATGACACCAGTTCTTAAATCAATAACAATACAGTAGTACAGTGCACATTAAGAGTATATCTGACCCTTTGAATTGTAGACTGTTTTTGTGAACTCGACCCCGACACTCTCTCACTCTCCAGGATTATCTTCATATTTGTTTATTTCTTGTTTTTATTTTGTGCAATAATTAAGTGGGGTTTTTTCTTTGTTTTGTTTTGTTTTTTTTATTTGTTGTATGTGTGTGTGTTTTTGTTCTTCCCAAATTTTTCTTTACAAGCTGACTTTGAGAGATATGCATAAGAATTTCCACTATACTTGCAATGTCCTGTACCAGTGCAAACGGCAATAAATGTCTAACACAACCTCTCTCTATTAATAATTTG
The DNA here is from genome assembly GCA_946959425.1 of Argyrosomus regius. Classification (NCBI taxonomy): domain Eukaryota; kingdom Metazoa; phylum Chordata; class Actinopteri; family Sciaenidae; genus Argyrosomus; species Argyrosomus regius. Next base: position 25,821,993 of record OX336892.1, on the reverse strand, counting down.
CAAATGGGGAAACATAAGATAGACTGGACTGGAGGAAGATGATAGATGATTTAAATCCTTGAATTATAGCTCCCTCGTGTGGATGTTTAACAGTGGTGAAAGAAGTATTGATAATTTCATTTGTGTAAAAGTGTGAAAATAAGTCCAGCGTTCATAATTTTAGAATACAGAAGTGTTATCAGCAAAATATACTTAAGTAAACATACTCATTAGGTGGCAGAATAACCCCCATCAGAGTGATATAATCACAAGTATGGACACAACTTATTGCATCTTTTTTCTTCATTCATTATTGTTACGGCCGCTGCCGTTTCGTCCCGCCATATCTTTTGTGTTTAGTATTTTGTAGGCAAATACAGGTGTACCGTTGCCGTCTGGGGATTGGACCTCAGCTGCGGAGGTGTGGCCCCGATGGCGCCGGATCCTGAGCTGTGTCTCAATTCAGGGGCTGCATGCTTCGGAGGACGCGGCCTCCGCGGCCTTCGAAGGCGACTCCTTCTGAGGGACCTTCGAGGGCGACTCCTTCTGAGGGACCTTCGAGGGCGACTCCTTCTGAGGGACCTTCGAGGGCGACTCCTTCTGAGGGACCTTCGAAGGCGACTCCTTCTGAGGGACCTTCGAAGGCGACTCCTTCTGAGGGGCCTTTTCCATTTCCTGGTTACGTCACCAGCTGCGTCACCTGCCGTCAGTTGGTGCTTTGTAACGTACCGTTGCCTGTCAGTTAGTCGTCAGTTGAGAAAACGAAGAAAAAACAGACAGAAGAAAGAATAAGACAGAAGAATGAAGTATAACATGTAATAGTGATAATCCTAAACGTAGCTCTTTATTCAATTCAATCGTTTAACTAGACTTTGCAGTTTTACAGTCTGGAAATAAAGCAGGGATAATAAAAGTAATAAAATATAAGTAATTAGTAAAAGTATAAGTAGTAATAAGTAAAAGTAATTAAATATAAAAACCCAATACTTACTTTTATTATTATTATTATTATTAAATGTATTATTCATTATTAGGTATTATTCATCGCCGCTTGGTGTCGCATTTGTATTTTCCCGGCACTGAACAGCAGCGCGCAAAGGATCTTGGGATATGTGAGGCCGCGAAGGATACTGCGGTGCATCCTCCAAAAAGAGGGAAAAGAAGGACGCATTTGAAGGACGCATTTGAAGGAGCCTTCGAATTGGGACAGCCTTCGCGCGGCGTTGTGACGTAATCGGCCTTCAAATGCGTGCTTCGAAGGATGCAGCCCCTGAATTGAGACACAGCTCTGGAAGCCGAGAGGACTGGGATTGGCGCAGCATTCTCCGCATCCTCTCCTGGCCAGCCAATCCGCAGGGCCCAATTGCCCCAGCCCGGGCATTTAAACTGCAGTCGCCAGGGCATCGTGGCGGCTTGTTGTTATCTTGAGTGTTTGTGAGCTTGCCTCGTAATTCGAAACTGTGAACGTTAACTTGGGTTAACTCGTGTTGTTTGAGTAGGTTTGTGTTGTGTTTAATGTAGCACTCCCCTCAATAGACCTTTTACTAAGGGCAGGCTTCTGGGTTCATGTGTTCTAATTTTAACCCTGATTTATAAGTAAATTTTTTAAAGTAAGTTGGATTTCAGTTTTTTATGCACACTCAATTTATACACCTATGAATTAACCTTTTTTACTCTGACAAAGAAATAGCACAAGACTCTTTTTTAGAAAATAAACAAATCAATGATTTACTTAGAATTTCAAATGTATTCAAACCCACAACAATACACTTTTACTGAAATTATGTGTCCAATAATCCATAAAAGGATCTGATTCACTGTCAGTTATTAAATTAACCAAACTACCAGAGAATAGTCTACCTTTTCAGTTGAATGAACTTTTAAGTTTCCCAAGATATATATAGAACACTCCTTTAAGTTTGAATAAACCACTCTTAAAATTTAGGAATACCCCTTTAAGTGGCAAAAAAAATACCTTCAAGTTACTCAATTACACTCAAACCCTTTTGGTTACTGTCAGTAAACTCAAACACTACTCAGTGGGCCCACACTCACACACACATACACACAACCGGCCAAATAAAAATAACCCCCGTTGCAGGCCTGATATGGTGACTTTTGAGTGCGAGGAAATCCACCTTTATTTCCAATGATCCAGGAACAGTTAAGGAAAAGTGTTACCTCCGATCCCAAGAACAGCTGGTTACCCGGTCCGAGTCCGGCAGGCGACACGGCGAGTAGACAGGAGACAAACCGGTGAGCAGACGATGGAGCCTCCCTGACAGCCGATGTCCACCGATGACGAGTCACACCCTCACACTGGCAGCCTCCAACGGCGACGACAGCGGCCGGGCCGAACCCTCATGCTCCCGAGGTGAAACCACAAGGCAGCGCCGATATCAGAAGCTGGTTTAGCTCCTCGCGGCTAAGTCCGTTCGCTTTGATAGCGAATGCTAACAACACAGTCGAGTTAGCTCAGTAGCTAAGCTAAGCTTCTACAATGCAGCTTCGACAGGAGTTCCGAGCTGAAACTTCCCGAGCTGAACCGTAAACAGTCCTTCAACGTCTGAGTTCCGACTGTCGAGCAGACAGCCTCTAGACACAGAGAACTACACACTTACTCAACTATTATCTTTACTTTACACTCGCGGCCATGCGTCTCCGTTGTGCCTTTTTTGTCGTCGTCCCTCTTTTTTTCAGAAACACACACTCTCCCACTTGCTCACATCCGGTCTACACCTGACCATCCCACCTTAACCAATGAATGACCAGGATCACACTCCTTATCAATCAGTACTTCCTCTCTCCCTATGGGTTCCTTCAAAATAAAAAATTTTTTTGACCATGTACATTTATGTCATTTTAATCTTATTGATTACACCTTATTCTGTTGTCAAACTATTTTAACCTTTATGAAATATTCCTTTTACATTTTTAATACATTTTAATAACAGTTTCAACCAAATATGAACCTTTTTAACCCATGACCTATTTATTTTATGAGTAAGGATTTTTAACAGGGTTACACCCTTCCCCCTTTAAATGTCTGATGTCCTCATCAGATTAGTAGAAATGAAACCTCACTGTCTCTACTCAAAAGCATTAAGATGCATTTACATAGGTCTGTATTAATGTTTACCTATTTTTATAGTAACACCTCTGTGGACGATAGTAATAGGCTGATCTTTTGCTTTTCCTGGCTCATCGTAGGTAAGTCTCATAACTGGTTTTAATGATCTTTTTGGCCTAGTTGACTTTGGTGTCACATGTACATTAGAACAGCTCGACGGAGGTTGTTCATCTTCACTGGAAATGGACTCTGGCTCAGAATCAGTCTCTAGAGCAACATCTGGACCAGGATCTGCAGGTGAGTTGCCTCTCTCGGAGTGGCTGTCATCTGAGGGACCGATGACTTCCAACTGTTCTGATCCATCAGCACTGTGTCTTTCCCTCCTTTGAATGATCTTTTCCACAAACTTCCTATAGGGTCTAGTCGGCCATTCACACTCCAGATCAGAAGAGTCAGTTGATGTGTTATGCTCCCTTTGTACAATGTGATCTGTTGTGCTTCTTTTTTGTCTGTTGAAGGCCCGACTTCGTGTGACAGCTCTCTTTGGCACATCCTCTGTGTTGTCCAACACCGGGATCCTCACAAGATCTCCTATAGGGAGGAGATTATCTCTGTGCAGAGTTTTGAACTTTCCTTTTCCATCCACTGCCTTTACTCTGTAGACGGGCAAGTTCAGCATTTTATCCACCACCACATAAGGAACATCATACCAGCGATTCTCCAATTTGTGTTTGCCCTATAATCCAAGGTTTTTCAGCAATACTCGGTCACCAGGTGCTAGATTGTGGAAACGAAGTCTCTTGTCATAGGCTTTTTTGTTTTGCTGGTGCCTTTTGTTAGAAGCCTCTGTAGCCATCTTGTAGGCTTTCTGTAGGTTCACTTTTAGTTTGGCAACATATGTAGAGTGTGGTTGGTCACTCTTTCCATTTGGACATGTCCCGAAACATACATCCAGTGGGAGTTTGGCCTCACGCCCGAACATCAAAAAATATGGAGAATATCCTGTGGCATCGGACTTGGTGCTGTTATATGCATGTACCAGATGGACCACATGTTGACTCCATTGTCGTTTCTTTTCTCGATTGAGCGTAGCCAACATGGACAACAAAGTTCGATTAAAGCGTTCAGGTTGGGGATCACCCTGTGGGTGATACGGAGTGGTCCGTGACTTGTGTATGCCCAGTATCTTCAGCAGCTCTTTAATGAGTCGAGACTCAAAGTCTCTGCCTTGATCGGAATGTATCCGGGATGGCAAGCCATAATGCACAAAAAACTTTTCCACCAAGACCTTTGCAACTGTAAGGGCTTTTTGGTTTTGCGTGGGGAAAGCCTGGGCATACCTTGTAAAATGGTCAGTTATAACAAGCACATTACTCACTCCTCTAGAGTCAGGCTCCATTGACAGGAAGTCAATACAGACTAGGTCCATGGGTCCAGAACTCACAATTTGGTGTAACGGTGCAGCTCTGTGACATGGAGTTTTCCTGAGGACGCACTCTCCACAGTTTCTCACATATTGCTCAACATCAGTTGACATCTTCGGCCAGAAGAACCGGTTCCTGATCATATCAGTAACTCTCTCGATTCCTAGATGGCCTAGGTCATCATGCATTGACTTTAGCACCACAGCCTTGAACTTAGCAGGTAGCACTAGCTGATGCGTCTTTTCTCCTGTATGACTTGTGCTCACACGATGGAGTAATCCATGAGTCATGACCAGCTTTCCCATCTCTCTTTTCATAGGCAGCAACTCAGGGTTGTCTGGCCACTTTCCACACTTTAAAGCTTGTATAGTAGACTCTATCAGAGGATCTTGAGCTTGGGCTGCAATTAACTCCTGTCTGGACATTTGTTCCAGTGAGTTCAACTGAAGATGTGTGGGGAACGCATACACATCAGGAATGCAATCGGGTGGAGCTCCAAGCTGCTCAGCATACTTAGGCGAGTCTGCAGATGGGCCAAGAACACAGATTCGCTGGCAAATTGACTTGACTCCAGCCTGAGAGATGCTCTGCCACTCTGTTTCCTCTTCTCTTGGCTCCATGCGGGACAACAAATCAGCATCAATGTTATTTTTGCCAGGTCGATAGATGACGTCGAAATCGTACACTGACAAATCTGACAACCACCGATGCCCTGTAGCGTTGAGTTTCGCTGATGAAAGGACATAAGTTAGAGGGTTGTTGTCAGTGCGCACCGTAAAACGGGCTCCATAAAGATAATCGTGAAATTTTTCGACAACTGCCCATTTGAGGGACAAGAACTCTAACTGGTGGATGGCATAATTTTTTTCTGAAGAGCTCAGTTTTCTGCTCGCGAATGCGACTGGCCTCAGCCCTTCCGGGTGGTCTTGATATAGGACAGCTCCAAGCCCCGAGAGGCTAGCATCCACATGCAGCGTATGGTTTGCTCGGATCAGCAAAAGCTAAAACTGGAGCGTTTGTCAGACAGTCTTTTATTTTCTCAAAGGCTTCATTGCATGACTCGTCCCACCTGTCTCCAAATGGTTCTCTCTCATCCAGGTAGACATTATTTTCCCTTTTTGTGGACTTTCTCCCACGCTGGGTAGGGCCATAACCTTTAGTGAGGTCGGTCAAGGGGCGGACGATGGAAGAGTAGCTGTGGATAAATCGTCGGTAATACCCACAAAAACCCAGGAAGGAACGTAGGGTCTTGAGGTTGTAAGGCTTGGGCCAAGTGGTCACAGCTTCAACTTTTGCAGGGTCAGCTGCAACACCCTCAGCAGTCACTATATGACCCACATACTTGACCTTTGTTTGACAAAACTGACATTTGTCAAGCGAAATCTTGAGCCCTACTTCTCTGAGTCGGTCGAGAACTTTCACGAGTCTCTCCTCATGTTCTGCCAGGGTCTTTCCAAAAATGATCAAGTCATCGAGGTAGACCAATACTTGGAGCATGTTCATATCACCCACGGCTCTCTCCATAAGCCGCTGAAAAGTTGCGGGCGCCCCGGTTATGCCCTGGCATCCTTTCAAACTGATAAAACCCTAGAGGGCAAATGAAAGCGGTCTTTTCCTTGTCCTCTTCTTTCATGGCTATTTGATAATAGCCACTCCTCAAGTCCAGGACGGAAAACCATTGGCTACCTGATAGACAGTCAAGAGCCTCATCAATACGTGGGGTGGTGTATAGATCTGGAACAGTACGGCTATTGAGCGTACGGTAGTCGATGCACATCCTTACATCCCCATTCTTTTTTCTAACAACAACTATGGGCGATGCGTATGGACTCCTGGACTCTTTGATGATGCCTGCTGCTAATAGCTTCTGGATATGACGGCGCACATCGTCGATATCCACTGGAGCAATGCGCCTGGAGCGTTCACGAAAGGGTCGTGAGTCAGACAGGCGGATTGTATGCTCCACTTCTTTGGCGAGTCCCACATCCAGTTCATGAAGGGAGAATACATCAGCTCTCTCCAACAGCTTTTGTCGGAGCCTTGCTTTCCATCCTTCTGGTACAGGCGACTCACCAAAGTTGATCATACTGGCATCAAATTCCTCAGTTGTTGACTCTTGTTTCGACATTGTGGTAACTACATCAGCGACACACAGATGACCCAAAACAGCTCCCACTGGAATTGTCACTTCCTTCTGTGACTCATTTTGAACCAGAACTGTTAGCCGATTAATGTCCACAGCATTACTTGGTATCGCCATAGGTTGCAGCAAGATACCAGATGGGAGAGTAGCTGTACTGGAGGCTTCAACCATCAGGACGTCGTTTGGTAGTGACTTTCCAAGCACAACTTTGCAGACTGCTTTACCACTCCCGCCTGCAGGTAGGGTAAGCGAGCTTGGACCCTCCAACTGTACAGAGCCTACTTCATCATCGTCTTGTTCTTTTGTCCAGTCCATAATTTTTTCTTTGTCTCTTACAGGGCGACTGTTCTGTATGCTGAATGTGTGGGCTACAGTCACTCCAACCTCCTCTTCACGTAGCTGGGCTAGCCGCTTGGACAGATTAGCCTTGGTATTTGTCCCTAGAATCACAGGCGTCTGATCGGGACCAGGTGGATCAGGACAAACGAGGGCCAGGACCGATAGAGTAGTGGGCGTTCCTGCTACTTCCTTTGGAAACTCGATGTCCACCACCACATAGCCAAGGTATGGGTAGTTGGTGTCGCTTAAACCCCAAATGTTGTGTTTGCTCACTGGGTGAATGGCGGTATCAGCCAGATATCTCTGGTACCAGGATTCAAAAATAATGCTAACCCGAGAACCGCTGTCAAGTAAAGCATTACACAAATGTCCATTCACTTTCAGAGGCTCTAAAGATGGCAGCCCTATTAAACCCTCTGGTATGCCTGCTGGATCAAGCCTGCCCACTGCACTTTTTCTCACGGTGCAATTAGTTTCTTGTGAGGTGGCACCACCAGTAGGTGGAGGGCTGTTGGTCTTGGCCCTTTTGAGAGCTTGAATGAGCTTCTGGATCACTTTGTGTTGGTTCTCAGGGTTTTTGCACTTTCCTGCCATGTGTCCAATTTCACCACAGCGGTAGCAGAAACGTTCCTCTGCTTCAGCCCCTCTGTGCGGAGTGTTTACAGTCATTACTGTAGGAGAAGCTGTAGATGGACGAGGCAGTCTTGAGTTCACTTTCTGCTGTAAGTGTTTGACTTGTTTCCTCAGAGCTACGACCTCTGGATCCCCATTGGTCTCTGGAGCTTTTTCAAGGTTAGTCTGCTGGTTTTCATGTTGTGTCAATTTGTCTTGTGTAGAGAGTGCTGCAAACATTGATTTCACTTCTTTAATTTCAGCTCTCAAACTCTGTATCTCTGAGTGTTTGCTTTCATCTTGAAGTTTGGTTTGAACTGTGAACACTGAGTGATTTAACTTTGCTCTGGAAGCTGCATATTCTTCTTCTGTGCGAATTTCTTTCAGGAGCTCGAGGAAGGTTGGAGGGTTGGCCCTTCTCTCTCTCAGTCGGAGCTGAATTAACATCAGATCAGCATTAACTGCCCCTCTGAGAAGCTGCTCAAGCCGTGCACCATCCATGGCTCGGGGAGGGAGACCACCTCTTTGTATCACTTTGGACAGGCAACGCTCCAGTCTCCTTAAGAAATCAGATAATTTCTCACCAGCTTGCTGTTGCTGCATTCTGAATGCAAAATACAGATCATCTCCTGACTCTGCTAGTCCAAAGGCATTTTCAAGAGCCTCTAAGCACTTGTCGGGGGAAACATCAGGATCTGACAGGCGCACAGCTTTTATCACCTCCAAGGCTGGCTCCTTTAAACTTTCCATTATCCTCCTCCTCTTATCTTTTGCAGAACCTTCACTCTCTTCCACCATCAGGTAAGCTTGCTCCAACCAGTGGTCGAATTGTTCCTCTCCAGCCGGAGTAGGTACAGTACCTGAGAAGATCCGCAGCCGACGGTATCCTCCACTTTCCACTGATGGCTTAGCTGATTTGTCAAACAGGTCGCCGACGGCACGAAGGATGGCTTCAGTAGGTGAGACGGGCTGTGGAGTCAGCAAAGCCTGCACATCTTCCATAGACTTTCCTTCTGCCTGTAGCAGAGCATTAAGTTTCAGGTTAAAATCTCCATCAGAAACTGAACCTTCAGCAACAGTGAAAATTGGCCATTCTGTTTCTCCATCCAAGCTCAATACTTTAGATGGGACATCTTCATTGGTTATTTTTTCTCTGCACTCACAAAGCACTAGTAGTGCATCTCCAGTTTCATTTAGCATTCTTCCTCTCACTCGTACGCGTCCCAAACATTTTACAGTTTGTAATGTCTCTTTTATTTCTGTTATTTCTGTATTCTCAGGGACGATGGTCAGCAAGGCGTGGCTCTCTTCCAAGCTCTCACCCCGGCACCAGTTCTTCAGCTTGTTCCCATACATTGTGACAACCTTTATGTACTTAATAAACTGCTGCACTGACTTTATATTGTTCTGTTCGTCTTATTTTGTTTCAATTATGTTAGAAATCCAAACCTAATTTATTTGATCCCAGCGGTGCCTCCATTTTATGTAGCACTCCCCTCAATAGACCTTTTACTAAGGGCAGGCTTCTGGGTTCATGTGTTCTAATTTTAACCCTGATTTATAAGTAAATTTTTTAAAGTAAGTTGGATTTCAGTTTTTTTATGCACACTCAATTTGTACACCTATGAATTAACCTTTTTTACTCTGACAAAGAAATAGCACAAGACTCTTTTTTAGAAAATAAACAAATCAATGATTTACTTAGAATTTCAAATGTATTCAAACCCACAACAATACACTTTTACTGAAATTATGTGTCCAATAATCCATAAAAGGATCTGATTCACTGTCAGTTATTAAATTAACCAAACTACCAGAGAATAGTCTACCCTTTCAGTTGAATAGAACACTTTTAAGTTTCCCAAGATATATATAGAACACTCCTTTAAGTTTGAATAAACCACTCTTAAAATTTAGGAATACCCCTTTAAGTGGCAAAAAAAATACCTTCAAGTTACTCAATTACACTCAAACCCTTTTGGTTACTGTCAGTAAACTCAAACACTACTCAGTGGGCCCACACTCACACACACATACACACAGCCGGCCAAATAAAAATAACCCCCGTTGCAGGCCTGATATGGTGACTTTTGAGTGCGAGGAAATCCACCTTTATTTCCAATGATCCAGGAACAGTTAAGGAAAAGTGTTACCTCCGATCCCAAGAACAGCTGGTTACCCGGTCCGAGTCCGGCAGGCGACACGGCGAGTAGACAGGAGACAAACCGGTGAGCAGACGATGGAGCCTCCCTGACAGCCGATGTCCACCGATGACGAGTCACACCCTCACACTGGCAGCCTCCAACGGCGACGACAGCGGCCGAGCCGAACCCTCATGCTCCCGAGGTGAAACCACAAGGCAGCGCCGATATCAGAAGCTGGTTTAGCTCCTCGCGGCTAAGTCCGTTCGCTTTGATAGCGAATGCTAACAACACAGTCGAGTTAGCTCAGTAGCTAAGCTAAGCTTCTACAATGCAGCTTCGACAGGAGTTCCGAGCTGAAACTTCCCGAGCTGAACCGTAAACAGTACTTCAACGTCTGAGTTCCGACTGTCGAGCAGACAGTCTCTAGACACAGAGAACTACTCACTTACTCAACTATTATCTTTACTTTACACTCGCGGCCATGCGTCTCCGTTGCGCCTTTTTCGTCGTCGTCCCTCTTTTTTTTTTTCAGAAACACACACTCTCCCACTTGCTCACATCCGGTCTACACCTGACCATCCCACCTTAACCAATGAATGACCAGGATCACACTCCTTATCAATCAGTACTTCCTCTCTCCCTATGGGTTCCTTCAAAATAAAATAAAATATTTGACCATGTACATTTATGTCATTTTAATCTTATTGATTACACCTTATTCTGTTGTCAAACAATTTTAACCTTTAGGAAATATTCCTTTTACATTTTTAATACATTTTAATAACAGTTTCAACCAAATATGAACCTTTTTAACCCATGACCTATTTATTTTATGAGTAAGGATTTTTAACAGGGTTACATTAATTTCTGGGACTACTGGGCAGGGATTAGTTTAAGTTTTAGTACTGATTGCACATAGAATATTTCTGTTAGACCCATTAGTTTAGGGGTGCTGTTTTGATGTGTTTTTTGTTATTGATAGTTAGTTTAGATAGTGAGGTTTTTCTTTCTCGTTTTGTTTTCAACTAAGATAGACAGGCTCTTTTTAGAGTTCTCTTTTGGTTATATTTATTTGTTATTTTGAACAGCACTCGCTCGCCCTTTGTTCCCTTTTGCCTCACCTCCTTTTGTTCTAAACAGTTTGAATATTCATTTAATAAATACCTTTGTTTGTAAACCTTAACATCTTGGTTTTTATGTTACTTCTAATACCCCCTTGAGTTGGACGAAACAATTGTAGATTCACACTGAAAACCTCAAAACTAATAACAAATATGGAATTATGTGGTTAACAAATACATGCTGAGCACTTGTTGGCTTTTAATTTTAAATAAATCACCAACAGTGTCACCAGCAAAGCAACTCCACACCATCACACCTCCTCCTCTGTGCTCCATGGTGGGAACCACACATGTAGAAACCATCCATTCACCTTCTCTGCGTGTCACAAAAACACAGCGGTTTGAACCAAAAATCTCAAATTTGGACTCAACAACAAAGTCCAGATTTCCACTGGTCTAATATCCGTTCCTTGCATTTGTTGGTCCAAGTAGTTCTCTTCTTCTTGTTGGTCTCCCTCAGTTGTGGTTTCTTTGCAGTAATTCAACAATGAAGGTCTGATAAACTCCATCTCCAACAGTTGATGTTGAGATGTGTCTGCTACTTGAACTCTGAAGCATTTATGTGGGCTCTAATCTGAGGTGCTGCTAATTTGCAGTTTCTGAGTCTGGTAACTAATGAACTGCAGCAGAGGTAAGTCTTTATCTTTTTTTCTGGGGCGGTCCTCACAAGAGTCAGTTTCATCATAGTGTTTGGTGTTTTTTTTGCGACTGCACATCAAGACACATTCAAAGTTCTTAACATTTTTCCAAATAACCTGACCTGCACGATGAATTGTCATTTCTCTTTACTCAGTTGAGTGGCACACCTGTTAATTGAAAACCATTTCAGGTGACTGCCTCATGAAGCCGACTGAGAGAAGACTGTACAAAGCTGCCATCCAAGCAAAGGGTGTCTACATTCAAGAATATAAACTATAAAACATATTTTGCTTTGTTCACCAAATAATTCCATAAGTGTTATTTCATAGTTTTGATGAGGAAAAAACATTGAATGATGGTGTGTTCAAACGCGTTCTGACCTGAAAAATTGAAGTGGACAGAGTCTCAGACCTTCAGTCTTAACACATCTACATTGTGGGGACTTGTGTCCCCACAATGTTACTGTGTGAACATGAGGAATACATTTCTACAACAGCTACGTTAAGATAGATTTTTATTGACATTCTTTAGTTAAAATACATAAATGTACATTTTGTTTATGCAGTTTGGTTCTGACCCACCAACGTAGTTTTGAACTAACTTTTCTCTCTTTGAGACAACTGCAGGGAAGCCACCATGACACAACCGGAAAGTAAATGAAAAACACCATTTATTGTATCAGTTTACTTAATATTTTTTACTAAGGTTTTTATTTAGTGAGGCCTAGGTTGGAACTTTTTTTTTGTTTTATACAGTTATCACATGTGAGCTAGAAATGAACTGAACTTTGTACATATTGTCTGCTTTCATTTATTTTCAATGTGAATAAAAGTTACAGCAATAAATCATATTGTTGATTTCTTTAAAGCTCTGAAAAAGGTCAAACTCAGAAGTGTTTTTAAAGCTTACAATCTTGTAGAAGTTGCATCCATGCATTCCAATTTCTTTTTCCAATGACTGCTGATTCCTCATATTCTTATTTAACTGTTGCTCAGAGGTTCTTTGTCTCTTTCTGCATAATCAGTTGTCAGTCTGGCTGAACCATTGTACAGCATTTTGCTCTCCATGTACAAACACATGATTTTATTTTCTGCAAACCTTTCATAGAAAATAACAGATTTATTGACATGACAACAACTGTTTGTAAGGAGGACTTTCCTAAAATCATGAAAGAACATTCAAACATATCAAGCTTTTGTGACAGGAGACTCCAAACTTTGAACAGTAACATACATTTAAAACATTTTAATATAATCTGTCAAACAGCAGAAATTTTGCAGGTCAATGCCGTAAAGCGTTACGTACTTCTCCCGACTCGGAGCCCAAAGTTACATAATGTGAGAATAACAGGAATGACAGAGACACCATTCACCTGATTACAAGTTTTTACAGATTACAGTTATTTTCTGACCAGTGGAGGGGGCTGTTGTGTAATGTCTGTGTCCATGCATGAGGGCAGCTTGATGACAACAGGGGAACAGTTAATGTGCTGCAGTTACATAAAATGAAAAGAAACAAGCTCGAGTGTAAAAAATAAATAACTTTGGTTATTTAACTACAACCATATCTGTTTTTATGTTTCCACCTGGTTCTGTCTGGCACTGCAGTTAAATAATGAGTTACAATAAAAGTTTAGACTCAAACTTTGAATAATGTCAACCAATCATTTATCAGCTTTATTTCATGATTACCTTATCAACATATTCTCGACAATCTGTGGCACCAAAGAACATTTACTGATCGTCCCATACACTTATACACCCATGTGATTTTTTAGCTCTGTTTATCTGACATCATGAAGTAGAGGACATTGAATCACACACAACATTTTAAGGATGTTACCACATTCATGTTTTATTTATTGAACTCAGAATCACAAATGATTTTACCATCAGTACAACAGTTAACACTGTCTGTCGATTTGGGTCAAACAAAAAATGATTTAACAGGAAAAAATGATCAATAAAATCAAAAAGCTGCAGTAAGCTGTTCTTTTTACAAAGGAAACTTATTGCTGACAACCAGAGAACATAAAGCAACAGGAACTCATGCTGGTATTAATCCTCTGCAAGTCAACAAAATCCAAAATATACACAACGTCAAAAATATAGACAAAAGGTTAATGTTAAGGATCATACATTTTTCATGTCACCAGAGTTACATATCATTTATTGAACGTTGCAAGTTGCTTCAGATAAAAGTGTCAGTGAAATGAATGCAGTGTAAAGCAGGTTTCTGATTCAATCACACAGCCTGATCTTTATTGACTCATTGAATTTAAAGTTATAATATTTAACGTTCATACATACACTGTGTCTGTTTGTATTTTATGAGACACGTAGATGTCTGTAGCACATCCTGTGGATGAGAAAGGTCTGTGTCAAAAAGCCTTGTTCTTGTTTACAGCAACGACAAACTCACGTTACACTGACTCACAAAATCTGCTGCAGATGTCACATATAAAGTAAAATGTCTTAACTGAATATATCACCCATCAAAATACATTTAAAATAAAGGACATTAACAATAACAAGCTCCTAAAATGGCAGGTGTTTTGGAAGACAAATATCAAACATTAAAATATGATCAGTCATTTTTACAATCAGACACAATAATGAACAATAACAGCAATAAATGAATATATAAGTAGATAAACACACACACATACGCACCTACATAAACCCATACACAGTCACACACCACTTCTTTTGAAAAGGGATTTTGTATACATGCAATGAGACATAACAGTTTGCATTAGAAAGGTGAAAAGTCCTTTCCAAAACCTTAAAAAGACTTTTTCAGATTAGATAACAGACCGGTCACGGCACCGATACTCTGAACAAAAAAAGCCCTTACACGTTGACTTATCCTTTCAAGTAGTGAAGGACTCCTCTCAGCTTCCTCTCTCGCCTTTCTGTCCTGCATTTCTTTCATTTCTCTTATTTCCTCCTCCAGTTCTCTTATACGCTGTGCCATCAGCTCATTCTGCCTCTTCATGTCATCCTTCTCTTTCTTCATTTGTTTCTCGTACTTTTCCTTTATTTCCTTCTCCAGTTCCTCCCTCTCTTTGCGCATTTCCTCTTCTTTGTCTTTCAGGATTCGTTCTTTCTCCTCTTCAATCGCCTTCTCTGCTGCTTGGAACATTTCAGTGGTGTAATGACTTCCTCCGTTCTTCTCTGTTATATTTCTGATCTTGTTCAGCAGCTCTGTGACCTGAGAACGATCTTTCAGGTCATTATTGAAGACGTGGTACTGACCATTACATTTGGCCACAAGTTCCTGAAGCTCCTCGCTTTCTGCCAAGAAGTCCTCAATAGGTTCCCCTTTGAGCAGGTCACCATGGGTAAAGAGAACCATGCTGTATTTGTTTGCGTCCTCTCCAAACATTTCCTGGATCTTCTGAACTGTCTTCTTCTCTTCTTCTGTGAATCTGCCCAGTCTGATGACGACCAGGAAGATGTGAGGTCCAGGAGAAGCAAAAGAAATGCTCTGGGCAATATGTTCAATGGTTGTCTTTTCTTTAGTGCTGGTGTCAAACAGACCTGGAGTGTCGATGACAGCAATCTTTTGTCTATCCACCTCACCGTAGGCCTTATCACACTGTTTGGTCAAAGATTTAAAGGAGAACTTTGATTTAAAGCTCTGTTTTCCCAGAATGGTGTTTGCTGTGGCGCTCTTCCCAGCTCCAGTCTTCCCCACCAACACAATCCTGATCTCCTCATTATTGAATCTGATCGGTTCTGATGGGATGAAAAAAATGAACAAATATTTATCACACAAGTATTCATCAGATTGTCAAATATAATATGAGTAACTATGATTATTGGACTGTTGGGATTTGAACACATGTTGGATATTGAAAAATTTTACTTCTTCAGGGCACTTGACCCCACAGAGGTCTGATTGCTCTGATTATTCTTAAAGAATTAGGGATAAACTTGTAGCCTAAAAAAAAAGAGCCAGCAGGAGGGACCAGACAGACGGACTCTAAAGTATTTACTGGACAATAAACCCTGGACTTTTTAAATTGTGTTCTATGGTTTCTTGCTCTGCTTACTCCTGATTGAACTGAACCTGTGTAGCCCCTTTTTAGAACCCTAGGGTCTCCTGGGACACGACCCTGTCCGTCATCCCTACACACTCTAAGACTCACTAAATATTACAATTAATTAGTTACAACATTATGAATACAGTTCATTGACTTACCATTTGTGGCATATTTGCTGGCCATAGTTGGTTCTGGAGAGAAGAGCTGGTCTGCTGCTGAGCTGAAGAAGTGAAGTGAAGTGAAGTCTGTCTGCAACAACACCTCCTTATATTAGACTTTGTGTAATAAACTACATCCACACTCCCATTTTCTTGCCTTATGTTGTTCACTCCTCCCATCATTATTTTTGTGAGCTCGACTACCTGACGCCGTCTCACTCTGCAGGATGATCTTAATCTTAACAATAATGTATTTGTTTTGTAATAATTCATAATGTGTATTTTTTTGCTTCTTCCATGTCTTTATTGTAACAACAACAACATATTCTGAATTGGAATTTATGTTTTAAAACTCTTTATTTTATTTAAGTATAAATTCCTGACCCGTCTTAACAAACAGAATGAGGAGAAATGTAGGTTTACTTACTGTCTCGTGGTATGATGGCTTCAGATTTCTAGATTTCTGCTGTTTGACAGATTATATTAAAATGTTTTAAATGTATGTTACTGTTCAAAGTTTGGAGTCTCCTGCCACAAGAGCTTGAAATGTTTGAATGTTCTTTCATGGTTTTAGGAAAGTCCTCCTTATAAACAAGTTGTTGTTTTGTCAATTAGTATTATTCATTATATATTAATTATATTATTATTATGTATGAAGGGTTTGCAAAAAAAGTCAGGACGTAAATTTGTCTTAGTGTTTTTCCAAAAACAAGTTAGACTGCTTCAGCATTAGAAATAAACACCTTGTGTTGTTTCCTACTCGCTCTTTTTACTCTCATATGTTTGAAGTACTATAAATGTGATTCACACCCATGATCATCCAACTCACTTTCCCACAGTTTGAATATCCAGTCCTCCTGCATTTTTGTTGTTACCTCTGATAACATCAAACCCTGTTCACCACTCCCATCGGCATTTACAAGAAATGATACCAGTTCTTTTAAATCAACAATAATACGTACAGTGCACATTAAGAGTATATCTGACCCTTTGAATTGTAGACTGTTTTTGTGAACTCGACCCCCTGACACTCTCTCACTCTCCAGGATTATCTTCATATTTGATTCTTTCTTGTTTTTGTTTTGTGCAATAATTAAGTGGCGTTTTTTATGTATGTTTATAAAGTGTGTGTTTTTGTTCTTCCAAATTTTTTCTTTACAAGCTGACTTTGAGAGATATGCATGAGAATTTCCACTATACTTGCAATGTCCTGTACCAGTGCAAATGGCAATAAATGTCTAATACAACCTCTCTCTATTAATAATTTGCAAATGTGGAAACATAAGATAGACTGGACTGGAGGAAGATGGTAGTTGATTTAAATCCTTGAATTATAGCTCCCTCGTGTGGATGTTTAACAGTGGTGGAGGAAGTATTGATAATTTGATTTGTGTAAAAGTGTGAAAATAAGTCCAGCGTTCATAATTTTAGAATACAGAAGTGTTATCAGCAAAATATACTTAAGTAAACATACTCATTAGGTGGCAGAATAACCCCCATCAGAGTGATATAGTCACAAGTATGGACTAAACTTATTGCATGTTTTTTCTTCATTCATTGTAGATTCACACTGAAAACCTCAAAACTAATAACACATATGGAATTATGTGGTTAACAAATACATGCTGAGTACTTGTTGGCTGCTTTCCTTCACTCTGTGGTTCAACTCATCCCAAATAGCCCTTACAGAGCCTGGAGGTGTGTTTGGGGTCATTGTCCTGTTGGAAAACAACTGATGGTCGCACTAAGCTCAAACCAGATGGGATGGCATGTCGCTGCAGAATGCTGTGGTAGCCATGCTGGCCTTGAATTGTAAATAAATCACCAACAGTGTCACCAGCAAAGCAGCTCCACACCATCACACCTCCTCCTCTGTGCTCCATGGTGGGAACCACACATGTAGAAACTATCCATTCACCTTCTCTGCGTGTCACAAAAACACAGCGGTTTGAACCAAAAATCTCAAAAAACAACAAAGTCCAGATTTCCACTGGTCTAATGTCCATTCCTTGCATTTCTTGGTCCAAGTAGTTCTCTTCTTCTTGTTGGTCTCCCTCAGTTTCTTTGCAGTAATTCAACAATGAAGGTCTGATAAACTCCATCTCCAACAGTTGATGTTGAGATGTGTCTGCTACTTGAACTCTGAAGCATTTAAGTGGGCTCTAATCTGAGGTGCTGTTAATTTGCAATTTCTGAGTCTGGTAACTAATGAACTGCAGCAGAGGTAAGTCTTTATCTTTTTTTCTGGGGCGGTCCTCACAAGAGTCAGTTTCATCATAGTGTTTGGTGTTTTTTTTGCGACTGCACATCAAGTCACATTCAGAGTTCTTAACATTTTTCCAAATAAACTGACCTCCACGATGAATTGTCATTTCTCTTTACTCAGTTGAGTGGCACACCTGTTAATTGAAATCCATTTCAGGTGACTGCCTCATGAAGCCGACTGAGAGAAGACTGTACAAAGCTGCCATCCAAGCAAAGGGTGTCTACATTCAAGAATATAAACTATAAAACATATTTTGCTTTGTCCATCCATCCATCCATCCATCCATCTTCTACCGCTTATCCGGGACTGGGTCGCGGGGGCAGCAGTCTGAGAAGGCACGCCCAGACCTCCCTCTCACCAGACACTTCCTCTAGCTCTTCCGGGAGGATCCCAAGGCGTTCCCAGGCCAGCCGAGCGACATAGTCACTCCAGCGTGTCCTGGGTCTTCCTCTGGGTTTCCTCCCGGGGGGTATCCGATACAGATGCCCGAGCCACCTCAGCTGGCTCCTCTTGATGTGGAGGAGCAGTGGCTCTACTCCGAGCTCCTCCCGGGTGACAGAGCTCCTCACCCTATCTCACAAAAGGCAGCCCTGCCGGAGTCCAACATGCACCGGGAACAGGTCTGACTTACTGCTGGCAATGCGAACCAAGCTCCTGCTCCGGTCGTACAGGGACCGCACGGCCCTTAGCAATGGGCCTCCAACCCCATACTCCCGGAGCACCTCCCACAGAATGCCATGAGGGACACGGTCGAAAGCCTTCTCCAAGTCCACAAAACACATGTGGACTGGTTGGGCAAACTCCCATGAACCCTTGAGCACCCTGTGGAGGGTATAGAGCTGGTCCAGTGTTCCACGGCCAGGACGAAAACCGCAGTATTCCTCCTGAATCCGAGGTTCGACTCTCGGCTGAACTCTCCTCTCCAGTACCTGGGAATAGACTTTCCCTGGGAGGCTGAGGAGTGTGATCCCCTGATAGTTGGAACACACCCTCCCCCCTTTTTAAAAAGAGGGACCACCACCCCGGTCTGCCATTTCAGAGGCACTGTCCCCGACTGCCACGCAATGCTGCAGAGACGTGTCAACCAGGACAACCCTACAACATCCAGAGACTTGAGGTACTCAGGGCGGATCTCATCCACTCCCGGTGCCTTGCCACTGGGCAGCTTCTGAATTACCTCAGTGACTTCGGCTTGGGTAATGACTGAGTCGACCTCTGAGTCCTCAGCCTCTGCTTCCTCTAGGGAAGGTGTGTCAGTGGGATTGAGGAGATCCTCGAAGTATTCCTTCCATCGCCCGACAATGTCCCCAGTCGAGGTCAACAGCTCCCCAACCCCACTGTAAACAGTGTTGGTGGAGCACCGCTTCCCCCTCCTGAGGCGCTGGACGGTTTACCAGAATTTCTTCGAGGCCGTCCGGTAGTCCTCCTCCATGGCCTCCCCGAACTTTTCCCAGACCCGAGTTTTTACTTCTGCGACTGCTCGAGCTGCCGTCCGCTTGGCCTGTCGGTACCTGTCAGCTGCCTGAGGAGTCCCCCGGACCAACCAGGCTCGATAGGACTCCTTCTTCAGCTTGACAGCATCCCTTACTTCTTGCTTTGTTCGCCACATAATTCCATAAGTGTTATTTCATAGCTTTGATGTGGAAAAAACATTGAATGATGGTGTGTTCAAACTTTTGACTGGCACTGTTGCCTTACTTATGTTTTATTATGTGTAGGTAGACTTTTAATGTGGTCAACTAGTACAGAAAAATGTAAGTGGACAAAGTCTCAGACCTTCAGTCTTCACACATATGCTTAATAATCTACATTGTGGGGACTTGGGAATTGTGTCCCCAAATGGTAGCCATGTCCCCACAATGTTACTGTGTGAACATGAGGAATACATTTCTACAACAGCTTCGTTAAGATAGATTTTTATTGACATTCTTTAGTTAAAATACACAAAAGTACATTTTGTTCATGCAGTTTGGTTCTGACCCACCAACGTAGTTTTGAACTAACTTTTCCCTCTTTTAGACAACTGCATGGAAGCCACCATGACACGACCGGAAAGTAAATGAAAAACACCATTTATTGTATCAGTTTACTTAATATTTTTTACTAAGGTTTTTATTTAGTGAGGCCTAGGTTGGAACTTTTTTTTTTTGTTTTATACAGTTATCACATGTGAGCTAGAAATGAACTGAACTTTGTACATATTGTCTGCTTTCATTTATTTTCAATGTGAATAAAAGTTACAGCAATAAATCATACTGTTGATTTCTTTAAAGCTCTGAAAAAGGTCAAACTCAGAAGTGTTTTTAAAGCTTACAATCTTGTAGAAGTTGCATCCATGCATTCCAATTTCTTTTTCCAATGACTGCTGATTCCTCATATTCTTATTTAACTGTTGCTCAGAGGTTCTTTGTCTCTTTCTGCACATCCAGTTGTCAGTCTGGCTGAACCATTGTACAGCATTTTGCTCTCCATGTACAAACACATGATTTTATTTTCTGCAAACCTTTCATTGAAAATAACAGATTTATTGACATGACAACAACTGTTTGTAAGGAAGACTTTCCTAAAAGCATGAAAGAACATTCAAACATATCAAGCTTTTGTGACAGGAGACTCCAAACTTTGAACAGTAACATACATTTAAAACATTTTAATATAATCTGTCAAACAGCAGAAATTTTGCAGGTCAATGCCGTAAAGCGTTACGTACTTCTCCCGACTCGGAGCCCAAAGTTACATAATGTGAGAATAACAGGAATGACAGAGACACCATTCACCTGATTACAAGTTTTTACAGATTACAGTTATTTTCTGACCAGTGGAGGGGGCTGTTGTGTAACGTCTGTGTCCATGCATGAGGGCAGCTTGGTGACAACAGGGGAACAGTTAATGTGCTGCAGTTACATAAAATGAAAAGAAACAAGCTCGAGTGTAAAAAATAAATAACTTTGGTTATTTAACTACAACCATATCTGTTTTTATGTTTCCACCTGGTTCTGTCTGGCACTGCAGTTAAATAATGAGTTACAATAAAAGTTTAGACTCAAACTTTGAATAATGTCAACCAATCATTTATCAGCTTTATTTCATGATTACCTTATCAACATATTCTCGACAATCTGTGGCACCAAAGAACATTTACTGATCGTCCCATACACTTATACACCCATGTGATTTTTTTAGCTCTGTTTATCTGACATCATGAAGTAGAGGACATTGAATCATACACAACATTTTAAGGATGTTACCACATTCATGTTTTATTTATTGAACTCAGAATCACAAATGACTTTACCATCAGTACAACAGTTAACACTGTCTGTCGATTTGGGTCAAACAAAAAATGATTTAACAGGAAAAAATGATCAATAAAATCAAATAGCTGCAGTAAGCTGTTCTTTTTACAAAGGAAACTTATTGCTGACAACCAGAGAACATAAAGCAACACGAACTCATGCTGGTATTAATCCTCTGCAAGTCAACAAAATCCAAAATATACACAATGTAAAAATATAAACAAAAGGTCAATGGTAAGGATCATACATTTTTCATGTCACAAGAGTTACATATCATTTATTGAACTTTGCAAGTTGCTTTGGATAAAAGTGTCAGTGAAATGAATGCAGTGTAATGCAGGTTTCTGATTCAATCACACAGCCTGATCTTTATTGACTCATTGAATTTAAAGTTATAATACTTAACGTACGTACATACACTGCGTCTGTTTGTATTTTATGAGACACGTAGATGTCTGTAGCACATCCTGTGGATGAGAAAGGTCTGTGTCAAAAAGCCTTGTTCTGCACTTCCTTGATTTTGGAAGTTAAATATCAAACTTTAAAATATAATCAGTTATTCATTAAGTCATTATTATTATTATTATTATTATTTTACAATCAGACCCAATTAGAAATCCAAATACTGGAATATCAGTCACAACAGCTGGTTAATCTGCTGCAGTCAGATTTAAGGACATGGAATGACAACAGACATTTAAAAAACATGACAATATAAATCAAAACATAAAGCACGTCCTAAGTGAGCTAGGATAGGCTCCAGCCTCCCTGCGACCCTAATGAGGATAAGCGGTTACAGCAAATGATGATGACATGGAGTGTAATAGCAAGCTCATAAAAATCTAAAGGTCTAAATCTTTAAAGGACATTATCAAACATTAAAATATAACCAGTTATTAAGTTATATATAATAGTTATAATAGTTATAAGTAATTATGATTACAAATCAGGCCCAGTGAAGATTGGTGGAAGATTTATAAGTCACAATAACTACCAAGGCAATAAGTTTTTAAAAAAGTTTGCTACCATTCCAAGTAAACCAGGACTCTTCTCAGCTTCCTCTCTAGCCTTTCTTTTCTGCACTTCTTCCATCTCTCTCCTTTTCTTTTTAATTTCACGTTCACGCTCTGCCATCAACTTATTCTGCTGATCCTTCAATTCCTGCGTTTCTTTCATTTGTCTCATTCTCTCCTCCATCTCTCTTTCACGCTGTGCCATCAGCTCATTCTCCATCTTCATGTCCTTCTTCTCTTTCTGCATTTTTTTCATTTCTCTCCTTCTCTTTTTAATTTCTTCTTCTTCACGCTCTGCCATCAACTTAGTCTGCCTCTCCATTTCATCCTTCACTTTCTGCATTTCTTTCTTTTCTCTCCTTTCCTCCTCCATCTCTCGTTCACGCTGTGCCATCAGCTCATTCTGCCTCTCCATGTCATCCATCATTTCCTTCATTTGTTTCTCGTACTTTTCCTTTATTTTCTTCTCCTGTTCCTCCATCTCTTTGTGCATTTCCTCTTCTTTCTCTTTCAGGATTCGTTCTTTCTCCTCTTCAATCGCCTTCTCTGCTGCTTGGAACATTTTAGTGGTGTAATGTCTTCCTCCATTCTTCTCTGTTATATTTTTGATCTTGTTCAGCAGCTCGGTGACCTGAGAACGACCGTCCAGGTCATTATTGAAGACGTGGTGCTGACCGTTACATTTGGCCACAAGTTCCTGAAGCTCCTCAGTTTGTGCCAAGAACTCCTCAATAGGTTCCCCTTTGAGCAGGTCACCATGGGTAAAGAGAACCATGCTGTATTTGTCTGATTCCTCTCCAAAGATTTTTTGAATCTTCTGAACTGTGTTCTTTTCTTCTTCTGTGAATCTGCCCAGTCTGATGACGACCAGGAAGATGTGAGGTCCAGGAGAAGCATAAGAAATGCACTGGATAATGTCTTTAGTGGTTGTCTTTTCTTCAGTGCTGGTGTCAAACAGACCTGGAGTGTCGATGACAGCGACCTTTTGTCCATCCACTTCACCGTAGTCCTTAGCACAGTGTTTGGTCAAAGATTTAAAGGAGAACTTTGATAAAAAGCTCTGTTTTCCCAGAATGGTGTTTGCTGTGGCGCTCTTCCCAGCTCCAGTCTTCCCCACCAACACAATCCTGATCTTCTCATTATTGTATCTGATTGATTCTGATGGGATGAAAAAAAATGAACAAATATTTATCACTTTAGGTATTCATCAGATTGTCAAATATAATATGAGTAACTATGATTATTGGACTGTTGGCATTTGAAAAACCTAGTTAGTGTTTTAAAGATAGGGTCAGGGCACTCACAGAGTTCTGAACCTTTACAAGTAAATCATATTATTATATACATATATATTATTGAATTAAGGATAAACATGTAACCTCATGAAAAATGATTTAAAATCAAGAATACGCAGTGTTATGTGTCTGTTTAAATAGACTTTATGTGCTCAAACATGCTGATGGAAACTTTGGACAGAAGTATAGAAATGTAGCTGACAGTTCATTAGATACACCCAGTTAACACTGATGCAGTCTAATACAACAGTCCTGCAATAAATCCTCCCTTCATGAAAGTTCAGTTTTACTGTTGATTCATCTATGCTCATTTCTGAGACAGTTTGTGGTCTTGGCTAATAGAATTTGAGCTACGACAAGCTGTCATCTAAAAATAAATATTTGATATAAAAGTTACAACATTATGAATACAGTTCACTGACTTACCATTTGTGGCAGATTTGCTGGCCATAGTTGGTTCTGGAGAGAAGAGCTGGTCTGCTGCTGAGCTGAAGAAGTGAAGTGAAGTCTGGCTGCAACAACACCTCCTTATATTAGACTGTGTGTAATAAACCACGCCTACACTCCCATTTATTATCTTATGTTGTCATTAAAGGCCAAATGCAGCCAAAGAACCCTGTTTACTGCTCCCATCAGCATTTACAGGAAATTATACCAGTTCTTTTTAATCAATAATAATACGTACAGTGCACATTAAGAGTATATCTTTGAATTGTAGACGATTTCAAGATTTGTATCAACTTTATACAAACTTTGTGCATTATGTAACTTTTATTGTTTTTCATTTTTAAATGTTAGTATTGGCCCCCGGGCTTCTCCACATTGTCAAATCTGGCCCTCTTTAACAGAAGTTTGGACACTGCTGCTTTAAACTGTAGTTCTTAGTGTCTGTGAACCCAGTCAGGAGTTCAAAACACTTCTGAGTTTGTCCTTCAGCAGGGATTTGAACTAAATCTTTGTACCAAGGGTCTCCTCTACCAACCTGGAAGCTCAAATGCACAGAAGTGAATGATTTTAGTGTAGTGCCAGTCAGATGTTTGTCAGTGGTATAATTATTATTGTTATTATTATTATTATTATTATTATTATTGTTGTTGTTGTTATTGTTATTATTATTAATATTAATAATAACAATAACAACAAGATCACATCTCGACAAAGGAGTTAAGAACAGTTTAATGTATGGCTAAAGCAAAATGTCACTCCTAACCTGACTTCTATAAGCTCCAGTATTCATGTGGGTGTAGTTTGCTCATTTCTGTCTTGAAGTTGAATGAAGTTGTAGAAACATTACATTTTACAATTTACACAATTTAAAAGAACTGCTGTCATTTCTTGTAAATGCTGATGGGAGGGCTGAACAGGGTTTGATGTTATCAGAAACACTTTCAAGTTCCGGTCAACCGGTTTGTTGTTATTGTGTGTGCAGAAGGTCTTGGTGAACAGGCTTCCTGTTGACGGAAACACTTTGACAAAGTATGAGGGGCCGTTCAAGACATTATCCATTCTGGCCCTCTCACACACACACATACTCTCCTCTTACATACATATATTCTCTAGGAGAACTTTGATTCAAAGCTCTGTTTTCCCAGAATGGTGTTTGCTGTGGCGCTCTTCCCAGCTCCAGTCTTCCCCACCAACACAATCCTGATCACCTCATTATTGAATCTGATCGGTTCTGATGGGATGAAAAAAAATGAACAAATCACTTTAGGTATTCATCAGATTGTCAAATATAATATGAGTATCTCCCTGTGTACTACAATACTGAGTATAAACTCATAAAAATACTCTGAATCTGAGAAAAGTTGTTTTTCCATTAAAGCACTGTCGGCTTTAGAACTGATGAGACTGGTTCAATACTTTGAGCTATGACAAGCTGTCATCTATAAATAATTCATAATAATGCCATTGATATGTTTGAATGTTCTTTCATGGTTTTAGGAAAGTCCTCCTTACAAACAAGTTGTTGTTATGTCAATAAGTATTATTCACTGTATATTAATTATATTATTATTATGTATGAAGGGTTTGCAAAAAAATCAGTACAGAAATCTGTCTCAGTGTTTTTCCAAAAACAAGTCAGACAGACTGCTTCAGCATTAGAAATAAATACCTTGTGTTGTTTCCTACTCACTCTTTTTACTCTCATATGTTTGAAGAACTATAAATGTGATTCACACCCATGATCATCCCACTTTCAATTTCAGATTTCATGCGGCCTGAAGCTTCAGTTTTACAGTATAATATTTATGGCCTGCTACGATTGTCAGACACTATGACTGGAAGATTTGGCTTGTTTGGTTGACATAATGAAGCATTTGAACCTCTAAGGACCTAACTGCTGCTGTTATATATCTGTAGATGTGACACTAAATATTACTTTCTGAATCATTTTGTTAAAGAGAAGAGAGAGAGTGATATGTTTTAAACTTGCATGTAAACAGACTTTGCATTACTCATAATAAGTCATGTTTAAAATGAACATGAGGTTCAGATTTGTATCAACTTCATGCAAGTTTAACGTGTTCCATGCAATTTATTCTGTGTTATCTGACTCCAGATGTGAAAGAAAGGAAGAACTGTTTTTTTTCTGATGGGAGGGAGGATAATCAAACTGTTCTAGATTAAAGATAAAACAGACAATGGAGGGTGTAGATCATATTTCCACTGCAAGCATTCCTCATGTCTTCACTAATGTTGACCAAACTGACAAAGACTGAAACTGAAGACGTCACCTGTATATTTTTATTTGATTTGAGCTACAAACTTTAAGGTTGTTTCAGTTAGTTTAATTCATAATGTGTCTTTTTTTTTGCTCCTTTCATGCCTTTATTGTAACAACTACATTTTCTGAATTGGAATTTATGTTTTGTACAGCATTTTCTCTCCATGTACAAACACATGATTTTATTTTCTGCAAACCTTTCATAGAAAATAACAGATTTATTGACATAAAAACAACTGTTTGTAAGGAGGACTTTCCTAAAATCATGAAAGAACATTCAAACATATCAAGCTTTTGTGGCAGGAGACTCCAAACTTTGAACAGTAACATACATTTAGAACATTTTAATAAAATCTGATCAGTTATTCATTAAGTAATTGTAATGAACAATATTTGAAGTAATGAAATAATGATGAATAAGATCAGCAATAAATGAATATATAAGTAGATAAACACACACATACACACATATATAAACCCATACACAGTCACACACCACTTCTTTTGAAAAGGGATTTTGTATACATGCAATGAGACATAACAGTTTGCATTAGAAAGGTGAAAAGCTCTTTCCAAAACTTTGTTAATCCGTTTTCAGATAAGATAACAGAGCGGTCATGAAATCGATTACAGGCTGTACAAGAGCCCTTACATGTTGACCCATCTTATAGAATATTGAAGGACTGCAAAGACACTGATTCCGACACTCGTGGATCGTGGAAGGACAAAACTAACAGGTTTTGCAGAGACACACAGTGAATTTCATTTGGACGGAGAAAGGACTTAACTAAAGGACTGGTGATATATCAAACTTTGAGAAATCTGTGAGATCTGACAATTGAGTTGTATTTGATATTTTATGGAACTGTGTTTTCTTTTATGTATTCACTTTTCCCTTATGGTGTGCCAAATTGGTATTACACGAATGGGTTGTGTAAAGTGAGTAAAGTTGAGTAGAGCTGGTTAAGCAAACTAAAGAGAAAGTAGAAAAATAGAACTAAACTCATAAATAGGCCTAACTGAGATAAAATTAGAACTTAAACTGAGTAAACTCAAAGGAGATACCAGGGACTAACCAACCAATATAAGAAACATAGGTACAAAATTATACCTCAACTCAAATAGGTTGTATTGAATCCAAAAGAGATAAATAGGGATCAATAACTTTATTTTCCTGAGATCTTGGGTTCATTTTGGTTGAAGGGACATTGAACCATTCTTTTCTTGTGCATGTGTGGTTGTACATGTAAAAGTGTTTGGTACCGTCATATGTTTATTGTTTTTCTAATCAGCTACTGTTGGAGCTATTTGTTATTTTTGTAATATTTAATCACTTATTATTTAGTTATATTTGGTTGTTTAGTTTTGAGGAACTCTCCTTTAGTTTGCTTATGATATTTAGTATAGTTTGAGTTAATTTGGGTATTTATCAATACTTTTATTTTGAAGGTACTGGGCACTGGGTGAGCTTATATATATGGGTAGGCAGGTATAGGTGAGGGAGGCACCCGGGAAGGTTGATGGTTTTTTACCAGGGCAAGAGAGGCGGCAAAAGGCCATTGTTCTTTGTTTGTTTGTTTGCCAATGGAATAAACTAGGGATCGACCGATATGGATTTTTCAGGGCCAGTACCGATACCGATTATTAATAACCAAGCGAAACCGATAGCCGATATGTAGAACCGATATTTATTTGCAGTAATAAATGTAAAAAATGGCCTTAACTTTTTGTAAAATAACATGAACACATAATTAACATAATAATAACACATAATAATTTAATCTCAAGAGCCAAACTGCAGGTTTTCCTCCCTTATACTTGCTACAGCCTACCTATGTCATATTTTTATTTTATTAAGCAAGGGACTTCAGGTCATCTTCACTTGCATCTTTTTTCTTTCTTTCTTTCTTTTTTTTTTTTTTTGTCGTGAGTGATGCTAGTCCTATATTGCAAAGTCGTATGCTTGATGTGATTAAGTAATTCTGATTCTGATTCTGATTCTGATTAGACAAGTAGGTTGGTGAAATGTCGACTCTGGGCCTGCATGTTATCACTGAATTGATCATAAGGTTGTGGTATTTTTTAAAACTTCATCCTAAAGGGCTTTGAAACTTCGACTGACTCTGCCTTTTCTGCTGGCTCACCGGAGCAGTCCTCTTTTTCTCCTCCGTCTGTGGCACTGCATGTTGAAGCTTCTGTGTTGATTGATTGGCTACTTGGCACAAGTGAGACAGCCAATCAGTGAGGGCTGTGGGCGGGACATTGTTACACAGCCAAGAGAGTGGTGACTTCAGGCAGAGACGGCTGCATCAGAGCCAAAGGAGCGCGTTTTAAAATACATTCATTCATTTTATCGGTTATCGGTGAAAAAAACGGCCGATGATCGCAAAAATGCAGAATATAGGCCGATATTAAGGCCGATAATTGGTCGATCCCTAGAATAAACCCACGAAAAACTTTATCTTTTTGCCTGGACAATGGATTTTGTATTTTACCTGCATAAATTCACTCCCTAGGTGTCTCAGTGGCCGTCTGATTTGATTTTGTTTAATTACAGTTTTTTAAAATATTTTTGAGTTTTTTGATTATTGACACTGAGGACAAATAGCCACTACAGCTACCATATAAACTAGCCGGCAGTTAATACTTATTCACTGGTCTGTGGTCTGTTATTTCTGAGCACTAGTATCAATCACTCACCTGAACCTAGAACCTAGACCCTGGTCTTAGTAGTCATACTTACAAGTGCTACATATATATAAAATGACTAATAATAATAATTTAGATTTTAAAATAACTAACAGTACTGTACCTCCTCCATGAAAAGCTTTGTCTTTGCTCAGAACAAATTATTAGAGCTTCATGGTAAACTGTTAGAATCTCTAAAAGAAGCTCTGCCTTTTCCTTTAAGACCATTAAAGAATGGAACAAGCTCCCAGACAGTCTAAAGACAGACACAGTGTCTGTATTTTATAAGACAGAATTATAAACGATATCTATTGAAACAAACTATAGATACAAATATTTACAAGCCTTTTTAGATGTCTGTACCACAGTCATGTTTTATTTATTGAACTCAGAATCACAAATGACTTTACCATCGGTACAACAGTTAACACTGTCTGTCGATTTGGGTCAAACAAAAAATGATTTAACAGGAAAAAATGATCAATAAAATCAAATAGCTGCAGTAAGCTGTTCTTTTTACAAAGGAAACTTATTGCTGACAACCAGAGAACATAAAGCAACAGGAACTCATGCTGGTATTAATCCTCTGCAAGTCAACAAAATCCAAAATATACACAATGTCAAAAATATAAACAAAAGGTTAATGGTAAGGATCATACATTTTTCATGTCACAAGAGTTACATATCATTTATTGAACTTTGCAAGTTGCTTTGGATAAAAGTGTCAGTGAAATGAATGCAGTGTAAAGCAGGTTTCTGATTCAATCACACAGCCTGATCTTTATTGACTTATTGAATTTAAAGTTATAATACTTAACGTACGTACATACACTGTGTCTGTTTGTATTTTATGAGACACGTAGATGTCTGTAGCACATCCTGTGGATGAGAAAGGTCTGTGTCAAGAAGCCTTGTTCTTGTTTACAGCAACAACAAATTCACACGTTACACTGACTCACAAAATCAGCTGCAGATGTCACATATAAAGTAAAATGTCTTAACTGAATATATCACCCATCAAAATACATTTAAAATAAAGTACATTAACAATAACAAGCTCCTAAAATGGCAGGTGTTTTGGAAGTCAAATATCAAACATTAAAATCTGATCAGTCATTTTTACAATCAGACACAATAATGAACAATAACAGCAATAAATGAATATATAAGTAGATAAACACACACATACACACCTACATTAACCCATACACAGTCACACACCACTTCTTTTGAAAAGGGATTTTGTATACATACAATGAGACATAACAGTTTGCATTAGAAAGAAAAGCTCTTTCCAAAACCTTAATAATCTTTTTTTTGAGGTAACAGAGCGGTCACGGCATCGATCATAGGCTTTGCATACTGTGCAATAACAACTGCTATAACTTTACCTATCATTTCAAGTATTGAAGGACTGTCCTCAGCTTCACGTCTAGCATTTCTTTCCTGCATTTCTTTCTTTTCTCTTATTTCCTCCTCCAGTTCTCTTTGACGCTGTGCCATCAGCTCATTCTGCCTCTTCATGTCATCCATCATTTCCTTCATTTGTTTCTCGTACTTTTCCTTTATTTCCTTCTCCAGTTCCTCCATCTCTTTGCGCATTTCCTCTTCTTTCTCTTTCAGGATTCGTTCTCTCTCCTCTTCAATCGCCTTCTCTGCTGCTTGGAACATTTTAGTGGTGTAATGACTTCCTCCGTTCTTCTCTGTTATACTTCTGATCTTGTTCAGCAGCTCGGTGACCTGAGAACGATCTTTCAGGTCATTATTGAAGACGTGGTACTGACTGTTACATTTGGCCACAAGTTCCTGAAGCTCCTCACTTTCTGACAAGAGGTCCTCAATAGGTTCCCCTTTGAGCAGGTCACCATGGGTAAAGAGAACCATGCTGTATTTGTCTGATTCCTCTCCAAACATTTCCTGGATCTTCTGAACCGTGTTCTTTTCTTCTTCTGTGAATCTGCCCAGTCTGATGACGACCAGGAAGATGTGAGGTCCAGGAGAAGCATAAGAAATGCACTGGGCAATGTCTTTAGTGGTTTTCTTTTCTTCAGTGCTGGTGTCAAACAGACCTGGAGTGTCGATGACAGCGACCTTTTGTCCATCCACTTCACCGCAGTCCTTAGCACAGTGTTTGGTCAAAGATTTGAAGGAGAACATTGATACAAAGCTCTGTTTTCCCAGAATGGTGTTTGCTGTGGCGCTCTTCCCATCTCCAGTCTTCCCCACCAACACAATCCTGATCTCCTCATTATTGAATCTGATCGGTTCTGATGGGATGAAAAAAAATGAACAAATATTTATCACTTTAGGTATTCATCAGATTCTCAAATATAATATGAGTAACTATGATTATTGGACTGTTGGCATTTGAAAAACCTAGTTAGTGTTTTAAAGATAGGGTCAGGGCACTCACAGAGTTCTGAACCTTTACAAGTAAATCATGTTATTATATACATATATATTATTGAATTAAGGATAAACATGTAACCTCATTGTGACAAAGTGGGTGAGACCATTTGTCTCATTTATTAATACCATCTTTAGTTTAACCATACTTGTTTGTTTTCAGCCATTTTACCATCAGTAATCATCATTTTACAGATACAGACTATCCCGGGTTTGTTTGTGTTTTGTATTATGTTTGGTTATATTTTGTAGTCCAACATCTTTGGTTAAAATAAACTCTTACAAGTATTGTTAGATTGAGTTATAGTTTATTGATTTAGTTCTTGTCAAAATAAGTTGAATTAACATTTAATTGTGTTACTTACCATACTCACCATGTGGTCAGAGACAAAGGGAGGAAGTGCTGCTATATTTCCTGCTTTTATACTCTGACTAACATGATTGGGGGAGGTCCTTGGACTAGTCCAAATGTGTGAAGGTGAGACAAATTAGTTTTAGGTATTATTTAGGTTTATTTGTTGTTTCATGTATGGTTAACATGTGGGATTAAGGGTAAAACAGGTAAGAGTGTTTTTACTGTAATCAGTGTGATGTATGTCTTTTGAAACTGGGTAATTAGAAGTTAGTGGAGTCACCTCCACCGTTGGTACAGCCTGAGAGGTAGTGCCAAGTGAAGAGGCTATTTAAGCAGTGGCCTTTTGTCTGTCGAGGGGGACAGAGTGAAACCATAGTGCTGATCGGGTGTAGCAGTTTACGCTTGATTTCAGTTGAATTTTGCATTGTTATGAGTTGAGTTTTATTTAGTTCAACTGAGTTAACTGTTCAGTTATACTTTTTTGTTGTATATATTTTTTTTGCTACACGTGAAGCTGGAAGCACTTGTGTAAATAAACACCTCACGGTGAACAAACTGCCATGAATCTGCCTCCTACTTATGCCGCTCTGGTCAGCTCCCCAACACTCATGAAAAATGATTTAAAATCAAGAATAAGCAATGTTATGTGTCTGTTTAAATAGACTTTATGTGCTCAAACATGCTGATGGAAACTTTGGACAGAAGTATAGAAATGTAGCTGACAGTTCATTAGATACACCCAGTTAACACTGATGCAGTCTAATACAACAGTCCTGCAATAAATCCTCCCTTCATGAAAGTTCAGTTTTACTGTTGATTCATCTATGCTCATTTCTGAGACAGTTTGTGGTCTTATTGAATTGTATTGTATTACACTGACGTTGGTGTTTCTATTATTTTACCCATCCCATTCATATTAATGAGAGCAGCCTGAATAACAGATCTCCCTGTGTACTACAATACTGAGTATAAACTCATAAAAATACTGTTGGCTAATAGAATTTGAGCTACGACAAGCTGTCATCTAAAAATAAATATTTGATATAAAAGTTACAACATTATGAATACAGTTCACTGACTTACCATTTGTGGCAGATTTGCTGGCCATAGTTGGTTCTGGAGAGAAGAGCTGGTCTGCTGCTGAGCTGAAGAAGTGAAGTGAAGTCTGGCTGCAACAACACCTCCTTATATTAGACTGTGTGTAATAAACCACGCCTACACTCCCATTTATTATCTTATGTTGTCATTAAAGGCCAAATGCAGCCAAAGAACCCTGTTTACTGCTCCCATCAGCATTTACAGGAAATTATACCATAATACGTACAGTGCACATTAAGAGTATATCTTTGAATTGTAGACGATTTCAAGATTTGTATCAACTTTATACAAACTTTGTGCATTATGTAACTTTTATTGTTTTTCATTTTTAAATGTTAGTATTGGCCCCCGGGCTTCTCCACATTGTCAAATCTGGCCCTCTTTAACAGAAGTTTGGACACTGCTGCTTTAAACTGTAGTTCTTAGTGTCTGTGAACCCAGTCAGGAGTTCAAAACACTTCTGAGTTTGTCTTTCAGCAGGGATTTGAACTAAATCTTTGTACCAAGGGTCTCCTCTACCAACCTGGAAGCTCAAATGCACAGAAGTGAATGATTTTAGTGTAGTGCCAGTCAGATGTTTGTCAGTGGTATAATTATTATTGTTATTATTATTATTATTATTATTATTGTTGTTGTTATTGTTATTATTATTAATATTAATAATAACAATAACAACAAGATCACATCTCGACAAAGGAGTTAAGAACAGTTTAATGTATGGCTAAAGCAAAATGTCACTCCTAACCTGACTTCTATAAGCTCCAGTATTCATGTGGGTGTAGTTTGCTCATTTCTGTCTTGAAGTTGAATGAAGTTGTAGAAACATTACATTTTACAATTTACACAATTTAAAAGAACTGCTGTCATTTCTTGTAAATGCTGATGGGAGGGCTGAACAGGGTTTGATGTTATCAGAAACACTTTCAAGTTCCGGTCAACCGGTTTGTTGTTATTGTGTGTGCAGAAGGTCTTGGTGAACAGGCTTCCTGTTGACGGAAACACTTTGACAAAGTATGAGGGGCCGTTCAAGACATTATCCATTCTGGCCCTCTCACACACACACATACTCTCCTCTTACATACATATATTCTCTTCAGACATAAATATTTGGATGTGAGAGGGCCAGAATGGATAATGTCTTGAACGGCCCCTCATAGTTAGCACTGACAGAAATCTTCCTTCAAATATGTTAATTATTGGTCATTTTGGGACATTGCAGATAATAATGGAACATGAAGGATCAGCCACATTGAGCTGTGCTCAGACAGAAATTTCAGAGGTGGCAGAACAAACTCTGCTATTAAACCTGACTACAGACTACAGGACCATGGATACTCATTAATATATTTATTTATATAGGTGAAACATAAAAACACCCACAAAGCATTGCATTGCCTCTGGTACATACATAATCTGTAACCGCTTATCCTCACTAGGGTCATGCAACAAACATGCAAAGCAATCTCCTAAATGTCTAAATCACTGAAGGAAAATATCAGACATTCAAATCTAACAAGTTATTTGTGAAGTATGATTTATGATTTATGATTATGATTACAAATCAGGCCCAGTGAAGATTGGTGGAAGATTAAAAAGTCACAACAGGAAGTTAATTTGCAGCAGCCTAAACACAAACTAAACAAACTAAACACAAGTTTTTTTCTGCTTCCTGTCTGCCCTGCATTTCCCACCTTGTCTTCCTTTCTTTCATTTGCCTCTTCATGTCATCCTTCACTTTCTTCATTTCTTTCATTTGCCTCTTCATGTCATCCTTCACTTTCTTCATTTCTTTCTCGTACTTTTCCATTATTGTCTTCTCCAGCTCTTCCTGCTCTTTGAGCATTTGCTCTTCTTTCTCTTGTCTTTCTTTCTTTGAACGAGGTGGCACCAAAGAACATTTACTGATCGTCCCATTCACTTATACACCCATGTGATTTTTTTTAGCTCTGTTTATCTGACATCATGAAGTAGAGGACATTGAATCACACACAACATTTTAAGGGTGTTACATGTTTTCTCCTCCATTTCTCTTTCGTGAGCTGCCTTCAAGTGCTCCTCATGTCAACGTACAGTACATCACCTGACTTTATCCTTTCCGACATGTCCAAAACTCATAAAATGCACCATCTCTAACAGCGTTAAAAGACACCTGAAAAACTCCACAGAAATTAATGGGAAGAACTGATGTATCACCTGTATGTAAAATTGGACTTTGGCATATGCACTGGCTGCATTTTGAAAGTGTAAAGTCGTGTTATTTGTACACAGACTGAAGACTGAACATACGCTTCTCAATATCAGAAACTTAACTACTGTAAAATCATCCAAGCTGGTTTTAAGCAAGTGAAAAGCATCTTGATGAAACAAGCCTAAACTACAACGGTATCATCATTGTGTCATACTTAATAAATATAACTGATAATAATTATAATTATAATATATATAGTTATATTCATATATATTTTTTTTTCTGTAATGCTAAAAAATTGACTATGTGACTATGTGTTCATTTGACACTTTTGTCCATCCACCTCACCGTTATCAGAGTGTACGGTCAAAGATTTAAAGGAGAACTTTGATTCAAAGCTCTGTTTTCCCAGAATGGTGTTTCCTGTGGCGCTCTTCCCTGATCCAGTCTTCCCCACCAACACAATCCTGATCTCCTCATTATTGAATCTGATTGATTCTGATGGGTTGAAAAAAATGAACAAATATTTATCACTTTAGGTATTCATCAGATTGTGCAAGTGCAAAATGATTATTGAGCTGTTGGGAATTGAACATGTTTGATTTTGAAAATCTAACTTAGTGTTTTAAAGATAAGGTCAGGGCACTTGGACAGAAGTATAGAAATGTAGCTGACAGTTCATTAGATACACCCAGTTAACACTGATGCAGTCTAATACAACAGTCCTGCAATAAATCCTCCCTTCATGAAAGTTCACTTTTACTGTTGATTCATCTATGCTCATTTCTGAGACAGTTTGTGGTGTTTCTATTATTTTACCCATCCCATTCAAATTAATGAGAGCAGCCTGAATAACAGAAAGATCTCCCTGTATGCTGCAATAAATTTAAGCACCTAAGGGGGCTTAACTTTTTTACTCCTTAAAAGGTCCTTGCGCCAAAATGTGGCTCCTTCCCAAAAACTGCTATAAAAATAGTATATATTCATATTTTTTTCTACTTTAAACACGCCAGTCTTATTATTATTATACATATCAAATATTAATCATATTTTTTTGGTTTACCCCCTTAAAGGCCAGTATGTTTACATAACTCTGCTGTTTTTTATACAAAAAAACAGAAAAACAAAAATAATTTCCATAAAATACATTTCAATGAGTACACACACACACACACACACACACACCATTATCCAACATCAATAGCACACACACTTCCCTTGCAGAAAACAGGAAAATATGTTTAACTTTGCTGCATGCTTTGAATGGGTAAAAGTGGCACCACCTGATGGACAAATATAAAAATTACAAATTGAAAGCCAGAAGGTCCAAAATGAAATCTTAACATAAAGGAATGCATGAGTTTATGTTAGGATAAACATGGCATCAAAAAAAGTGGTTTTAATGGGTTTCAATGGGGCTAGGAACTATTAAGGATGGGTTTTTGTAGCATAGCCATTTTAGGCTAAATTAAAGTACTGAGATTTCAATTTTTTTTTTTTTTTTAATTTCTGGCAAATTTGAGCTATCTTCATTCAACACAGCCAAAATGTCTTAAAAAAAATAAACAACAGAGTGGCACGAAATGTCCCCAGGATGCCTTAAGAGAGAGAAATAAAACGTTGCTTTCTGATTGCTTCACAGCAGTTACATTCGACACAATCAACTCCTCTATAGACCACAGTAGAAGAAACATCACACACAACAGCAATGTGGTAGTAGGTCGTGTTTTTGGCAGATTTAGAGCTAAAAGTCGCCATGACCCTGTCAGTCATCCCTACATACTCTAAGGCTCACTAAATATTTTATATACAAGTTACAACATTATGAATGCAGTTCATTGACTTACCATTTGTGGCATATTTGCTGGCCATAGTTGGTTCTGGAGAGAAGAGCTGGTCTGCTGCTGAGCTGAAGAAGTGAAGTGAAGTGAAGTCTGTCTGCAACAACACCTCCTTATATTAGACTTTGTGTAATAAAGCTCACCTTTACTGCCATTTTCGTGTCTCATTTTGTCATTAAAGGCAATATGCAGCCAACTAACCCTGTTCACCACTCCAGTCAGCATTTACAGGAAATGACACCAGTTTACAACTTTTATTCACACAGAAATAAAAGTGTCTTCAGTTGAGAAGCAGCCAAAGAAGAAAACATTGTTCAGAGGACCTTGTCTACAAACCTGGAAGCTCAAATGCAGAAGTTAATGATTTTAGTGTAGTACAGTCAAATGTTGGTCAGTGGTGTGCCTACCTGCTGTGCCATAATATGAAATCTCATAGATATACAGTATGTGCAGGTTGTTTCACAAAATGGCTT
This sequence comes from Argyrosomus regius, assembly GCA_946959425.1. NCBI lineage: Eukaryota > Metazoa > Chordata > Actinopteri > Sciaenidae > Argyrosomus > Argyrosomus regius. The sequence continues at coordinate 25,784,669 of OX336892.1, read as the reverse complement.
CATTGTTGAGTTTGTCTGCATCCAGACTTTGGAGCCACTGACGCTCCAGTATTCATGTGGCTGTTTGTTCATTTCTGTCTTTTTTGATATGAAGTTGTACAGACGTTACATTTACTGCTGTTTTTTTCATTTATTGTATTTTTATACATATTGTCTGCTTTCATTTAGTGTGCTATGCAACTTTTTGAGTGTCCTTATTAAAGTTATTATTGTTTATCATCATTAGCATTATTATTGTACGTGTTTCTAATTTCTACGTTCATACATTAATACAAAATAATAACAGCAATAAATTAATATATAAGTAGATAAACACACACATACACACCTACACAGTCACACACCACTTCTTTTGAAAAGTGATTTTAATATATGCAATGAGACATAACAGTTTGCATTAGAAAAATGAAAAGGCCTTTTCAAAACCTTGTTAATCCTTTTTCTGATTCACAGAGAGGTCAGGAATCGTTTAAATGATTGAAAAACTCTACGACTGGACTCTACTACATCACATAAAATTTCACATATCACTTCACTTATTGAAGGTCTCCTCTCTAGCCTGTCTTTCCTGCTTTTGTTTAATTTCCCTCATTTTCTCCTCCATCTCTCGTTCATGCTGTGCCATCAACTCATTCTGCCTCTTCATTTCATCCTTAATTTTTTCCTGGTACAAACCTTAACCTAGACACTTTTTGGAGAAAATAAAGAGACAGGACAACAAAAAGTAACACTTGGATTAGTTGAGTTTTTTCTGCTTCCTGTCTGACCTGCACTTCCCGCCTTGTTTTAATGTTTTTCATTTTCTCCTCTATTCACGAGCTCAACTCAACTCATTCTGCCTCTCCATGTCATACTTCACTTTCTTAATTTCTTTCTCGTACTTTTCCTTTATTTTCTTCTCCTGTTCCTCCTCTTATTTCTCTTTCAGGATTCGTTCTTTCTCCTCTTTAATCACCCTCTCTGCTATCTGAAACATTTCCTCCGTTCTTCTCTGTTATATTTCTGATTTTGTTGAGCAGCTTTTCAGGTCATTATTGAAGACGTGGTACTGACCGTTACATTTCTCTACACGTTCCTACAGGTCTTTGCTTCTCTTCAAGAACTCCTCAATAGGTTGCCCATTGAGCAGGTCACCATGGGTAAAGAGAACCATGCTGTATTTGTCTGCGTCCTCTCCAAAAAATGTTTTTGAATCATCTGCACCGTGTTCCTTTCTTCATCTGTGAATCTGTCTAGTTTGATGACGACCAGGAAGATGTGAGGTCCAGGGGTAAGCATAAGAAATGCACTGGTGGTTTTCTGTTCTTCAGTGCTGGTGTCAAACAGACCTGGAGTGTTGATGACAGCAACCTTTTGTCCATCCACTTCACCGTAGTCCTTAGAACAGTGTGCAGTCAAAAAGTTAAAGGATACGAAGCTCTGTTATCCCAAAATGGTGTTTCACACTGTCTGACTTCCTGAATATATGCCCTACCAACAGGTGGCAAAGTTTGACTAAAGTTTGACATCAAAATAGGATGCTGGCCATAGTTGGTTCTGGAAAGAAGAGCTGCTCTGCTGCTGAGCTGAAGAAGTGAAGTGAAGTGAAGTCTGTCTGCAACAACACCTCCCTAAATAAAGACGTCATGCAATAAACCCCACGTATGCTCTGATCTTATTGCCCTATATTATCTTTAAAGATAACCAGTGAACCCTGTTCACCCCTCCCATCAGCATGTTCAAGAACTGCCTTAAAAAAATCCAGAAAATACAGTTCAGCTCTCTCTTTATTGGTTAACTTCTCTATTTCTTTTCCCACTAAGGTTTCACATTCACATGTTCATAACCTTGAATGTGATTCACACCCTTGATTGGCCCATTTTATTGTCTTATGTTACCTTTGTATTCCAGCTGTGCTAAATTATCAAGATAAATAAAATACAAACAGCAAAAGAAGTCACCACTGGTGAAGGAAGTACTCAGATCTTTTACTCAAGTAACAGTAGCAATACCACAGTACAAATACTCTGTTACAAGTACATGCATTATGCATAATTACAGAATCAGTTATATTAAAGCAAACTTTGTTCATCCCTCATATCAGTATTTACAAGACATTACACTAGTTCTTTTACATTGCCAAAAATAATAATAATAATTTAAAAAAATACAGCATGCATGCAGACTGTTGTAAACCTTTTGAACTGTAGTCCTACTCTCTGTTCATGATTTCAAACAGATGCTACTTTCACAAGATTGTAAGCTTTCAAACTCTACACATATGGCATGTGAGTATTGTACTAAAATAGATATGAGAAATGAGAAAGCAGAAACTACCCGTATTTTTATACTTAAAGTTAATTATAGTGATTATAGTTAATTAACTATTTACTCAAAACAGGGTCTTTGAATATACATATACAGTAAGAGAGGACAGTTTGCATTAGAAAGTCAGAAAAAGGTATTGTTAAGACCCAAGAAAGTATTTAATGCCATCGATGACTTTAGTGTAAATGCCACTTATGAATTTAATTATGAAAGGACTGTTCTCAGCTTCACGTCTGGCCTGTCTTTCCTGCATTTCTTTCTTTTCTCTCATTTTCTCCTCCATCTCTCTTTGACGCTGTGCCATCAGCTCATTCTGCCTCTTCATGTCATCCTTCATTTCCTTCATTTCTTTCTCGTACTTTTCCTTTATTTCCTTCTCCTGTTCCTCCCTCTCTTTGCACATTTCCTCTTCTTTCTCTTTCAGGATTCGTTCTTTCTCCTCTTCAATCGCCTTCTCTGCTGCTTGGAACATTTCAGTGGTGTAATGTCTTCCTCCATTCTTCTCTGTTATATTTCTGATCTTGTTCAGCAGCTCGGTGACCTGAGAACGATCTTTCAGGTCATTATTGAAGACGTGGTGCTGACCGTTACATTTGGCCACAAGTTCCTGAAGCTCCTCGCTTTCTGCCAAGAAGTCCTCAATAGGTTCCCCTTTGAGCAGGTCACCATGGGTAAAGAGAACCATGCTGTATTTGTGTGATTCCTCTCCGAAGATTTTTTTAATCTTCTGAACCGTGTTCTTTTCTTCATCTGTGAATCTGCCCAGTCTGATGACGACCAGGAAGATGTGAGGTCCAGGAGAAGCATAAGAAATGCTCTGGACAATGTCTTTAGTGGTTGTCTTTTCTTCAGTGCTGGTGTCAAACAGACCTGGAGTGTCGATGACAGCGACCTTTTGTCCATCCACTTCACTGTAGTCCTTAGCACAGTGTTTGGTCAAAGATTTAAAGGAGAACTTTGATACAAAGCTCTGTTTTCCCAGAATGGTGTTTGCTGTGGCGCTCTTCCCAGCTCCAGTCTTCCCCACCAACACAATCCTGATCTCCTCATTATTGAATCTGATCGGTTCTGATGGGATGAAAAAAATGAACAAATATTTATCACTTTAGGTATTCATCAGATTGTCAAATATAATATGTGTAACAGCCCAATATGATTATTGGGATTACTGGGATAGGGTCAAGGCACTCACAGAGTTCTGAACCTGTGTAGCCCCTTTTTAGAACCCTAGGTTCTCCTAGGACACGACCATGCCCGTCACCCCTACACACTCTAAGACTCACTAAATATTTTATATGGAAGTTACAACATTATGAATGCAGTTCACTGACTTACCATTTGGGGCAGATTTGCTGGCCATAGTTGGTTCTGGAGAGAAGAGCTGGTCTGCTGCTGAGCTGAAGAAGTGAAGTGAAGTGAAGTCTGTCTGCAACAACACCTCCTTATATGAAGACATCAGGCAACAAACCACACCTATAAAACACTGCTGACATTGCATTGAACAGTATCTCTGAAATGTTTCATAGATTATTCTAATTATAATGCGCCACGGCCCGAGTCGCGTGGGGGCTCGGTCTGCCTCAACGCTGCTTGTTCTAATTATAATCTAAATGGGAATGAATGTTTTAAAACTTTTTATTTTTATTTAAGTATAAATTCAGCCCCAGTGAGATCCACAAAACCCTCCAACCCAGAACCGTCTAACTAGCGTCCCCAAAAAAGTGTGATGTTAAAGCTTGTACCTAAAATCAAATAAAAATATCCAGGTGATGTCTTTAGTTTTAGTCTTTGTCAATTGGGTCAACATTAGTGAACACAACAAGTGAACACATGAGGAATGTTTGCGGTGTAAGTATGATTCACACTGTCTGTTTTATTTATATAATCTAATACAGCTTGAATATCCAGTCCTTCTGCATCTTTGTGGTTTCTCTTATAACAGCAAACCCTGTTCACCCCTCCCATCAGCATTTACAAGAAATGCCACCTCTTACTTTTAAAACGCTAAAATGAGTGCACGTACAGCCACCTCTTTGAACTGTAGTTCTTAGTCTCTGTTCACAACATGATGTCTGTCTCAGTTATCCATTAGAGACTGTGTCACCTGACACGGAGAATCTCCCATTGTGTGCTTACATGTGTGAAAAAACAACTTCTATTGAATTGAATGGACGGCCGGAGCAGCTGCTCTGAGCGTCTCTTACTGCCACGGACGGGTTTACATGGGAGTCAACTGAAAGCCCAGTGCATCTCATACAGATGCTGAAGGTCTCTTTGTGCGTCTTAATTGAAGCGTCAGTATTTGACGAGCTGGAAGTGAGAACGGGTTGGTTGACTATTTCTAGACTGACTTCCTAGTTTAATAACTAGTTTCTTTGTTTTCTGGATAAAATGATCCTGCAGGATCCACAGTCTGTTAAAGGTTCAGTGTGTATAATTTAGTTGCATCTAGTGGACTAATCGCTGCATTGCAATCACCTCACATCACCCTCACCCACCTAGTGTAAAGGAGAAACAAACACTTTAAGGACTCTGTTTAGAGTCAGTATTTAGTTTGTCTGTTCTGGGCTACTGTAGAAATACGATGTTTCAACATGGCGGCCTCCATGAAAGAGGACCTGCTCCCTCTGTAGATATAAAAGGAGAATTTACAAGTTACAAAAACAAAAATATTCTTATTTTAAGGTGATTATACATGCATGGAAACAGTTATACATATTATATTCCATGTTTGTCTTATTCTGAAAATAAAGGCCCCAAATCTTACACACTGCACCTTTAACTATTTGTTTTCCTCCTTCATTTACTTGTCACACAGTCTCTGTGTGTTGTTGTGTTGTCTCTGTGCAGAGAGAGGAGACTCATTCTGGAACAGTTGAGCTGATGGACATAATTTGCACAAGTTATTGCACGAGTCCATATGTATATTTTTCTTATGTATATTTTTTAATGCTGCTGCAATGAAAGAATCTATCTATCTATCTATCTATCTATCTATCTATCTATCTATCTATCTATCTATCTATCTATCTATCTATCTATCTATCTATCTATCTATCTAGCTTAGTGTTTGTAGCTGTTTGCCAGCCCTCAAAGAAAGTCAGAGATTTGATGTGAATTGATTTGTCCAGCTCTATTGTGTGCTTCATTTGGTTATTAGCGGTGTCCAATTTGTTAACTGTACTACGATTTTTTTGCAGCCACCAAAAGTCTAGGGCAGGCCCTGGTGTTACTCTTTGTACCACAGGTGTTTTCAACCCCTGCGAAGAGGAGGTTTTTTTTTATGAGAGTGAGAAAGCTGAAGATGCATGTGCCAAGATTTTTGGCTGTTTTTGATCACAAGTAATGTATATTTTGTTGTTTTATTTGGAGGACTTAATACATGGAATGTACTCTGAAGTTTTCATAATATCTTTGTAGTTTATCAGATTTGTAATTATATGATATTTCATGAACTTGGATCTCCACATTTGTGTATTTTGACCTCTGAAAGGAAAGACAATACATCCTCCAACCATCAGAGGTCTGTTATACTGCCATAAGTGGTACCTAAAAGAAAAGGGACCCAGGAGAGACATTTGAGGGGCTAGGCAACCCGGACAAGAGATCTGAAGTTGGGGGCACCCAAAGACAGAGCCTGGAGGTACTACAGTCAGATTCTTTTGTGCTTCCTGTATTTTCTTCTCAAGTCTCTCCTGCTCTTCGTGCATTTGATCGTTTTTCTCCCTCAGGATTCGCTTTTTCTTTTCCTCAATTGCTTTTTGTGCTTTCTGGAACATTTCAGTGGTGTAATGTCTTCCTCCGTTCTTCTCTGTTATATTTCTGATCTTGTTCAGCAGCTCGGTGACCTGAGAACGATCTTTCAGCTCATTATTGAAGACGTGGTACTGACCGTTACATTTGGCCACAAGTTCCTGAAGCTCCTCGCTTTCTGCCAAGAAGTTCTCAATAGGTTCCCCTTTGAGCAGGTCACCATGGGTAAAGAGAACCATGCTGTATTCGTCTGATTCCTCTCCGAAGATTTCCTGAATCTTCTGAACTGTGTTCTTCTCTTCTTCTGTGAATCTGCCCAGTCTGATGACGACCAGGAAGATGTGAGGTCCAGGAGAAGCATAAGAAATGCACTGGACAAAATGTTCAATGGTTGTCTTTTCTTCAGTGCTGGTGTCAAACAGACCTGGAGTGTCGATAACAGCAATCTTTTGTCCATCCACCTCACCGTAGTCCTTATCACAGTGTACGGTCAAAGATTTAGGGGAGAACTTTGATAAAAAGCTCTGTTTTCCCAGAATGGTGTTTGCTGTGGCGCTCTTCCCAGCTCCAGTCTTCCCCACCAACACAATCCTGATCTCCCCACCATTGTATGTGGTTGGTTCTGAGGGTAGATTGGATATTATTGTTGATTTACAGTTACGTTTTACAAGCACATTTTCTCCTTATTGTATTTAGGACATTTATGATGCAGAAATATGGTTGGGTAGATTCTCACTCAAACAAATAAAAGGTTGGAGGGAACACTGTAGTGAGTGAGATGAGGAATTTTAAAGTTGTCATTGGTACATAAAATCATTAGATATGGTTAAAAGAAATAAAATGCATCCAATACATGTCAGTTTTGCACAAAGGTAGCTACATTTCCTGGAATTAACAGAAAAATGTCGAGTGGATGGATGTGTAGATGAGGAGAATCATGTATACAGTATCTGTTCTGCAGGACTCGTAATCTGTCCAGATTTCAGTCACCTCCCATTGAAAACACAATGCCTCTATCGCTGCCAACACAGAGGTGTTGGCTGCCGCAGTGAACACAGATCAAGAAAGAAGGAATGTAGAGAGAAGAGTTTGCTGAATTCTTGGAGGGTTGACGTACTTACCATGTTTGGCTTCTTTGGCATTGCTGGCCATGTTTGGTTTTTAGAGGACAGAGCAGGTATGCTGCTGAAGTGAAGATTAAGTCTGTAAACTCTCCTCTTGATATAAAAGCTTCATTCACCAAACCACACCCATATCATATGTCGGCATCATATGTCACAATGTTGACAACAAAGCACAGTGAAACTAGTTATTCTACTGTAGGCTACCTATGTTTAGCTCCACCTTTAACTCCATAACCCCTGTTCCCGTCAAGCCATCAAGACTGCATCCTTTCCCCTCTCCTCTTCTCTTTGTCCATCAAGTTCTTGAATTCTGTGGATGACACCACCCTCAGGATGAGTCTGCCTCCAGGTGAGGGATGACCATCTGGTGACCTGGTAAGGACAGAACAACTTAGAGTTCCACATTCCAGTCTGTTTTTTCCAGTTTCTTCGAGCCTGCAGAGGGACCTTCGCTTACATGGACTACTATCCCCTCCATCCATAGACTCTAATGTAGATGTCATGTTCATGTAAAGTTTCCACTGAGTGCATTTCATTCTCTGCAAATTGCATATATGTTGGACTCCTGTGAGTCCTGGGAGATTCAGGATCCCAGGAACCTGAATGTTTCCACAGCAGACACAGTGCTGTTGAGTATGGTGATTATTTTAAGATAATTTGTCCTCTAATTAATTTCTCTGGCTGTGTCTTTCACACTTTATTGTTACTCCTGGCCATTAGAGGGTGCCAATAAGGGAATAGTTGATGTGTTGAAGTTGCATGAAATGAAATATAATGAAATTCATTAAACCAGGGTGCAAACTACAGGAAACCTTGGCTACTCTTAAGAAGTCATGAGCTCCCCAGAAAACATGATTTGCTCTGCATTTCTGTTTTCTGCATCTTCATCATCAAGGATAATGAGTAAAATTATTAATGCGTGATTCATGCATGAGGGCGATTCATCACCGATTCATTTTATAAAAATACAGACATGCATGTTATTCTTGACATGACCATCCAAGTGCGGCGGCACAATAACATAAACTGACCTAACTTTAACTCAAAGAATTAGGTAGGTTAGGTTTGATATGTGACCTTTGCATGTGATGTCTTAATTGTACCAACAAATTATTGTGCTCATCTGTATGCCATGGATGTTGTGACCTGACCTGCTCTAGTTACATTAGATTGCATAAGAACTTCCATTCATTGAACAATAAAAGTCGTCTTTACTGTATATACTGAACCTCTGAATAATGCCAGTAAGCATAACCCTATACGAAAAGTGATTTTTTAAAGATACTCAAGTTGTTATAAATATTGTGCACCAAATCTGAAGATGATTTAAAAAATGAGATGAGATATGATAGACTTTATTCATCCCAAAGGATATTGTTGTGCAGCAGCAGCGGAAAAAGTGTAAATATAAAGAGTGCAAAAAATATGAAGGCATAAGACAATATATCGATCGAAAATATCAAAAAACAGATATTAAAATCCACAAAATCCAGTACTATGAAGCTCCTTACAAGAGAGGATAAAAACATTAAACATTTAAATCTTCTTATGCAGTACACATAAATTGAATGCTAGTATTACAAATCAATCCCAATGAGAATCCCGAAACCTGGAATGTCAATATTATAGTTAGTTAATCTGCTGCACAGTCCATCATCACAAAGTCAAAGAGTTCATTTTGACAAAAAAAAACGTACTGCTTTTTCAATAAACATAACTATCAGTTGTAAGAGTTGGCTGTTCTCTGCTTCCCACCTAGCCTGCCTTTCATTTTTCATTTTCAGTTGTTCGTTTTCGTATTTCAGTTCTCTTTCACGCTGTGCCATCAGCTCATTCTGCCTCTCTATGTCATCCTTCTCTTCCTTCATTCGTTTCTCGTACTTTTCCTTTATTTCCTTCTCCAGTTCCTCCCTCTCTTTGCACATTTCCTCTTCTTTCTCTTTCAGGATTCGTTCTTTCTCCTCTTCAATCGCCTTCTCTGCTCTCTGGAACATTTCAGTGGTGTAATGACTTCCTCCGTTCTTCTCTGTTATATTTCTGATCTTGTTCAGCAGCTCGGTGACCTGAGAACGATCTTTCAGGTCATTATTGAAGACGTGGAACTGACCGTTACATTTGGCCACAAGTTCCTGAAGCTCCTCGCTTTCTGCCAAGAAGTCCTCAATAGGTTCCCCTTTGAGCAGGTCACCATGGGTAAAGAGAACCATGCTGTATTTGTCTGATTCCTCTCCAAAGAGTTTTTGAATCTTCTGAACCGTCTTCTTCTCTTCTTCTGTGAATCTGTCTAGTTTGATGACAACAAGAAAGATGTGAGGTCCAGGAGAAGCATAGTAAACGCTCCGGCCAATATCTTTAACTGTTTCCTTTTGATCATTCCTGGTGTCAAACAGACCTGGAGTGTCAATAACAGCAACTTTTTGTCCATCCACCTCACCGTAGTCCTTAACACAGTGTAAAGTTAAAGATTTAGGGGAGAACGTTGACACAAAGCTCTGTTTTCCCAGAATGGTGTTCCCTGAGGCGCTCTTCCCAGCTCCAGTCTTCCCCACCAACACAATCCTGATCTCCTCATCATTGTATCTGATCAGTTCTGATGGGATGTCTGAAAAGAAAAATGGACAAATATTTATCACTTTAAGTACTCATCAGATTGTGCAAGTACAAAATGAGTAACTTTGACATTGAGCAGTTGGGATTTGAACATTTGTCAGGGCACTTGCCCCAACAAAGTTCTGATTCCTTACACCCAAACCATCCATCCATTTTCTGTAACCAATTATTCTCATCAGGGTCACGGTGGGGTTTGAGTCTATCCCAGCAGACTTTATCACACAGCACATAGAGAGAAACAACCATTCACACTCACATTCACACCTATGAACAATTTAGAGTCACTAATTAAGTCAATGTCTTTGGACTGTGGGGAGGAAGCTGGGGTACCTGGAGAGACCCCATATCCAGAAGAACGTGCAAACTCGTGCCGCCCCACCGAAATCTTATCATTCCTAATGAATTAAGGATTAATTAAGGAACATGTGGCCTCGTGAAAATGGGGCAGTCTTAATAACAGATCTCCCTGTGTACTACAATACTGAGTATAAACTCATAAAAATACTCTGAATCTGAGAAAAGTTGTTTTTCCATTAAAGCACTCTCGGCTTTAGAACTGATGAGACTGGTTCAATACTTTGAGCTATGACAAGCTGTCGTCTATAAATAAATATTTATATATACAGTATATATAAATATATTGACTTACTATTTCTGGCATATTTGCTGGCCATAGTTGGTTCTGGAGAGAAGAGCTGGTCTGCTGCTGAGCAGTAAAGTGAAGTGTGTCTGCAACAACAGCTCCTTATATTAGACTTTGTGTAATAAACCACGCCTACACTCAGTACTTGCCTTATGTTGTCATTAAAGGCCAACAAACCCTGTTGTTCACTCCTCCCTAACAATAATATATTTGTTTTGTAATAATTCATAGTGTGTATTTTTTGCTTCTTCCATGCCTTTATTGTAACAACAACAACATATTCTGAATTGGAATTTATGTTTTAAAACTTTTTCTTTTATTTAAGTATAAATTCCTGACCCGTCTTAACAAACAGAATGAGGGGAAATGTAGGTTTACTTACTGTCTCGTGGTATGATGGCTTCAGATTTCTAGATTTCTGCTGTTTGACGGATTATATAAAAATGTTTTAAATGTATGTTACTGTTCAAAGTTTGGAGTCTCCTGCCACAAAAGCTTGATATGTTTGAATGTTCTTTCGGAAAGTCCTCCTTACAAACAAGTTGTTGTTATGTCAATAAGTATTATTCATTATATATTAATTATATTATTATTATGTATGAAGGGTTTGCAAAAAAAAAGTCAGGACGGAAATTTGTCTCAGTGTTTTTCCAAAAACAAGTTAGACAGACTGCTTCAGCATTAGAAATAAATACCTTGTGTTTCTTTCACTTTCCCACAGCTTGAATATCTAGTCCTCCTTTTGTTAACAGCACACCCTGTACACCGCTCCCATCAGCATTTACAAGAGATGACACCAATTCTCTAAAATGGCGCGTGAGTGTAGCTGGCCCTTTAAATTGTAGTTCCTCATCTATGCTCACAACATGCTGTTACATGGACACGTGAGGCGTAAAGCCAGTTAGATAACTTTTAATAACATATGGAATGAGAGTATTGTATTAAGATAGACTTGAAAAATTCAGATTTAGTTGATATCAGATTTATTAAACAATCATATAACATTTTGATATCTTTGTTCTTGGCAATGTGCGACACTTCTGAACATTTAGTGGTCCACTCGCCCAGTTAATAACACCCGTGAACTATCTTAACTCAAACAGTGCAGAACAGTGTGCATTTCCTCTTCTTTCTCTTTCAGGATTCGTTCTTTCTCCTCTTCAATCGCCTTCTCTGCTCTCTGGAACATTTCAGCAGTGTAATGTCTTCCTCCGTTCTTCTCTGTTATATTTCTGATCTTGTTCAGCAGCTCGGTGACCTGAGAACGATCTTTCAGGTCATTATTGAAGACGTGGTACTGACCGTTACATTTGGCCACAAGTTCCTGAAGCTCCTCGCTTTCTTGTGTCTGGGATTAAAAGAACATCATCATGATCCCACAGGCATCCAAACAACTAAACAACTACAAGTTGTGATGTGGAAAAAACATTGAATGATGGTGCGTTCAAACTTTTGACTGGCAGTGATGCCTTACTTATGTTTTATTATGCGTAGGTAGACTTTTAATGTGGTCAACTAAATTTTTTTTATAAATCTTAATCTGAAATACTCCAACTGACAGGTGGAGTAAAGTGTAAAGAGGCAGAAAAATTTAAGTGGATACACAAACATATGTTTAATAATCTACATTGTGGGGACTTGGGGATTGTGTACCCAAATGGTAGCCATGTCCCCACAATGTTACTGTGTGAACATGAGGAATACAACGGCTACTTAGCAAACACGCACACAGAGGTTAAATCATGAAACTACAGACTGCGTTACAACATTTTATTGACATTCTTTAGTTTAAATACGTAAAAGTACATTATGTTTATGCAGTTTGGTTCTGACCCACCAACGTACAGTGTACTGCATGAAAGCCACCATGACACAACCAGAAAATAAATGAGAAACATGATTTATTTTTATCAGTTTACTAAATATTTAAAAAGGTTTTTATTTAGTGAAGCCTACACCTTTCTGAACAATTATTCAGAGGTTGGAACATTTCTTTGTTTTATACAGTTATCACATGTGAGCTAGAAATGAACTGCAGCCACTACAAAGTCCTCTTAGGCACTGATAAACAAATGTTTCTATTATCTTTAGAGTTATGCTAATACAAGGCATTACATGATTAATTCAAGAGGATACGTTATACATTGCTGTGTGTCTTCATTATAAAAACAGTGTCTTTTCATGTAGAAGGCGTGTTAAAGAAACAGTTCAGTCATTTTATCTGCGTTCAGTGAATTCACGACAGACTGAGCAGACACACAGCAGACTATCCTTCGTAGGTGCAACAATTAAGGTGTAAATGGAAATACGCTGTCTTGTAACATTTTACTTTCAGTGCACTAAAACTACATTTTACTTCACTGGATCATCCTATGCTGTGAGGTCAACAGGTCTTCATGGGCTCACTTGGTTCCTTGTAGCTGAGACGTGACCAGAGTCAGGACCAGGTCCCATTTATATTCAGTCTAACTTGATCTAACAGAATCCAGTACTATAGCCGCAGGACTGGAGTTCTGATCGTGTAGTCATCACTGGAGAACACCTTTTTGTTTTGTCCGCTCATTCTTCGGCAGAGCGTCATGTTGTTTCCAGTGTTCTCTTTGTTCGGGTACATTCAAGCCAACCACATTTAGGATGGGGCCGAGGCTAGCTGTCTCTGCATCAAAGCTTGAGGCCAGATACGAACACGTTGGAAGTTGCAATTCATGGTCAGAGCTCGAACCAATGGGCTACCACGGCACCCTGGACCCTTGTGTTTAATCAACACAGTTCTGAGGCCTGTTAGCAAGTGGCAAAACCGTAAGGCTTAGAGGTACGTCATAGGTTGTGATTTTTACTTCCGCGTCAGGTTTTAACTGTTGATGGCACCTCTGCAACACTGCATGGATGTATCATAGATAGATCATCTAGGACTTGAACGATATTCCTCACAGTAACTGTGTTTACATTATTTTAGCTTGTGACAGTGAGCAATGGTGGGTTGAAGTAACTTCAACCCAAAAATTCTCCAGCTTAACTTTGCAACCCTACTGGTAAGGTTGTGTGTTACTAAAAAAGAGCAAATAACAAAGATTTCCATCATCTGTTGTCTTCAGTTTGGACACTCAGAGGCGTTCACATGATACCTCCTCATCCGCCGTAGACCAGACGTGTATCTCCTTTGACATTCATCAGTTAGTTAAAAAAAGGTCTCTAGATGGAGGCCTGGGTTCGTTCGACGTGTAAAAATGCTGCGATTTTTTTCAAATTTATTTTGCAGTGGCTTTGTATGAATATAACTGTTCAGCCTGAATTTGTTTTTGTTTGGAGACATTTCTCTGAAAAATCTCCACTGAATTTTGATTTCCCCTTTTAGTTAAAGCCGAACCAGTCGGCAAACTATGAGTCTGATAACTGATAACAATGACCTATGAAAGTCAAAATCTGACTGGTTAGAGGATGATCCAAATGCAGTAAAGTAAGCTTTCTCTCAAATTCATGGGCTCGATGCACTGGAAGTAAAATGTTTTAATGTTTTAATATATTTATGTCTCAAAATGAGATTTTCATGCATAGTATTTTGAGACCTGCTGCATGTTGTAATAAAATAAAAGTCCCACGACAACATAAATATTTCAAGAAAAAAAAAACATATAAAATTAAAAAAGGAAATAATAAAAAATAAAAAAAAAGGTTACCTACTGTTTAATCTTCCCAGTCAAACAGTAGTAGTATGTTGAGCATTAAAGGTGTTTTCATCGCTGAGTGATTGTCATTTGATTTGATGCCTGGAATTCTGGGTAATGTAGTTGGTTGAATCAATTCAGCAGCGAGGTGAATGTTAGGTGTGTTGTGAGCCGCGAACGTTGTGTTTCAAACAAAGGCAGTCAGTCACATATAACACAAAGACTTTACCCGAAATAACAGCTCAGGTTGCAGGTCAAATGTGCACATTGCTGCAGTTACTGGACTTTTCAATGCAATTCTGGTATGAATTCAGGCTTACAATGAGGGGGAAAAGTCTGTTTTGGGAATGTTTAAGTCGTGTTTTTACTTTTTAAATATAAGTCTGTATTTTCTTCATAAGTTTGAACTATTCAGTGTTTTAGTGATTAGTGACAGGAGATGCTTTGAAGAGACAAATGTAACCACAGCAATTCATTAAAACCAAAAGTAGGACCTTAGTCCTCCATCAACAACCTTTTATGCCGGGATCAGACTACACGATATGTTTGTATTTCATAGTATCATAGTATAGTTGAGTGTCAGTACTCGACATCTTTAAGGTACTGACTGCAGTAATTCAGCACCGACTTGTATTGAGACTAATCGGGTCAAACGATATCTGCATGTGATCCTTTTTGTACCCAGATCTAGAAGAAAATGATCACTGCGATTTAATGCAATGTGATTGACTGACTGCTACCGCTACACACCTGGAGCAGTGAAAAACAATAAATCTTATTAAAAATATTAACAAATTTGCAAAATAGGAGGACATTTTTCATCTTCTAACCAGAGTCCTGCTGATTCCAGTTTTGCAGACCCACCACGCACCTGAAAGCTCCATATCATTACCCGTATTTGTATCTAAACGTTAATATAAGACTTGCAACATGACCACTAGGCTAATTGGCTGCTGGGTAGAACAGCCAAAAACTGTATGGGGCGCACAACAAGAGATTAAATAAATGTTAAAAAATAAATAAATAAATAAATATGTAGTGACGTGCACATTGCACGGGCCAAAGCACCCTCAGAGTCGGGCCTTTATCTGGCTTGATATCGTGTGTTCTGATCTCGGCATTAGGCTTAGATGATTCTGATTAAAGTGACATTACTTCCACCTCAATATTGAAGTTTTAATGTTAGCTCTATAGGAAAAAAGATAAATGGAAACACCCCCCAACTGTGCTCCCCTCCACATGTCCTGTGTAATTCGTCCTCTTCCTCCCCCCACCGCCAACCGAACTTTTCATCAATCACTGGCGTCTCAGAAGTTTGGAGAAGAATCCAGAAGAGACCGGCTTGTCACTCTTAGCCTTCTCCTCCTCTTTGGCCTGGACCTTCTCCTCTCCGAGCCCCAGCTCCCCCTCCAGTTGCTCTAGCTCCGACTGGTCCAGCAGCTCAAAGTCCTCCACCTCGCTGTCCGACTCCTCGGCCAGCTCCAGCAGCCTGGTGGACTCTGTGAGCCTCGACCGCTCCGAGGCTTTGCTCGGCGCCGTCAGGCCGACTGCTGCCTCTATTCTCTCCTGGATGGCGGCTGTGACGGCAGCGGCGATGAAGTCGCCTGCCATCTGGTTGACTAATTCGAGGGCTTTGTCGGTGGATTGGTCTTTGTAAGGAGAGGAGGATGTATGCTTGGATTTGATTGGCTGCCCGGGGTGAGGGGGAGGCGAGGGAAGACCAAGGCTGAGGTCGTCGTCATCGTCACCATTGGTCGTTGTGCCGTTGTCAAGTGAGGGGAATTCTGGAAGACCGCCAGTGAAGGCTTCTTCTCTGTCGAGGTCTGTCAGGTAAAAATATTTATTTCAAAACAATGGAAATATTGTAAAACTGCAAGAGTTTGATGAACAGTGACCACAACATGTTCACAGTATGTAAGACTTCTTTCAAGTCCTAATATTTGTATTTCATATATTTCTTATATGAATATATTTCATTAGATTAGATTAGATTATATACTTTATTCATCCCACAACGGGGAAATTTACTTGTCACAGCAGCAAAGAAAAAGAAAAGTGTAGTACACAGCACAACGAACAGACCGAAGTAACTTATAACCTACACAATAAACAAGAACGAAAACAGACAACTGGCAAACAACAGACAATGTGCAAAACAAGTACTTGAGGTAAAGTGGCATGATATAAAAAAAATTCATATATTCCAAATTGAGACAACACTACCCTTCTAAAATGCAGGTGTACTACACAGAAGTGTACTCACAGAAGTATCCGAATTGAGAAACAGCAATGATCAATACTTTCCTAGGACATCTGCTGTATGCAACCTGACAGGTCTTCTACCCTCTGGTGGATTATTCGTGCATTGCAGGCAAGTGGTGTGCCACTGAATGCCAAAATCCAAAATGATTTTGCATGTAGTGATTTGCAAGTTTTTGGCAGGGAAATCTAATTTTGAAAAACTGACAGTAAGAATAATATTTGTATTGTTACTAATATTTCCATATGAATATTTACTGTGTTGAAACAACTTAAAATTACTTAATATTTTGTACTATTGAATCCTGTTGAAAATGTTCAATTCAAATATAATCCATCAGATATTTATGGTAATTTATCTGTAATCCCTCAATTTTCATTGCACTGCATTCTATGATGCAATCTGCATGTCAACTGCAATGCCATCTATAGTGTTTTGATTATTTCATTAAACTAATTGAAATATATATTTACAGTGGACATTGAGATATTTATGTTTCTTATGTGGAGCTGAGAGACGTACCCTCTGAGTTCTCAGTTTGTGGCGTGTGTCCTTCTGACAGGTTGAAAGTACCGTTGTCCGTCCACGTCACGTCAGACACCTCTGTGTCGGATACAGACATTTCCTTACACGCCGTGGAGTCGAGCTGTAGGAGGGAAACACGCGGAGAGGTCAGACTTTCAAGTGCAGAACTCAGAACTAAGCAGTAGTAAATTAGTTACCTGACAAAGCTGAACAACTAAAGACATTTAAAGCAGATGTGCATGTCACACTCTTCTTTTCCATTTGTAATCAGAGTAGTTTTGACCAATCATGTTTGAGCGGGCATTGGTTGCATGCAGGTTAACAGTCTGTGTGGGAGAGCAGGCAGGCAAAATGTGTTTGTTTTTAGTCATTCTCACTTATCCCACGTTACTAATCGGATTGCAAAGGAGGTCTTGGCCCAGATGTCCGTTATCTGTTTTATGGTTATCTGCAAGATGCACTGAAAACTCTGTAACATTGGCTGTTGTCAGACGGCCAATTGGTTCCAAGATCAAGCTCCACTGATGAAGGTTGTAAGATGTGGCTAACAGCTGAGAGTAAGTAGGTGGACTCAAATCTGACTTGAGTCTAGTCCTGCTTGTGACTTTGCATTACATCCGCTTCATTCATAAAATGACGATATAAATGATCCTCTCTTGAGACTCTTGACGGGAAGCACACTCAGTGAATGTGATCTGTAACCAGGTATTTGGCTTGCAGAGCAAGATTTTAAAAGCATCTTGATGCTGATATGGATCATGTGTGCTAAATTTCAATTAGCTTTAACTGGACCCTGTCAGGCAACAATTAGATCAAGATGAGATGATCAGCCAACCTTGGGAAACATGGAAGAGAGGTCCGACTCGATGCCCTCTTTCTCAGTCTGAGCCTGCATGATCCTCTTCTCTGAAAGGAAGAAACAAACAGACAAGCTGTAAGTTTACAACATCTCGACACTGAAATATCTGTAATGATGGTTGCTAATGTTGCATCTTTATCCAGTTCATGAAAGCTTTCAACTCTGCCATTTCAAATGTTGTACATTTCTGATTTTGTTTGGAGGACAGAACTGTTTGGACACATAACATCTTGACATAGTTACCATGGTTCTCTTTGATTTTCCGAAGGAACTCCCCGATGCCAAAGTCCAGTTTCTGCAGAACTGGCTCCAGCCACAAACCGACCTCGTGAGATGAAATCAGAGGCCACAGGAAAACGCCAAGCACTGCAGAGAAAGTTCAAGAGAGGGAAAAACATTGAAAATAAGATCTGAAAATTCATCACTGGACATAAAAACACACAAAAAAGTCATTTTTTCTTTATTTGCAGAAACAAGTGTGCTCATCAACACATCACCAACTATTTCACTGATTTTGGTAAAACTGGATCATATTTTATGGAGTTTCCTGATGGACAGTGAAGTAGACTGCTGCCAACTGTAGCTGCTGATAGCTAGTTAGCTTAGTCATACTGCCCAGGACTGGGCGCTCAGAGCACTAGGTGTGTGTTGGTGTTTACACTAGTAGCACAGGAGCTTTGGACCGCTGGGTGAGGGAGTTTTCAGGCCTGGAACATGCCTGGGGAATACTGATGGAGAGCAGAGGAGAAGAGACCAAAGAGGACGTTGACGGAGGAGCAAGCAAGAAGCCACCGGTCAAAAGTCTGCTTTTCCCTCTGATGTCCTCCAATCCATCAATTTAACCATAAACCAGGATAACAAACATTCGACCACCCTCCAGCTGTGCTGGATAAGCTGTCTTTAGCATGTGCAAACTCACCTAGAATATATGAGATAACAATCCCTGGAATGTAGCGTCCTAAGACAGCAAAGAAGGTGCACAAACTGCAAACCAGCAGGCAAAACTAGAAGAGAAAGGAAACAAACACAAAGATGATAAATGTATACTGATGTATTTGTAATAGCAATCAAATGTTGAACTATTCCTTTAAAATGTAGCAAATGATCCAATGGATAAACTTTCATAATGCAGTTTGAGCAGTTACTTTATTACCTAATATGCTGATGATCAAATGAAGTTAAAAAGCCTGACAACCACTCCACTTCTTTGTGGTGACTCAGTGAACAGTTAAGGTTAGCCCGAGGTCGTCCGCTGCCTCACCTTGCCCGGGTTTTGCTGTTTGAAAGCCGACGTCTCCTGGAGGAAGAGTTTGAGGGAGTCGCTGAGCTGAAGTCCAGTTCCAGACCGGCTATCCTGGCCTGAGTCGATGATCTCCCAGCTACAAGATAAAACAGGCAGAAGTAATGTTAGTCATGTTAAGGATAACTCATCGTTGACAGTGTATGCTGCCACTAAGGATCTCAAAAGGAGGTCAGGTGGATGGTTGGGCATACAGAGTGTCAGACACAAGAGACATTGGATTTGTTGAAAGATGAACGTTGAGTAGTTTTAGTCGCCTAAACTTGAAACAACATGTTGCTGGTCTGTCTTTGTTTGACCAATGAGGGCATCAGATCACTCATACAGATAATTTTTGCCAATTGAACAGGTGTCAACTGATTTTCTGGCCAGCAGAAACAAGCTGTAAGCAGAACACTGACATATTATCACCTTGTAAGTTCATATGGTGAACAATTGCTTATCAGCAGTCCTGATCATAATTTAAAGTCATTATCAAGCAAAAAGGACAAACATTTACTAACTCCAGATCCAGTTCTCTGTTTTATACCATTGTAACTAATTTTTTTTAGTTTTGACTATTGGGCGGACAAAAAAGTACTTTGAAGACATCACATTGGGCACTTAACTTGTTTAGGGCATTTTAAACTATTCCTTTGTGACTTTATAGACAAGACAAAGTCAAAAAAGTAATGACTTGATTAGCAATTATGAAAATAATCATTAATTGCAGTCCTACGTTCACTGTTATGCTGATGACACTCTGCTTTACTGCCAAACCCCAAAAACTACTTCCACAACTTGTAAGCTAGTAGTTTACAGTGTACAAATTTAGATTACCTGTCGCTCATTAGAATCCCCTGTTCTATCACCACTTCTGCATCTGAACCACCGCTGAGCTATACCAGCAGTTCAAACTGCTCTGAACCACCATCCTGGCTGACAGTGAAGGTGCAGAGTTCGCGGGGGAAGTCACTGCTATTGTTTTATACTATGTATAGTATCGCTGTTAAAAGGTATACATTAAATCACAAAATGCATATGTAACTACAGTAACTTTTCAGTTACTGTGACAAGCAGCGGGCAGGAGAGGCAACGGACCATCTCCAAAAAGTCTTTCCCATATCATAGAAAAGTTGTTTGAAAAGTTGCTTTGGTTTCTCTTTGTAGTCTCTTCCAGCACTCTGGGATCAGTTGACCTGAAGCTGTTGGCACTTGTGTTATCGTTAAATGTGCTTTACAAATAAAGTGACTTGACTTGTTGGTATGTGTTTATGGTCACCATGTAATTACTGATACAATATGCAGTCACCCTGCAATAAAAATAGTATCAACATTTGACTTGAAAGGGATCGAGAGGTTTATTTTCAGGCTTTGAATTCTACTGGTTGAGGGTCATTGATAAAATTAAGTCCAAAAAAAAAGCCTGTCCAATGCAAATGTCATAGTCTAAATTAAGAAGCCTACAATAAAACCGGCCAGATGACTAAATAGACAGGTGGCAGATGGGAACAGGAATGTGAAAGTGCTTTCCATGTTGTGGTACTGCTGGGAATTCTGGGCCACCTGGTGAGGTATGAAACTTTTCCCTCCACCACCTCGAGGGTTCCCAAAAAAAATCAGCTCTACTCTCAGCCCTCGTGCTCACTTCACATAAAACAGCTATTAAAGGCACATGTGTGTAGGTCATGTGTGTTGAAATAGATAAAAGTGTAGGGCAGCTAAAGTCCTGTTTCCTGTCTTAGCTAGCTGAACAAGCTGTAACCCAACAGGTTTATTTCAGTTTCAGCCTTTTTTGACAAGTTGAAACATGTTGAAGCATACGAAATATACAAAAATCAGAACAGAAATCAAAATTTAAAACAGTGGCTTGCCTCCACAGTTTTCACCAGATTAAATGACAATGTATGAAATGTAAGTCCAGTAAGAGGATGGAAACTACACGTCCCGTGAAAGCAGCTGTCCTGGAAACTTTAAACTGGCTGGTGTGAAATCTCCATGGAGATCTGGTTACTACAACAGCTAAGCAGGTTCCCGCCAGTTTAACACAGCTGTGAGGTTCCTGTGCTAATTGGAAGAGATGTGGTCGTAAAGGGAGTATTTGCATATTGTAGATGCAAAGGTCAAGTGTGAGAAGAGCAGGTAAGCAAAGGATAAAAGACTGACTCGACCTTCCGGGCTCTGCCAAATCGTTCCATCTCACTAGTGTGTTTTTTGAATTCTGCCTTTTTGTGATCACCCCAGTCCTAACCTCGTTTTTGCCACCACCAACCAGCCCTTTACCTCTCTGGACACCTCATCACTTCCATCCTGACCTTAAAGATCCTGCAAACTGTTTGACAGATTCTGGTTTCCTGGCTCATGTTTGCTTATAGGGTCAGCAACCATTCCCTGTAACACAGTTATGTGACTGATTTGACATACGTACAGGATAGCAACTCTAAACAGTGTTGAAGGGGAAGCTTGACGATTTTAACAAGGCAGTTGAGCAGGTCAGTCTTTACGAGCTGCTTGTAAGATCCCTGCGCATTAGGTCTAGTGGTTTAACAGCCATCCAGTCACCGGCTTGATCCCTATGAGAAGTTATTGAAGTTATTGGGGCGAGACAACCAAACCTGTACGTGTTCATCCCTTCTGAGTGCCACCTAACATATAATTCAGTGTACATGGTGCAGAACTGACCGTGAAACAACTGCATTACTTACATTTCCAGGAAGAGATCATATTGCACAATTATCCCTCTTGCTGGCAGCCCTTAAGGGAAAGTTTTGGCATTCTAAGTAGTCAAAGCAAATCAGCATCTGTTGGCAGGTGCTAATTGATGGAAATCCTGCTAAGCAACCCTTTCCTCTGGTCAGTTTTCCTCCACACACACAGCTGTTGTGTACAAACTCTGTGTTCACCTTTATCGCACTTATAAACAGGACATTAAATGTTTTTATTTGCCAACAATGTAAAAAATTACTTGATGGGGGTTGATAGTTGATTAACATGTCAGAGTCAATCTCTGATATGATGGCAATGTGTAGGCAAAGCAGATTTAAATGTTATTTTTATCAAAAGGTCTAACAAGTGACATAACTTGAGGTAATTTATCAGATTTTGATCAGATCCAAGTCCCTCTGCAGCTTTTCCACATATGCAGCAGTACTCCCCAAGACCCTGTTAACAGACCTTTCAATGCAATGTGTGTGTAAATCAGTGGACTAAATTCTGTGTGCACAAAGTTACATGGCAATCCATCCAACAGTGTTGACACATTTCACCAAATCACCAAAGCACATAGTCTGGGAACCATAAATTTATTAGATTTCGTGGCAATCGATCAAGTAGATGTTGAAATATTTCATTGGATAAGTGACATTGGCATTACAAGAAAAATCAAATTATCACAAAGTCATTGCAAGCTATACTCTGGGGATTATGAATGTGTCCATCAGATTGGTGGACTGAATATTGCTATCATAATGAAGCTACATGCAACATGAGTAAAAATTACATTTGGAACTGGCGACCAGCTTCAATCCACTTGTACAGTTTGTACTGGTTCTGAAGACCCAGTGTCTTGCTGAAGGAGACAAACTAAACCACCTAAAGTCCTTCTTTCCACCTTTTCCACCTTCCTTCCCCCTAAAACTTCCCCCTAAAACTCTATACAAGCTCCAGTATCTCCACCACCCCTCCCACCTGACCCAAACACTCTCGTCATAGGGGTCTCACATAACCCTTATGACGAAAGGTCAACTCGCGGCTCCCCTCTCAACTTCCAGGCACATGACCCCCAGGCTGATTTCCAGGGAAACATGATGGGTCGAACATGTGACAGTGATACCGTGAAGCAAGAAAAGCAGTAAGGGACAGACATGGAGAGGCCTTTCTCTGTTCCACGAAAGACAGACGTCTCCTTGGAAAGAGATGGAAGTCTTCCTGGATAAAGTGCTGTCAAGTTTCACCATATCACATTTTACCTGGAATGTGGAAGAGCAGTTTGTTTCTACAAACGTGGAGACAAACTCTTTTCTTGGAGGTGACGGGGTTCAATGGCATGGGTGGATGTTTGGCGACGTTCAGAAATGAGAGAAGCCCATTTAAAATTACGTCCACCTTGTTATATTTGCAGATAAACATCTACACATATGTTAACAAACTTGCCCTAAATTCAGCTTCCAAGCAAAGTTGCAAACAAGTTTTCAAACTTTTCTAGCCAAACTTGTGATGTTAGCAAGACACTTGTCGGAGGAAATGCCACCAATGTTCCGCTTTACATGCACCTGTTCTATTATTTTCTTATATTGGCACATATCATCATGCATTACGGCTCTGGGTTGGTCGCACAACCATTTACAATTGTTCAGTTTTGACAACTGTTGCTGACTAGTTGGAAACATCTGTATGATGCAGTGACCCAAAATTTCATCCTTTGTTTGAGTTTGTTCTTCATCATTTCAGTCCATGGTTAGGTTCAAACAGAGGGAATGTCATGAATTACTGTTTGGATACCTGATATCCCAAGCCAGTTAATCAAAAACAAATACTGAATGTGACCGTGGTATGAAATAGCATAAAGTTGCATCTTATTCCAAATGAAAGCTAGAACTGGTACTTTTAATCACAATATAAGTTACTAGCCTGAAAACTGACGTTAGCAGTGATAAATGATGGCTCGTTCAACAAGCTAAGGTGGCGGACAAGATGTTCGTTCATGTTTGTAAGTAAGAAAGACTTTAAATTGTACCATTGTGGATTCTATTCAACAACAACCTGCAATAAAAATACTCTTAAAGAAAGAGACTTTAGCAGTAAAGCTAATGTGGGTTGTTGTTAAAAGACTGTGGCTCTTGTGTTTGTTTAGCAGGCTTCTGTCTGGCTCAGTGTAACCACTGATGTTGCTGCTTTATGCAAGATTTGATTGGCTGTATCGGAATAAGGTCACTACCTCAGCAGACTAGGGTGATCATATTTTCAAATGAGGACAATTTGGTAGTGATGAATGTTGAAAAGCGGGGCATTTTAGTCAGTTTACAGATATCTGTTGGCGCTTGGGACACCCAGTTTGAAACCAGGACAATCCCGGACAAACCGGGACGTCTGGTCACCATGATGTAGGCGGACAGCATTGGTATGCATTAGAAGGCGCCGTCATCATCAACCCATTTATTTACCCATCTGTCTCTCTGACTGACTCTGTCCTCAGAGACTTTTCACTGAATCTCACCTCGCTCATTTTAGTCCAGAAGGATTTGCACAACTTGAGAAGAATAACTATCATGGGTTGCATGCATCCGTCATTCTTTAGCCCTCCTGTCACATGCTGTCTGAACTCCATGACCACTACGATGAGAAGCGACTATATCATGTTTCATTACTCCAGACCACCACCGTCCACCGGTGTGTCAGTCTCAAGACTTCAGTCATCGCTCCAACAGAAAAAAATGTCCAACTTTCAACAGAGAGCATGACAACAAACACGTCAGAGGACTACAGGCGTGGGAGGAGGGCGGCGGCACCGCATGAGCAGCTGTCAGGCAGATATCACTTTTTACCCAATCAGTAATCTCAAAAAACAACACAGGGAGCAGCATGTCTGAGCCTCTAACAAGCCCAGTGACGGCGCTTTAAAAATAGCACGAGACAAACAATGCGAGGAACGGCGGCAAAAACATCCCAGCTCGTCACTTGTGATTGGGAAGGAAGGAAGGGCGGAGTGTAAGTATGTTTACCCACCTGTCTGTGGGTATATATCACCAGAAACCCTGACTCCGATGCACCTAATACCTGTTTACATTTACAGTAAGCTGATATTAATGGAGTGAGAAAGCGCAAAGTGCTGGTCGAGTTTTTACCTTCGCAAAAGGCCCATCTGCATGCGTCCGCCCAAGACATGGAGCCAAAAGCTACAAGTAATATATGTTACGGACGGATGGGGAACGATGGCGCAATGATGTGTACTACTTTCCAAGTGGATCCACGCCGTGTTGTTGATCTCTTTTGACTGAAATTGAGAGTTAAATGTGGCGGCAAAAAAACTTGTGCCAACTTCCCTCATCATGAGTCGGGGGTCATAAAGTGTACGTTAAACACAGATTGCACAAGTTGAACCCAAACAGGAACAAGATTGTAGCTTCCCAAAACACCAAACTGCTAAAAAAGAAACATCCTCCTAGTTAACATTTCTCTTTTCAGATGTATTTATTCTGTTAAAAGTCACCAGAAGTAACTGGGACGTGTTGCTACAGCATTTATCAAACATTCAAGTCTTTAAGCAGCACAGATTTCCATTTACTTCCAATGTTTTGGAGTGGAGGAGGTCTATGAGGCATGTATCTCCAAACCTAGACAAATCAAACCCAAACTATCAGTTTGGTAAGAGAGAATACATATATATATGTATTTATTTTCCTGTGATTTGGATCCTTTAAAGACACAAAAGAAACTCTTGAAGTCTCGACTTTCTTCAGCAGAACACACACACACACAAAATACACACAATACCTCAATCCTGCCCCACGATCTTCAGGAGACATCTCAAGAGCTTCGGGTACCTTCACAAGATTTGACGACAGTATTAAAGGCAGTCAAACACCGGATAGTCAAAGTGATGCTTCTTGCAGGAAACGAGAGACAGTTAGAAGTTGTCTTTGCACGAACTCAGGGTTGAGGCAAACTTTCAGGTTTCTACGTGCCACACGGCGCGAGAGCAGCTTGTGTTTATCCTCAATGAAGCCCCGGGTTGGAGTATTTCAAGCGGCCTCGTCTAAAAATAACCCGGTCACACTACATTCCAACTGGCAGCCATCAGGAGGACAGAGGGATGGGGTAAGTGGGGGTAGAAACAGCAACACCCTTCACCACCACCACCACCAACCCCAACACCATCAACCTCCCAAACACGCCTCTGCTTGTGTCAGTGACATGGCATGGACAGACAGATGAGAGCGGACACGTGTGACTGACTCACTGTTGTTTGTGTGTTGATGACAGCGTTTCAGAGGCGATGGATGTTTATTTGAAGGTAAAGTTTGACACTTTGGTGAAAGTTAGATGAGAAGATAAAAGACTAATAACAAACAGCTGGCTCTGTGCAAAGGTGACAAAATCCACCTACAGGCACCTCTAAAGCTCACTAATCAAGACGCTGTATCTCATTCCTTGACAATTTGACGTTTCACTTCGGGTAATCCAAGCGGCAATCTTGGTGGCAGTGAAGTGAAGCCAGTTCCTCTTGTCGTCCACTTGAGGCTGGCTCCAGAAGTGAGTCAGTCTCCATAAGTCCCCATGTTCAAATGTCCAACTTCACAGCAGAAATAAACATGTTTACAGCCTGGTACGAAAAACAGTTTTGGTCTCTATAGCTAATTTCCCCGTTCATGACAACTGTACTGAGGGTGAATTTATATACAACTCACCTGTTCAAATTATATTAAGGCTTATTAAGATAATTAAGAGTGTGGACGCTTTGATTGACAGGCGGGTGCTGTTATAGGTTGCTTGTTTGAGTGGTGTCGATTCACAACTCAACTCCCAGAAAGAAACTGAATAAACACAATTCCTAGAAGTGAAAAAAGAAATTTGCCAACAAAAAATTACATCAATACATGTATTATTGTCAAACAAGATGAGACTGCTTACTTATATTAAGTTTTGTGCCTAAGTCTGTACCTCTAATATATCTGAGCCCTACAAACATAACTATATTTTTAAAAAACTGCCTGTGCATTAACACGGCTCACAGAAATGAGTCTCACTGCACTAAAATTAAATTGGGAAACATTTTGACTCATGTTGTCCTGACATATTTCAGCTTTAGATTTATGAGAATCTGAAAAAATACTTTTTGTTTTTGCATCATAACTGCTCCATGATGGTGGACATTACTACACACACATACAGTTTCTTGGAAGTTGTGCAAACTTCTTGTTCGGATGCTCCACAGTTAGTTTTATGATAAACAACGTTCAGTACACAGGATATTAGAGATGTTGTGGTAAAACAAGAAGGTAAACTGATCTAGAATTGAGGATTACCACGAGATCAGATTGTTGGTGTAGGCTGTGTTTTATAGTATTTATGATAATGAAGGTTAGCATAAGAAGATTGTAAACTTTAAGACTTAAATATTTAAGAATTTTAGTTCTCACTTGGTCAACCAGACTTTCATTTTTATTATTTTTCAATAATAAATGACTCGATCACATCATTTGACTGTGATGAAACACTCGTGGCTGGTTTGTTGTTTTGTTTCCTACCAATCGGCCTCCGTCCAATCAGAGGGTTCGCTTTGAAGCACACCCCCCTCTGTGTGAAGTGATCTGATTGGCTCGACTGCTTCCTGTCACACCTCCTGAATCAGTTCTGTCAGTGGTGAAACAGCTGAGTCACACACACACACACACATACATGCACACACACACACACACACACACGCTCAGGTTTCATAACTCTTAAGACACTTTGTGTTTGTTGCGGGAACAAACAGCCGCACAGGGAGCCACAAAAACAAAATCCATTTAAAGACACGTCACGTAAGAATGACGTGACTTTTCATCTTCACGGTTAAAGATGTTGGTCATGCTCTACTTTTTGTTGTTGCCTTCCAGAAGGCAATATGTTCAGCAGGATGAAATGACTGTTTTCTAGTCAGCCACCTTTATAGTTAAAGCCTCATTGTGTAACTTAATACATAAAGTATAAAATAAAATAACATAAATTAACGTCTGATAACTCCTGTTGATGCTACACTGACCTGTAATCAGGTGAATGGTGTCTCTGTCATTCATAGGTCTGTTCTCACACTATGTAACTTTGGGCTCCGGGTCGGGAGAAGTACGTAACAGACAGTGAAGTAAACTGCTGCCAGCTGTAGCTGCTGTTAGCTAGTTAGCTTAGTCATACTGCCCAGGACTGGGCGCTCAGAGCGCTAGGTGTGTGTTGGTGTTTACACTGGTAGCAAAGGAGCTTTGGACCGCTGGGTGAGGAAGTTTTCAGGCCTGGTACATGCAGAATACTGATAGAGAGCAGTGCCAGTGTCGTGCCAGAACCGGAGTTAGGCAAGCAGGTACTGTGACCGTCCTCAGCAGCCTCTATGGACATAATGGCAGAGAAGAAGAGACCAAAGAGGACGCTGACGGAGGAGCATGATCCCATGTGGAACAGGCCAGATATTTGTCATGACACAGAAATAAAAAAATAAACTAACTGCATATATATCTATATATAAGTTTTAGACTATGTTTACTGCACACAGACACAGACAGAGTCACATCAGGGAAGGACGTTGTTGGTTCAAACATCCCAGCTGTCAGCTCGCATTTTGGGTCAGCAGCTAATCTCCCACAAGCCTTTTGCCCCGAGACTTGCTCCAGAGCCGGTACAATTACCCACAAGACACCTCTGATGGACAACAGCAGGTGACAACAACACAATCCCACCCTGCTGGCCAAATGTCACAGAGACAGAGACAGAGACAGAGAGGAAGGCAGAAGGTAAACAGAGATATTTAGAGGTAGAAATGCGAACGAGGACAGAAGGAAAGTGTAATAAATCAGAAACTGTTTCTTCGGTGCAAGAAATAAAAACATGCAGCAGATAAATGGAGGACACTTTAAGAACTTTGTGGCCACCGTGACGCCACATAAACCACAACGTGCCCGGTTTGAATATCATCAGGGACTTTTATCCTGAACTACACTCAATGTCCACTTTATTTGGTACACTTGTACTGCCATAACATCTATTTTTACAAAGCTTATTAGAAATGTGTCACAGTTAGAGGTGGTGTTTTTACTGGACTACTTTACTATTCTATCAGACTGTTGTTGCCGGTGCCATTTTCTTTGCTGCTGTGTGTTGGGGCAGCAGCATTAGAGCCAGCGACACTAACAGACTGGACAAAATCATTAAGAAGGCTGGCTCTGCACTGGGTCTCAGGTTGGAGTCTTTTGAGACCGTGGTGGAGAGGAGGACGCTGAAGAAACTGTTATCCATCATAGACAATGAACAGCACCCTCTCCATCACACAGTGGTCAGACAGCAGAGCACCTTCTCACACAGGCTGCTCCAACTCCGCTGTCGAAGGGACAGGTACAGGAAATCCTTCCTGCCACATGCCATTACAATATACAACAAAAGCTAAATATCTCTTGTTATTATCTGGTTATTATCATTTATACAGTCTCCACCTGCACTTTACTCACTTTGTACAATACACACCATTACCCACTTGTACATTTATTTAAAAAGCACACTGTACATACTGGTTACATCCGATATTTTATTTTATTTATACTTGAAACTTATATTGTATTGCTACTTTTATTTTTTATTTTTTATACGTCTCTTATATTTATGTTTATTATATGCCTAGGTTGTTGTTTATTTATCTAGGTTGTTCCTTTCTATTTTATTTTCATGTCATTGTACGGGTGAAATGCTGTTGCTGCAATGCAATTTCCCAGTTTGGGATTAATAAAGTATCTTCTATTCTATTCTATTCTATTCTACTGTTATTCCCATATACATAGATGAGGGGTCACAATATTAAAAACACCAGCACATCACCATCGTTAACTTTCATCTCAGGGTAAAATATATAATCAAATTAAAAGTGCACTGTCCTGCACACTCCTCAAATAACTCTATTATATTGAAAATTCAGCATCCATGTTTATGTCCTGTCAGTCTTCTTCCCTGTCTTTATTGCTGCACTGCTGCATTTCTTGGAGTTTTACCGCCACCTGCTGATCAGTGGAACAGATGAAGGGATAAACCATTTGCAGGACTTTGTATCGCACGTAGAAACATTCGTGTACATACGACTGTAAAAGGTCTAAAACTCTGCAGGGAACCTTTAAACATCTCCACGACAGAGTCAACAAACGCTTTATACGGCTCTGTGACGTTGCAGCGTTTGAAACATTGAGATCATTTCAGAGGTTTCAGAGTGTTTTACCCACCAGACTTTGTTAATTTGCTCAGATTTGGCCATTTTTCTTTATGTTTATGTGCTTCTTTTGTCTGTTTTTACAATCTGGACGCTTCACAGAGTGTTTTATTTTCAGCAAGCAGTTACAGGCTTCATAAAAGTCAACTTCCTGGCATAATAATTGGATTGGATTGCATCGATCAATGAAAGTGGGCAAAAATACCTTTAACATATCGACAACTGGACAAACATGAAATATCTGAAAACTCCAGAAAAGCTTGTAAATGGACCTTGAATTGGAATTGTTAATCTTGGCATTAGATGTCAGTCCATCCATCCATCCATTATCGATAACCACTTATCCTTTGCAGGGTTGTGGGGGGCTGGAGCAGATCCCAGGTTAGGAGACAAGTGGCCATCATAGGGCTGACAAACAACCATTCACCCTCACATTCACACTGATGGGTGATCTAGAGTCACCCATTAACCTATTAACATAAACCTCCAAGCTGACTGGTGGGTTCGGACCCAGAACCTTCTTGCTGTGAGGTGACCTTGCTAACCACTGCCACATCTGTGAGTGCTCGTCTTCCCTCCATGAAGACTTCATCGACACAGACAAGGTTTTCCACACTGCATTCAGTCTTTCTGTCTCTGCTTTGTATTGTTATTATTGTGAGATGGAAACCCAGCTCACGAGGGGTTTGCATGTCTTTATATCCAAACACTCTGCGCCTCGCCCCTGACCTGAACTCACCCGACTATCAGCTACATAACTCAGATGTGTTGCATCCAGCCTGGCGCCCACAAATCCCTGTCACCTCTGCTGAATCCCAGCGAGCCTTCGGAGCTGGCAGTGGCATCGAGTAACACACACAAACACACACACACACACACACACACACACACACACACACATTCACAATCACTTGTGTGAACCAGGTTACCAATGTGACTCACCCCCTCCCATCGCCTCCACCTCCAGCACTTGGACAAACCAGACTAAGTCGGCCAAATGGGTCAGAAACCAGCAAAATTATTACTATGGTAACTTCAAATTGTGAGCAAGTTTATGTGTAGATAGAAAATATGGATCTCACAGTGCAGTTCCTCTGCCATCAGCATGAATGTAGGTGCACAGATCGAATTAAACACACTTCCAGTAAGTAGGTTTTCAGACTGTTTGTTTCCAAGAGAGTTCAAGGAGTCAAGGAAGACCAAAGCCCAGTCCAGACCAAAATTTTACAACGAGATGAAATCAAACTAGCCCATCTCAGCTCGACTCAAGACCGGCTGATGGTGTCACTTGTGACTCAGCTTGTTAAATCTCTAGTGGCTGGTTTTACAACGTAAGGCACGTCACCTGTTTCAACAGCCAGTCAGCTCGTAGAAAAGTCAGCTGGTCAAGTCAAGTGACAAACTTTCAGCTCGTTGAAATGTGAAAGAGTTGAGCACCTCGTTGGTTTGTTTGAGGAACAGCCATGAATGTACGGCACAAGCCTTGAAATGTACTCAAATAAAGAGCACCCATGGACGGCTTTTTATGTTTTCTACTAGAGATGCGACTGGAGACGATACACCGCCACGTCTCGTTGCATTACCGTGAACTGGCAGGTTTTCAGAGCACACACTGGAAGTAGTTGCAAGCTTCAACATGAATCGTCATGAATCTTTGGTCTAAACTGTGTTTTAGTGATTGGTTTAGCAAAGGTACATCTTATTATTCGTGCAATACTTTTTCCCTACAGTGTCCCTAATACTCGGGGTCGTGTTCGTCATCGTGGTTACTCGACTGATCTTTCGTGTATCACAAGGTGAGTATGTGATCTGTGACTTCAAACTGTAACGTTTTAGTGTTTGAGCCGTCACATGGCTCAGTCTCGGAGAGGATTAGATTAGACAGTCATGTGTGACCAATCAGCTCTGCAGGGCTGCAGCTTCTCGACAGTCCAGTGCAGATTTAGGACGAGTGGCCTCTCAGAAAGGATGTATGTCCAACACACCTGTGCATTCAGTTTCTGCTGAAGTCTGCAAGGCACGACTCAAACCTGATCAAACCTGATCACAGAACAACATCTTCTGTAATGTCCACTCAACCAAGAGAGTTTCATGTCCGTTCAATCTTGAAGTTCTTCAACTGTCAGCCACCTAACGCTTTCTGCTGCTGTGTCTCAATGCACATACTTCCATACTTACACTTGCTATTTTGATTACATAAGTGAACAGTTGAAGTGGTTGTGGTCAATACTTCAATATACAAACGTAAGTTGTTCATATCTTTTATATTTATATTTTGGCAGTCAAATGCTGGCGCTAATGCTTCGTTTGCACACTGGTTGCAAAGAAACAAAAGGATGGGTAGGATTTAGTGGCATCTAGTTTCTGATTGCAATCATTACATTTCACCCTCTCCTTTCTAACATGAAGGAGAAACTACAGTGGTCATTAAAGATGTGAAAGTCCCTCTCAGATGTTTCTAGAAGTAAAACTCTGCCAAACAAACACACACACACACACACACACACGCGAACAAACATCCACTTCGGATGCACTTCAGCGTCTTACCTTGCAGTCATGCTGCGCCATAAGTGAGCTCCTGTGGAAAAGAAGAAATCTATTATTAATCATCACTGAGGTCACACTGGAAAACACAATACTAATGAGTAAAATGACCAATAAAACAGACAATAAAACACTTATTACATGTTTATATCATGCTTTCGGATGGTAAACTGAAAGCACACAGCTGTCTACCATGTTATTGTATGCTGTAGCGTTAACTACAAGCCCCCGGACAGAAGTATGTGGACAGATATTTAATCAATCTGATGGACAAAATGGACAATCTGCAGCAGAGGAAATGGTCTCATGGTGAGATGCTGAAGATTACAGCGACATGCAAACTATGAGTGCAACGGCTCAGCTCTCTTATATCATACATCATTATTTATTTATTCAAAATACAGTTAAATGTCAGTCGAATTCAGCTTTGCTCTGTAATCTTCAAGATCACTGACACGTTTCCTGCTGTTCATCTGAACTGTAACTACTGGAAACACCTGGACCAACATTAAGAGTAATATTCCGATTAGATGCAAACATCACTGACGTAATAGTGGCGTAATAGTGAGCAACGGTCAGGCTGATGAGGGACCATCTGTGCCTCATCCTCTCCTCGTCCTGACTCATCAGGCTAACGAGTCACCATCAGGGTGAAATCATCTGACGTCCAGCAGCTTGAATAAACTGCTGCCAGTGCGATGATGCCAGCGAGAGACTTATGTCATAACCGATTAATTGATTATCGAAGTATGAGCAGATATATTCTTTCAATATCAACACTGTTAACATAAAAACAGGACAGGACATCAAAATGTGTCTGATCGTGTCTCTTGACCGTGTTCTGTTGTCTTACTGTGTAACTGACATAAAAATCGATCGAAATTAGCTTTAAATTTCAATAAACGAAATCAAAAGCAGGATGCACGACGCTCCCGGTTCCCTTCTGCCATCTTGTGAGTCTTTATTGTTTTAGGTTAAGATTGTTGAGGTCCAGTATGTGTGTGTTTAAAGAGTATGGCAGAGGTGGAATATAATATACATAGCTATGTTTGATCAGTGTATAATCATCTGATTAGATAGAAGATAACGCATCACAGTCTCCACCAATGACGTGAAACGGTATGCACTTTCTGTTTCTTGAGTGGGCGTGGTCTCCTCGCCCTGGAAGGGTTGTGTCGTGCCAGAGACGGTTCAGTTTTAGTTAGTTTTAGTTGTTACAGATCATCTTTGATGACACCAGATTATCAGTTCAGCATCGATCTGTGCTGCTGAGACTGAGACAGGTCTCCAACAAAGTTCATTTCCTCCTGATTCGTCTGAAAAACGTAATTTCAGTGTCAGAATGTTCAGAAGATATGAGTCCAATAAGAGTCAACAGACTCAAGACCTGCTGCGAGTCTCCTAAAGGGAGGCGGCAGGGCTTAAACCCAGATGACACAGATACAAGAAGTTCAGTGAGGCGTCTCTACAGACACCGCGGATCCTCTTTTACCGAGTTAACTAATGTTATAGTATTAATATGCAAAGTTTATGATTATCAAATCTCTACGATATTACTCACCTCTAATATTTGGAAGCTGAATTGGCATTTAATGACAGAAACAGATAACATTGTTACACTGTAAGACGATTATAAGAAGGTGTTTTTCGTCTTACCTGTCGATCTGGACCGAGCGACGTCTCTGGCGGTCACCGTGACGACCAGCAGAGCCAGCACGACGGCCAGGAGGCTGTAAGCTCGGAGAGAGCTGAAGGCCACGAACCTGAAGAGGAACAAAACAAAGGTTACACGTCTATCAGACAGCGTCATGTTGGACCAGGGAGTGGCTTTGTGTTTCTGATCTGACCCCAAATATCCAGTATCAGTTTGGTTCTAATGAGCACTTTATTGAAGCAAAGTACTGTGAAGTACTTTGGTAATACTGGAAAAGACATTTTATAATCTTGAATGATGCAGAATGAGTTGTCGATAGGAATTTGTTTTTGTTTTTTTATTAAAAAAAAAACTTACAGTTTTAAAAGTTTTTAATTTTTAATTTTATTATTTTAACTTAGTTTAAATAGTTTTTTATAGGCTGACTCTAGTTTTTAGACTTTATAATTTGGCTACTTTTTAGCACAGGAAACATTAAATAAAGCAAACATTTCCCTACAATTATGTAACTGTAATCGTAGCAGCAGAAAATATAATCTAAAAAAAACTAAACTAAAAAAAAATCCAAATAATTATGACTTTGTAGACATTTCATTCTTTGGATTACAGAGACTGTGCTTGTGATATAAAAGACTCTTGATTTATTAACTCCTTTGAGTACTGGGCTGATGTTATTGCCCTACCACAGATGTGTAGTTATTTATAATAATTAAATTCCCAGTGTAACTGTTTCAGTGATGCCTTTTTTGATAAAACTGTAAAATATCTATACATATATGTTTATTTATGTATATAAAGAATATCAGACAGCAGTAAGTAAAGAATCGGCTGAAGAATATGCGATGTTTTGTCTATCAGCCCCCAAAAATGACAAAAATCCAAATATTTATGACATTTTAGACATTTCATTTTCATGTTTGTGTGTGTTGGGGGCAGGGGGTCATGTTAGGGGCACTTTGGATGAAGGAAATCCTGTTTACGGCCCTGAATATAAACATTGGAATATTATAATTAATTTAATCAATACAAGAAACTGTAAGAAAATTAGAAAACAGTTCCAAACAAACAGGATAAACAGTGCAAACTCTTTACAAAGCTCTGATTTTTTTATAAGATATAAAGATGGAAACATTTTGTTCAATATTAGTGGATATAAAAGTACCAAACAGTCATTGTTTGACCTTAAAAATATAATTAAAGTAAAATAATTCTGAAGAAAAATCTGATTTAAATAAAAAAACATGAGATATCTTCACTTAATTCAAGCCATAGAAATATGAATATGATGTTTGTGTTCATTCTTCTTGTCCCTGTAATTAACAGGAGCTGAAATTAACATTTATCAGCCTGGGAGTCTGTCTGATATCCCTGCGTCATGATGCCTACCACAGGATGGTGTTGGCTGCAGCAAACAGGGCTGAAGTCCTGCACGGTCTCTGCCTCCAGTTGACAAGGCCGGTGAGACGACACCCTGCGCGGCCGGGCGGCGTCTCCTTTCCTCGGTGTGCCCGGCTCAGCGGCTCCGACGACCCGGCCGCCGCAGCCGCCGCCTCCTCGCCGCCCGCGGTTCCTGTTTCCCGGCTCCCCAGCATTGGAAAACGACCGGGGCCCCCTCTCCGCTCTGCCGCTCCGCTCCTCCAGCAGAGCTTGGTGTCAAGTTAACCGGATGGTGTATGATAGTAGATGCTGGGTTTTTCAAAATAAAAGTCATTTGGTGACTGTGTCTGTTATCTGCTCACGTATACACAAATATAACATTAAGTTTAAATTAATGAATTGTTTTGTGTATTTTTGTTGTAATCATTGCATTTTACCTTGATGTATAAATGTGTGATATAAAATTTGTTGCACTTTAATTACTGTTATCAACAGAAACATTTATATTTAGGGAATGTGACTTCAGATCAAGCTGCAACCTTCGGGCCTGTGAAGTGAAGCCAATGCAGAAGTGCCCAAAAACTGCAGTTCCTCTTGTCGTCCACTTGAGGCTGGCTCCAGAAGTGAGTCAGTCTCCATAAGTCCCCATGTTAAAATGTCCAACTTCACAGCAGAAATAAACATGTTTACAGCCTGGTACAAAAAACTGTTTTGGTCTCTATAGCTAATTTCCCCGTTCATGACAACTGTACTGAGGGTGAATTTATATACAACTCACCTGTTCAGATTATATTAAGGCTTAAAGTTATGCAGGATTAAGAGCGTGGACGCTGTGATTGACAGGTGGGTGTCATCACAGGGGTCTGGTTTCAGTAACCAGGCTTCATTCAGCCCGCCTCAGCTCCACCTCTTTGACATATTTTAGATTAGCCGGGATGGAGCCAAGATGGAGACGACCAGAGCCGCCACACTGAGCTTCACAACAGCTCTTCAGAAACCTGTGGGTGACGTCACACAGACTACGTCCAGGTATTTTGTCATTAATTTGTTCTGTCACGTTCAGCTGACCCCCGTGGCAGGAAAGTATATACATGGAGGGGAAAAGTATTCAACTTTCAGAGTACGTTTCTTTCTTTTAATGTCTTTTATTGTGAAAGACAAAATCACCACACTTCCTGTCTTATTCAGTTCTGTTCTCTCTGACTTGAAGCAGTCTCTCAGCTGCTGCTTGTTTTGTTGTGGTTCAGGTCATTGACGTAAGGTTTGTGTGTGTGTGTGTGTGTGTGTGTGTGTGTGTGTGTGTGTGTGTGTGTGTGCATTTACTGGAGTGTGACGTCATTTGTTTGAGTTATACTGTAATGATTAAAATCACATTAATTAATAAATATGTAAAGAAGAAAATGATCGTACATACTGTACATGTAACAAAGATTTATGATTTATGATTCTGTGCCTGAAGCTAAATAGCTAGTTACTTTATGGACTTCATGGAGACCAAACCAGACAGCAAATATCTGATGTGCATTTATCAGATGAAAACTGTAAACCGATAAACTGCTGGTTGGTGTTTGCACCTGATTCATCACACAACACACAGGAGAGAGTACACGACTGCCACACGGGATGCAGTCAGTGTGTATCGGGCCAGAGCGGTGACGAATGCTGTGTTCACATTTTGACAAGTTTGGTCGGACAGCTGCATAACTGTGGTCACAAATCTGCTGTTTAGCTAAATTCAGTTCACTTTGCTGCATGAAAGCAGTCCAGTTGTCTCACAGTGAACACCTGCACTCACAGAAACAACAGAACACTTTGATTGTGATTTATTCCACCAGCAGGATGAATGTGCTCTGTGTGTGTGGGAGACGCTGTATGACAGACGGCAGACTGGGCCACACATGACAGAGTCAGAATGAACCCATCTTTGGGTGTAACGGGGGGAAACTGAGAACCACAAAGAGACGTTGACCCATTTTACGCTGCCGCCTGCACTGTTCTGGACCCGAATCAAGATCAGATCAGAGCTCCGTGCCAAACCGTGATTTCCAACAATGACCTGCTCCACTTTCCACTGCTGTGGCCACTCATTCACTCCACGTCAGTTACTATTTTTTCAAGCTTAAGAATGAAGTTGCAAATTAGAAGTTATTTTCATTCATCAAACCACAATCTTCAAGTCAGTTTAAGTCAAACACCACCAACTATTTCACTGATTTTGGTGAAACTGGATCATATTTTATGGAGAAAATGTTTTCTGGTTTTCCCTCTGATGTCCTCCGGCTGCTCCGCCTCAACTCTCTGTGATTTACAGAGTTTCCTGATGGACAGTGAAGTAACTCCTGCAAAAATGTAGCTGCTGTTAGCTCATGTTAGCTTAGTCATACTGCCCAGGACTGGGTGCTAAGAGGGAGGAAGTTTTCAGGCGTGGGGAACGCTGATGGAGAGCAGTGCAAGTGTCGTGCCAGAACTGGAGCCATGCAAGTGGGGAATGTAACTGGGCTCAGCAGCCTCTACGGACATAATGGCAGAAGAGCAGAGACTGAAGAGGACAAGAGTAAATCTGGGACTGACTTTGAGTGGTTGGTGAGAGCTTGGTGAAATAAAAGGCTGAAAGACAGACACCGAGCTGGGCTGACTGCTGTTGGACTAGTAAGTAATATTAGCTGTAATCAGAAAAAATACTCGAGTACAGCTGAACATATTTACCACATTGGGATTACACTCTGAAACTGGAGGCAACACATTTCCAAAACATAAATAATGTTTGAGGAAACAACGATTAGCTCGGACAGTCTACATGAAAATGGTGCCTATGGAAGTCCCATAATGTAAAACAGATTACAAGAAAGCAGGGATCATAAAATGTATTTAGCTGCAGACATAATTGTTTTATGAAGAAAAACCTTCATACTGTGCAGAGAACAACACACACACACTGTTACACACTGTTACACACTGTTACACTGAGTCATGCATATGTTTTTAAGCATGCATTCACTCACAGTCAAACTCACACACACACACACACACTTGCACACGTACATACAAAGACAGACACAAATACACACTAATTTATTGCAAGCACTTGTACACACAATCTGTACAAGTTTGCAGACACACATTCATTTTTATGCACATGCACACACACATTGTATGTGTGTGTGTGTGTGTGTGTGTGTGTGTGTGAGCTACTAATTGGACTGAATTTCACTGAGCAACAAAAGATCAGGCTCGAAAATTCCAGCCCTGGTTTGTACAGGCTTTGCTTTGTTGTCCCTTCGCCTCTGTTTGTTCTCTTCTAATGCTGTGTTAACAGTTATCTCTCACCCTCTCTCACCCTCTCTCACCCTCTCTCTCTCTCTCACTTTCTCTCTCTCCTTTTTCATTGCGGCCCATCAAAAGCTTTTTTTGCCCCAAACGAAGC
Source organism: Argyrosomus regius (assembly GCA_946959425.1). Lineage (NCBI taxonomy): Eukaryota > Metazoa > Chordata > Actinopteri > Sciaenidae > Argyrosomus > Argyrosomus regius. Next base: position 25,745,706 of record OX336892.1, on the reverse strand, counting down.
ACCGTTACGTTAACTGCTCAGAGAAACCCCAGAGGCCAGGACTGGAGAGGGACTTCCCACAACTCCCAAATCTCTCTTTCACACACACACACACACACACACACACACTGCAGGAACCACAATGAACCCCAGGCCGTCAGTGGAGTGGACCTTTGTCACCGTCTCCATCTATGGGAAACTTGCCATGCCCCTCGGTGCTGAGCCTGGACCTGAGCATTCGGTTGGATTTTTCTGTTGATCTCGAGGCAGGAAAACGCCTTGGGGTGGGGGGGGGGTGATGATGATTGAGCTGCAAAACACTGAGGATGGTGGAGGTGGAGGTGGTGGTGGTGGTGGTGGTGGTGGTGGTGGCCACAAGGATTTACTGAGCATAGAGGAGCTGGAGTGTAAGATCTGCTACTGTGCGTACAACCTAGGGAGTCGCAGGCCAAAGGTGCTCGAGTGCTGCCACCGTCTTTGTGCCAAATGCCTTGCTAAGATCCTGGACCTGGGTGAGTCGCCTCCCAACGCTGCGGTGTGCCCGTTCTGCCGCTACATTACCAAACTGCCAGGGGAGGCGGTGAGCAGCCTGCCAGATGACTGCAACCTGGTGGCAGCGCTGGCCCTCAAAAGCAGGAATAAGAGGAACCTCCACTTCCACCAAGAGGCGACCACAGAGCTGCTCCTCAGCCCCAGGCGCCTGGGCTCGCTGATGGGCAGCAATGCATCTGTGACATCCCCTTCCTCCTATTCCTCCTCTGCTTCTTCTTCCTCCACCACCTATTCCTCCATCCGAGGCTCCCCTAACTTTGTGGTCATTACCATCATGGAGCCTCCACCGGTGCCTGCATCCACCCAAGATTACCACCACCAGCCACGTGGTTTTCACGCATCAAACCTCGGCTACCGCTCATCCAGCCTGGACTCCATGGCGTCCATCACGCAGAGGTGGACGGTGTGGAACTGTGCAGCCCTGCTGTGCCAGATCTTGGCCCGGGCTCTGGTGTGGTTACTGGGGCTGCTGTACTTCAGCTCGCTGCCCATGGGGGTCTACCTGCTCATCATGCAGAGGACAACTGTCGGGGTGTTGCTGGTGAGCCTGGTTCCTGCCAGCCTCATCATGATCATGGTCTACGGATTCTGCCAGTGTATCTGCCATGAGTTGTGGGACTGCATGCCACCGTAATGGGGACCAGATGAAAGGGCAATGGTTTGCTTTGAATATGCTTGACAATGGATCTCTAGAATTCACTAATGGAGATGTTACTGTGTAACTGACCATGTAAACACACTTTTTTTTATTGAAGAAGAGAGCAAGAACATTCTGTACATTACAAACGGAGCCCACGGTTTGGGTTTTTTTTTTTATTATTATGTTAATGAGCTTTGTTCAGCTTCGTAGTCAACTAATTAACAATTAGAGCTCTAAGTTTTAGATTTAGCTCAAACTTTAATGCCAATTCTGGTAGAATCCGCTAAACATTATGAATAATAGCCTGCTGTTGCAGTGAGAAGCCTGACGGTATTTAATGTGTTACTAATCTCAGTCTCTTCGCCTGTGGATGTAATCTGTTTTAGACTGTGTCACAGCCATAAATGCGAGTCCTGAAAGTTCAGCATGAACAGTAGGGTGGAGGTATCTTGTCTTGATGTGCATTGCCATGGTGATCCCAGGAAAAGTAAAACTATATTCACCTGGAGACACACGTTCAAAAACGAGTCCGAAACTTTAAGAAAACACAACTTAGTTGTGAGGAGGTGGGAAGCCAGTGAGGGATCACGTCTTTGTGGACTCCTGCCGGTTGTGAGGATGAGCAAAAATGGCCTCCTATGGCAAACATTGCACACAATCAATTAGATTCAGCTTTTGCAGATTATTATTACTTCTTAATTAATATATATTTTTGTTTTTGGGGGATTTCATGTTATGTTCAAGTCTAAATCAAATGGACAACTTTCAGTTTTCTACTGTAAAGCTTTTATTTATATGTCTCTAGCCAGTGTTAGATATGTGTGATATGATTAATCCTCTTAGTTCTGATTAAAACGAATAGAAATCTAAAAGTGCATCAGAACTTAAAAGTTAATTAAAGCAGACTCAGTTCAGTCTACACTGCTGTTTGGTCGAGCCTGACCCACCAGAGGGTGCTGTGACAGCTCTTCCCTCCCCTTCCCCCCTTCTTTATGGGCCGTCCTGCACAGACTAGTTAATATCCAGTGTCTTCATTCAGTCTGTGTTTGACAGGAAAAAGGTCTGATGACACAGAATGGCTGATGATCCTGCTCTGCTTCACCAGAGGGTGATACAGGAGTGTTTACACAAAGAATTTGAAATTCAAACGAAAGTGTCATGCTGCTGTTACGACTTCCTTGAATCTGTCTGAACTGCAGGGCCAGAAAAAACCCTCTGTGGGGTCTGGGGCAAAAAGCAGCTGTATGCCCCCTAAATACCCCCCTAATTTCGCTCTCTGTGCTTTGTGTATCTATTAGTTAGTAATTATTTTGTAGAAACTGTTGTTGAGTTGGGCATAAATTACTGTTGAAATATGCACCATGTAAGTAAAATTCAAACTGAAATAATAAAGACTTCAAAATGAGATGTTGGCCTCAATATTACGTGACTATTCAGGTGTAAGTTAACTTAAAGCTTAACTTAAAGGAGTTTTCTTGTCAACAAAAACACAGGTTACATTCAGTGTTTATCAAAGTACATTGTCTTTGAGGTTTAACAAACAGGTTTTTGTTGGCACAGTGGTAGGTTTTCACCAATAACTGTTAACTGGTGAAATAATTGGGGGCATGGATGTGTACTGCCTTGTGCAAACAAACAAACATTGCTTCATTGTTTGATAGTCAGAAACTCCACAGGGTACCTTTAAAGTCGCTGTCATTATCTTTTATTTTTATTTTTACAAACTTCTATTCTCTTATATTCTTTCACTTCTATTCTTCTATATTTTTGTAGCACCAAAAACTATGCCAGACTTTGTAGAGTAACATATAGATCGAAAAGCAGTAAAATACCTGAGTACTTAAGTGTAAATTTAAAAAAAGTTATTGAGTAAAAGTATGAACATATGAACGTAAAAATAGTCAGTTAGAAGTTGCTGTCGCCTCACCTTCTCCTTCCTAGCGTGTCCTATCTAAAGCCAGTAGTAGTAGTTTAGTTTGCCCATTCTGGGCTAGTGTAGAAACATGGCGGTTCAACATGGTGGACTCCATGGAAGAGGACCTGTGCCTGCGTCTGTAGACATAAAAGGCTGATCCAAGCCATACCATGCCATGTTCTGTAAACAGAGCCCCCTAAATCTGACAAACTACAAACAATCTGTACTAAAAGGTAAAAGTACTACAAAAGGTTTGAAGAGGAACTACTTTATACTATGTTGAAAAGTAAATATGTAACTGTCAAATAAATGTAGTTGTATAGATATAGATGTAGTTAGATAAGTATAAAGGTGCACAAAATAGAAATACTCAAGTAAAGTGCAAACACCGCAAATCTGTACTTAACTGCAGTACTTGAGTACTTTTCACCATTTGGTTCCTGGTTTTGAATCCAGGTCTTTCACTTGTACTGCAGTAATATTAAGTTGTTATTTTTAAATATTTGTTCCATCACTGTCATGATGCTGTTAAACTGCACCAGACCTGTCATCCAAGTAGGATATAAAACAAACATTGAGAATCTGTTCCAGAACAGTTTGTCCCTGTTCTCCTTCAACAACACACGTCTTTGCTGGTGATAAACAGTCCAGGCCTTCAACCATTAGTGTTTTCCAGGAGACTCTGAATCTGAATCTGAATCTGTGCAAGTGCTTCCCTACAGGGAGTGTAACATCATTTCAGATTCCTTTTTAGTGATGCAATGAGCATTCCCACATGTTGGTGTGAGGGACTTTCACAGGCTGCAAAAAAGAAAAAAACAACAACACAAGACTGTTCAGCCTGCCCATAATTCGGATCAGAACTACTGGAAACAAACAACATGATAAAACATGCTGTTTTTTTCTGCGTTTTGCCTAATGAGCAAGGCCGGATTACCAACTGCTCCAAAGCCCGAGACCATCAGGGGTCACAAAGGCCCTAATTTCAGTTTGTGTGAATGGTGGATGAAAACCAGCTGTATGCAGTGGGACACCAGCACACTGAAAGTCATGATGCATTCATGGTGAAACAGTTCTAGTCCCTGCATTAGACTAAAACTGTTTTTATGATGTGACTTAAAGTATAACTACTACACCTCTTTAATGTAAACTGATTTTTTAGCATGTAGGGTGGTCTATGGCACTGCATTGCGTTTTCTCCTCTAGAAGGTCACCACTAGAGGGCACTATATTATGTTTTCTCCACTGGAAGGGCACCCTAGAGGGCACTTTATGATATCTTCTCCACTGGAAATGCACCCAAGAGGTCATTTTATCACGTTTTCTCCACTGGAGGGACATCCTAGAGGGCATTTGTTATGTTTTCTCCACTGGAAGGGCAACCCAGAGGGCATTATATCACATTTTCTCCACTGGTAGGGCACCCTAGGGTACTTTATTATGTTTTATCCACTGGAAGGGCACCCAAGATGTAATTTCATCAAGTTTTCTCCACTGGCAGGGCACTATATAATGTTTTTTTCACCTGGAAGGCCACCCTAGAGGGCATTTGTTATGTTTTCTCCACTGGAAGGGCAACCCAGAGGGCAATATATCACGTTTTCTCCACTGGTACGGCACCCAAGGGTACTTTATTATGTTTTCTCCACTGGAAGGCCACCCTAGAGGGCATTTGTTATGTTTTCTCCACTGGAAGGGCAACCCAGAGGGCAATATATCACGTTTTCCCCACTGGTAGGGCACCATAGGGCACTTTATTATGTTTTATCCACTGGAAGGGCACCCAAGACGTAATTTCATAAGTTTTCTCCACTGGAAGGGCACTATATCATGTTTTCCTCCACTGGAAGAACACCCTAGAGGGCATTTGTTATGTTTTCTCCACTGGAAGAAAACATCATGCTGTATATTACTATTTCAGGTCAAGTAGATGATACTATATATTGTACAACAAGTTGCTGATCCTGATGTATTAAAACAGAATAAGTGCACACTGAATAAATGTACTCACAGATAGCGGTCTGGATGATAGAAATACAAAGGGCACTATGATAACAACAACAACAACAACAATAATAATAGTACTTAAGAATGGGGGATGTATGCAGAATACTGATGATGCTGGTGATGACTCACTGACTGTGTCTACCTTGTAAACCCAGTGAGGGGTTAGTCCTTGTCCTGTTTTAACACACACTGTACGTCCACACAGTTCATTCTGTGTATGTATTTCACATTCCCATAGGAAGTGAGTGGGGCCGCTCTCAGCCAATCAGATCTGCGGATAACGCTCCGACAACAAACAAAAGATCGAGGCTAGCTGAGCTCATTATACTTTGTCGATGCCGTCTTAGCCGTTAGTTGTCAGTTTGCGCCTGACAACGACCTTCTCATCTTTGAATCACTTTCCTCTGCTCCTGCGCGGCGGACAGCTCCTCTTACAGTGTCTCTATTTGTGGCTTTGTGTCGGCTAATGTCAACCTGAGCCATTTCAGCGGCTCGCTTTTGCCTTCGCTGGCCGAAGCTAAACATCGGTTAGCCAGGTTAGCTCCACTCGGCTAACCAGCTCTGGCTGCCTCTCAACGACAAGCGAAGCCAGTTAGCCTAGCCTGCTAGCTCGCTTTGCTAAGCTAAACCCTTCCCCTCTTTAAAAACTTGACCGACACGAGTGGCTCTCAAGCCAAATTGACTTTAAAAAACTCGTGTCGTTGCCATGTCTGGACAGTCGTCGGGTTGCGGGTTTCTAATGTCGGTTGTCGTCCACGGAGACTCCGCTTTGAACGAGCAGGAAAAGGAGCTCAACCAGCGGCTCCGACGGCTCTATCCAGCCGTTAACGAAAACGAGACCCCGCTCCCACGCTCCTGGAGCCCGAAGGACAAGTTCAGCTACATCGGGCTCTCTCAGAACAACCTCCGTGTGCACTATAAAGGTACGACACACACAAGTTTAGCCACTTCAAATGCTAAGTTCGCTAACGTTAGCCTAGCTTAGCTTAGCTAAAGCCAGCTGCCGTTGTGGCTAAAAACAAAGTAGGCTAGGCTAAGTAGCTTCATCATCAACAACAAGACAAGAGGACATCTTGCAAACCCGACCAGCTGGCGAGGTGTACCCACAGCCAAAAAATTGACCTACAAGCTCGTTAGCTTTCCCCCCCTTTTGCTACGCTGTTAACCAGTTTGTCAGCGTTATGAAGTGTCACCATGACGGACAATCTGTCAAGCTATCGTCCGAAATATAACAAATTGCACGTAAATGGAGGTGCATCCTTTTAGTTAAAGTACTTCTAGTCACATTCAGGCCGTTTAACGTGAGTCAAAATGGGGAAAAAGAGGCTAGACAGCCTCCCCCTCCTCCACGGTAGGCTAATGTAGCATTATTAGGTAATTAAATGACAGGAAACACACAGTGTCGTATGTCATGATTAGCTTTAATCTCCTCTCTGAAGAAATGATGAGCCTCCCAGTGAAGTAGTTATTGATGACAGGACAAAGGGTATTGGTGGCTCATTGGTGGTGCTCAAGGTTCAATATCAAGTGTCTTGTCTGACATTCAGGTTGACTAGTTGCTAAGCAAAGAGGATTTTTTTTGGTGCAGGCCTACAAGAAAAAAAGGTGTAACTGTGCTTCCTGGGTGTGTTCTTCTACTGTTCTGGGTCTGACCGGCCCTCCACACACACACACACACACACACACACACACACACACACACACACACACTCTTTCTTGTTACAACTAGAATGTTCTGTACCGTTCAACAAATTCACCTGAATCCCTTTAAAGCAGGTATGCATTTTGCAGCTGTTTTGCAACTTTAGCATTCAAAAACGCTGCAAACTTTTACGTGAAACACCTCCACCGAGGTCACACACTCTAAACACTGTGTGTGTGTGTGTGTGTGTGTGTGTGTGTGTGTGCACAGCTGTGCTCAACTGAAAACATCATGCTATACATTATTAAGTAGGCTTTGTCACGTCAGACGTCTGATATATTTACGAATATCGCGTCTTTGAATCTGTTATCACCTATGATTGTCAGTCATGAAATGCTTAACAGGATCTCTTATTATTTTTAGATAATCTAAATATAACTTGCGACCAAAAACTGAGGGCCTGCTATAATTTAATAATAAGGAGAGAGCTGAAATGATTAATTGACTAATCTGCACCTAATTTAATAAAACATGACTCACTCACATCATTGAAATACTGCAAATATTTGCTAGTTTTCCTAGTCTTCTATAATAACAATAATAATAATGATGACAATGACCTGTATAACTTTGGGTTTAGGAGTGTCGGTCAAAACAACAAACAGTTGTGCTTTGATAAATTGCGGCAAACATTTTCTTGACCAAACAATTCGACAAAATTATCAGCAGATTAATAAATAATAACATTCTTTTGACAATAACATGGCTATTTGTAATAAAAAGTAATCATCTGCAGGGTGAACGCGGTGACATAGTTCATATTTCCACAGAACGTGTCTTAAAGGGAATAATCTGTAATATTTTAGAGCAAACAGCGTGTCATTAAAGCGAGGGGAGAATAGGAATAAGGATTATTATGAACATTTCAGATTAAACAACACGCGCTAACAGCATCTGTTAATCCCAGGTTTGAGTTCGAGACACAAAATGAATCTTCAGATATTTTGAATGCTGGCTAATCATCGTCTAATCTTTAATTAAGCAGAAATGTCAAACCTCTGCCGGTTCAAAGTGAGGGTTCGATGCTTTCTTGGTTTCTCTGTCGGGTGAACGCAGGTTTGTGGATGCATTTATGAAGGGCATTTATCAGTGTATGAAATAATAATGTACCAACAGCCTCTGTGTGTGATTGTGTTGTTGAGTTTGCCTCACCTGAACGGTGTCACCGTCGTCTGTCGACCATTTTGTCAGAAGAACAAACTTAAGATGGAGGTGAAAAGTTTTATTTCAGTCTGTCTGTGTGTCAACTCTTAATTTTATAGATTTGAAGGAATTCTGGGTATTCTTAAACAATATCATCCAGATCACGAAGTAAAGCAGCTTCTTAGAGTCCTGATGGACGGCGAAGTCTTTCATTTAAACAGTTAAACTGGAAAATATCTGATAAATAAATAACAAATTTAATTTGATTTTTTGACCAATATTTCAACTAACATTCATTTTGGCCTGTTATTGATTTTCAAGGTTGAGAATATGCTTGAATATGATTTTACTTCTTGGTCTTACAGCTACACAATCGCTCATGTAAGCCTAAAAAAATCTTTTAATATTTGATCCCGTCGACATATTTGTTTGTCTCATAGCCAGTAAAGTCAGAGTTAATGTGAACAGCTGGTAAAATAATTTAGATCTAGTAATAATTTAGGTTTCAGTTATCTGAATGTTTCTCTTAAATCCCTGAGTTGAGATTTAAATTGTAGATTAACGTCCACGTCTGTATCACAGTCTGCACAGTATTAAACAACAAACATTTGTTTATCTGTCATAATCACAAACATATCTTGTTTCTACATGAAAACAATCAGATAAAATGATGCAGTTGCTTGTTTTTGAGGTCTTTTCCAGGTTCTTCGTCAACTTCTAAGTAAACTTATCTTAAATCTTATTTTCCACAGAACAAACTGACAGACTGAGATCACATTTAGATAATACTGTATATCAGTGGTATACTTACATATACTCAGTGTATTCGTGACATTCAGACGACAATCTGCTGCTCAGTAACGCCTGACAGAGTAAACATATTTGACCCCTCGTGCTGTTGACTGCACTGTAGCTGCTCGAGTTAACGTTAGCTTTGCAGACTAACCGGATGAGCTGCTACACAGAAGCTCTAGAGATGTTATGGTAATAATTTTTACAACCTCTGACACATCTTTCACCTCAAGGCGATTCAGAAAAATGTCCTAGTGAAACGGCATCATTTGTGTTGGAATACCAAAGCTGACGTTTCCCCTCGTATAAAGCTGAACATCTGTTTTGTTTTATTTCACTTCAACACCCTGAAAACCAAACACGAAATCATGTATGGAACCTAAAATGCAACTATTAGACCCAAAGAAAGTACTACTAATATGAATTTACCTGAAAACATACTGGAACAATGACTAATTTACCTTCAGGCTGTTTGTTGTAAAACCTTTTTATGGTATAGAGTCTCTGCAGCAGCCTCACCTCTCTCCTGATCCAATGTGACAATACAATTAGTTTTATTAGCAATTAATCTGTCGACCATTTTCTGGATTAATTGTCCTCAAGTGTCTTGTTTTGTCCTCACAAAGAGGACCAAAGAAACCAGCAAGTACTCATGTGAGAAGTGATTATCAAAATAGTTGATTCATTTCATAGTTAACAACTAATCGATTGATTAACTGTTGCAGCTTTATTTGACAATAACTCAGGGTTGTACTCTTTCAGTGAGGGGAAACTGACGGTATGTTTAACGTAACCTAAGGGTTGTGGGTTTAATCCTCTCTGCAGCCATTCGTGCTAAAAATCTGCATACAGCGCTGCATTGTGCTATGAATTAAAGTGAATCAAAATGGGCAATGAAAGGTGAAACTTTTTAATTAATCCAGTTATCTATTTGTATTTGCTCTCATGTCTGTGTTTTTGCTTTCTCCCGAAGGTCATGGAAAAACCCCGAAAGATGCAGCGTCTGTGCGGGCCACCCACCCCATCCCAGCAGCCTGCGGGGTCTACTACTTCGAGGTGAAGATCATCAGCAAAGGCCGAGATGGGTAAGGACACGGACCGAAGACCACAGCGCTCCATTTACAACATTTACATTTATTGTTAGATTTTTTTTTTTTTAAAGGATTGAAACAAGTGGCAACCTCCGTGAGAAGTGAAGCCAGTGTGGAAATTGCCAAAACTGCAGTTCCTCTTGTCGTCCACTTGAGGCTGGCTCCAGAAGTGAGTCAGTCTCCATAAGTCCCCATGTTCAAATGTCCAACTTCACAGCAGAAATAAACATGTTTACAGCCTGGTACAAAAAACAGTTTTGGTCTCTGTAGCTAATTTCCCCGTTCATGACAACTGTACTGAGGGTGAATTTATATACAACTCACCTGTTCAGATTATATTAAGGCTTAAAGTTATGCAGGATTAAGAGCGTGGACGCTTTGATTGACAGGTGGGTGTCGTTACAGGCAGCTTAATAGAGCATTCAGGCGTCATTCAGCCCGCCTCAGGTCCGCCGATGATCCACGGCTTCGCTGATATTTAGATTAGCCGGGAGACGTACAGCCCAGTGAGGCTGTAACAACAACAACAACAACATACCACAAAACAAAATGGAGACCTTTCTTCAGCGTGTTTGGTGTGTGAACTTTCAAATATTATTAATTCATTTCATGTTTTACAAACTCAGATATCATGACTAATAAGATGCCTGTACACTGGCTTTCATACCTTTCTTCACACGAGCTGCTCAGAGCTTAATTTGGTAACAATGGACTAGTCTAATCTGGATTTATATGCTCTGTAACCCTGCAGCAGTGTGACCCTCATTGTAGCTGCTTGTTGTATAAGACATCAATTTAAAAAGATCAGAAACATCACAGCCGTATATCTGTATAATAGTTTAGTTTATCTCCCATAAGAAGTTCGGCTTTACACGTTTTTTGTGTCCGATCAGGAGATTACAGTCCTCTTCTTATAAAATGTCTTTTGATCATGCTGCCTTATTGCACCGTTATCAATATCTAATCTAAATGCACGCACGGTCTTGGCTGTATTTAATTAGTCTGGGCGCTCCCGTATGAATGCTGATTTATTCTGACGGACCATAAACTGTAAATCATTATGAAGCGTCTGATTATGCATTATGATGGAGTCATTAGTCGAGTTTATTCAATACATACGCCGTATAGCAAATGAGTTTTTTTTTATAAATTCATATCAGGAGACTGCATCACACAGAAAAGTCTAATGAGGTGGAAGCATGATTAAAATCCTTCACAGGGCCAGAGGGCAATTTGTAATCCTAAATTGAGACTTCAGTCATCTAAAGGGCTCAATTAACAGAGTAAAAGCTACCGGTCACATGACTTCACTGGGAGTTTTCAACCAATTGACCCTCCTCGACCCAAGATGTCTGACTACTTTGATTGTCCCCATATTTTATTCACTTTAATTAAATATTAAAACATTTGATAACACTTTATTTGGATCGTCCGCTCACAGATAACATTTCAATTGTTTAGTTTTTTCTGTACATGTTGCTGATGTGTTATATCAGTGACAGGATAAAGTATGGACAGTGTATACGTGGCGTGAAGAGCCACGTATACACTGTCCATACTTTATCTCAAAATCTCAACTCAAAATCTGTGGCTCTGGCCGCCACTATGTTAGCCTCCCGGCTAATCTGAAAAGTCGGCAAAGACTTGCATCATCAGCGGACCCGAGGCGGGCTGAATGACACCTGGTCGCTCAAACTCAGTACAGTTGTCATGAACGGGGAAATTAGCTATAGAGACCAAAACTGTTTCTTGTACCAGGCTGTAAACATGTTTATTTCTGCTGTGAAGTTGGACATTTGAACATGGGGACTTATGGAGACTGACTCACTTCTGGAGCCAGCCTCAAGTGGACGAGAAGAGGAACTGCATTTTTTTAGCTTCACTTCACAGCCACAGAGGTTGCAGCTTGGGTTTTATCAGCAAATGGCTGATGGATCTCAACTAATCAGCTGTTGAAATGTTACAAATGCTCTTTAAACTCTTCAGGCATCCAGATAAAGTGTTACCAAACATTTTCAGACACACTAGCAGCATGGCTTTAGTCTGTCAGACCAACACTCACATGCAACAATGTGCTAACTTTAGCATGCTACCTGTTGCTGAGTTTGATCAGGTCAGGTCACTGACTCTCCAGTCTCTTCGTCACCTGTCCAAATAAACTCTCTCTGTGTTCCGCAGGTACATGGGCATCGGCCTCTCAGCTCAGGGTGTAAACATGAACAGACTCCCTGGTAAGATGACACTTGGTGTGCGTTTGTTTCGTCTCAGTGTTTGTTGCCACTGCATTTGGGTGTGGTGAGAAGAGTCTGCCTGTTGCCGTGCATCACCGTCTGTATATTATAGCGGAGATCTTTTCTGTTCTGCATTTGTGTGGGCGTCATTTTGTCTGTGAACTTATTGTCTGCTATGAGATTGGCCTTGGATGCACCGGGTGTAGGTGTGACTGAGCGAGAGTGAATGTTCATTTTGATGAGTTTGATGTCATTGTTGGAGAAAAAAATAACTCTAGTCAACAGACAAATTACATTACCTGATACTCCTGGAGGAAACACTTCACAGCATACTGCACTTTTGGGAACTCGAAGCATAAATGTTGAACTAAGTACAACTGAGATGGCAGACTAAACGATTAATTTACCTTAACGGAAATTTAGATTTGCCGACTAGTCTAAAAGAAAGGTCTAAAAGGTTTCACGGGTTACACACCCCGGTATAACTTGTTACACTAATTTGACGCGAGGATAGTTTGTTACATTATCAGATTTAAATGTCCGTAAACGTGTTTGGACACGAGTGAAATAGGAAATATGGACGATATCTTCCTGCTGGACGACGGCGTGAATGATTATGAAGAAACTCGGTTTGATTTTTGTGCTTTAACTTCATACTTGATTTGTTTTTATTATGTATTTCCACTGCTGGCTGGATTAACTTTGTGATGTGAACGTTATGTCAGCGATGACGTGGAGTTGCAGAGGATGTTAAATCTTTTAGGGATCATCATCACCTGTCAGTCGGCAGCTCCGACAGCAAGGTCGCGTCGTAACATCTTCTGTGGAACACGAGACAGCACAGTGGTCCAGGTTATTCCTGCCGATGTCTTCATATGCTGTCTGAACTGTTATTAAATAAACTAACGGACTAGTATTTGTGGTGTTGACTAGTCGTCTAATTATGCACAAAATGTCGACATTTTGGGAAATATATTTATTTAAAGACTGGAAACAGCTAGCCTGTCCTGACACCATGAAGTTGCTGTTATAATAAGTAGACGTGCCGCTCTGCGCTCCCTCAGAGGTTATCAGGCCAAACAGGAGCCTCGACACCCCTTCACTGCTCTGAGAACCGGACCCGCCCTGCAGCTCCTGTCTCTAAGTACAAAGATAACAGGAGGCCCAGAGCAAACTGCAGAGTCCCAGCTGACGGATAGATGCTAATGAAAATTCACTAATTGCGAGGAAGTGATGCCAGACTCTGCTCGCTCCCAGTGATGAATGTGGCCACGGCAGGATTACCTCTGCAGCTCAGCACTAACTCACGGGATCCTGTCACTCAGTCTAGTCCTGTTACTAACAATTGGAATTGTTTTATTTTGTGCTCACAAGAAGTCAAATTTACTTTTACTTTGGATTCAGTGAAGAATAAAAACAAACGTGTAGTCTGTTGGTCTTTTAAATTGACAGCCAAAGAAGAAAATTGAGGTCAAAATGCTAAAAAGTCTTGTAATTCAGGGAGCACTCTCTCTCTGGAACGACTAAATGAGTCGTGTCCTCCTGCAGTCGTAGTAAAAACCAGCTGATTTCTTAGGCTCAGTTCCCAGAGTGCCCATCCTGCCGTGCTGAAGTGTTCCTGAGCAAGGCGTTGAACTCCTGCAGGTTTCTGCTTCAACAGGCCTCATGAGCGACGGCGTCTTGTTGCAGGTTTCTGTTACCAAAACACGACCGATGAAGAATCTAAAACCCAAAGCCGGATTTTCTGACTTGGAGTCCGTGTGTGTGTGTGTGTGTGTGATGTAGTCTTAGCATGAACCATCTGTTGTTATTACACCTTTTCGCTGCCTGCACAGCGCTCCTTATTCTGACACTTCACATCCCTCAGGTTGGGACAAGCACTCATACGGTTACCACGGAGACGACGGCCACTCCTTCTGCTCGTCTGGCACCGGGCAACCCTACGGACCCACGTTTACAACGGGCGACGTGATTGGCTGCTGTGTTAACCTCATCAACAACACCTGCTTCTACACAAAGAATGGCCACAGCCTAGGTAAGAGTCTCTCTGTGTTAACCCTGTGGAAGTGTATTCTCAGTGTATATATAGTATTAGTATAGTATAGTATAGTATAGATACTATACTATACTATAAATATACTCCAATATATATAAATCTGGTGTTTCATCCACATAATCTTTCCATACTTTCGCGATATCTTTAATAATATCTTGTGTTAAAATCAAGCGACAACCTCTGTGGCTGTGAAACTAATGTGAAAGTACCAAAAACTGCAGTTCCTCTTGTCGTCCACTTGAGGCTGGCTCCAGAAGTGAGTCAGTCTCCATAAGTCCCCATGTTCAAATGTCCAACTTCACAGCAGAAATAAACATGTTTACAGCCTGGTACAAAAAACAGTTTTGGTCTCTATAGCTAATTTCCCCGTTCATGACAACTGTACTGAGGGTGAATTTATATACAACTCACCTGTTCAGATTATATTAAGGCTTAAAGTTATGCAGGATTAAGAGTGTGGACGCTTTGATTGACAGGTGGGTGTCATCACGGATGGCTTGTTTGAGCAACCAGGCGTTGGGTCCAACGTTTTTTTATATTAGCCGGGGAGGCGTCAGAGGCAGGACTGCCAACATGGCGGCAGCCAGAGCAACGTATTTTTGAGCTTCACGATGGCTCTTCAAAAACACGTGGGTGACGTCACGGATACACTGTCCGTTCTTTATACTGTCAGCGGTTTAAATGGACAAATCCACATTTTAAGGACGATATTAAAATATTCTTCCTGGTGAGACATTTGCACTCCTGTAGTATTCCTCTCCTACTCCTGTAATAGTCAGGATCAAAACATCCAATCAAAAAAAGTAACAATATAGAGTGCATTAATTGCTGTGGGTGTAAAAGAACTGTTAATTTATAGTAACAACTTTAGTTGTGATGATTTGAGAGTGTTTGAATTTTACTCTTTAAAAAGTTGAATGAACCTCGGGCAGTGCCGAGCCGACAGCAGCCCGGCTCAGAAAGTCTCTTATCTTGAAGTCAACAAACATTCACCGGGGAAAAGAGCCCCGCTAACGTCTGCTTGTCTTAATTAGCTGCTCAGCTGCAGCACATTAAACAGCACGTAAACTCACCTGCAGTTACCGCTTCGGTCCGTTTTAGATGCTGTTGTTGCCCACTAACGACACACTGTCTGCCCTCAGCTCGTAGCTACACTGAAAGTTTGTTTACTTCTCTCTCAGCCTGCAGCCTGCTGTCAGTCAAACACAGACACTTCCCTGCAGCCGGCTGAAACAAAAAGAAACATTTCCCCGAAAGCCCTTTTTTAAAAAAAAAAACATGTTGACGTGCTGCAAAGGGACGACTGAATGTGTTTGCAGGTGAACTTTTAAATATGTGATGCTTTTTCAAGGTGCCTCAAAAGAATAAATTCCAGACTAAAGAGGGTTCAGGACGAAAGTTAGCACAGGAAACCAGATAATTTGTTTACATGCGCTGCAGTAACCTGGTTACTGCTGAGCCTAAATTTACATGAGCTGGTCTGCCGTCACGTTTCCTCCTCTCTGTCGACCAAACTGACTTCAGCTGAAGTTCCAGTGAGAAATGAGGAAGTTGCTACAAATCATCTACTGACATTAGGTAGATTATTTTGTGCCTCGTCACAATCTTTTCTTTCATCCCTCTGCACCGTTCAAATTCAACCTTCAACTTCGAGTTTAATCGAGCCACATGAAGCAGGTTCATCTGACCCAGATAAAAGAAATGATCTTTCTCGTTTACACGACATTTAAGAAATCACGTTCCTGCAGAAAGATGATAGTAATCAGATTACCTCTGTACCTGTAAACACACTGTATGTGTAGAAATAGAAAGGACTATTCTCCCTCATCCTGACACTTTCTTTCTCTCTTCTCTCTGCAGGTATCGCCTTCACAGACCTACCAGTAAGTACCCACGTTTTCTTTAATTTTCCATGATTAATCAGAACTGTAGGACGAGAGGCTATTTATAGAAACCAATGTTTAATTTCCAGCAGAATGTCCACTGCAGTCAAAATGTTTACGTCGTGTGAAATAGATTCAAGGCTTGAAAACTCGTGAGCTTCAGATGTCGATGAACACAAGGAGAGACGAGTCTGGACACATTTATGGGAGCACTGCCACCTGATTTAAGACGTTGTAAAGTAATAGTTACAGCCGTTTGAGGTGTTCTGTTCAGAATGACAGATTTGGTTACGGTGCGTGCATGAACAGTCGAGGTCTGGTCCACGCATGTATGACAGCATCTGGCCCAGGAGGCGCAAAAACACACGTGACCCTGGTCGACATACTCCAAACGCCAGTCCTCCAGGGGGGCCATATTGGAACTAATCAGAGCGTTTCCGTGACAACAGTAGTAAACAAACACGGTGGTCGGGTTTTCAGTTGCGTTCCTCTCTGAAGAGGAGGTGTCAGAAATATGTCATGTGTTCAGCCAGAGCTTCGTCAAACTGGTCAGCCAGCCGTCTGTGATTATTCATCACTCTTTGTCAACTGTTGTTGTTGTTATAGCCGTCTGTGTCAATCCCATGATGCCTTGAGTTGAGTCTGTCAACAAATCAGAGGCTGTGTTTTGTTGTGTTTTTTGTTTTTTTTAACTTGACCAATCAGAGGCAGAGTAGGGCGGGCGTTGCACAGTGGAATAACATGAGATTTACACAATGAAAAAAGTTTAATGAGCTCCACCACCGCAGGACGTTGTCGTCGGAGCCCCCAAAGTGTCAGGAAAACTTACTGTAGGTTTAAATGTGAATAAAATGTGACAAAATAAGATATTAAATAATAATTGAAGGTTGAACAGGACATCCCTTGTTCTGTCGTGGCTCATCATCAGGCGAGTCTCACTCCCGTTATGTGAACGACTCCCACACCGAACGGACATTCATTGTAACGGGATTCATGCATGTATTAACCGCATCGAGACGTGAATGAGGCGCTTTTTGTTTTGTTTCTTCTTCTTCTTCCACCTTCTCGCTCGGTAACAAATTAAAACGGGGCCGGCCGTTTGGAATAAGAGTCTTAGCCACAACAATAATCCATTGAGCAGCAAAACAGGCTTGGCCGTGAGCCAGACATTCATGTTCCTCCAGAGCTGTGCAGTGAAGTGCGTCACCTCGGCACAGCTGACCTTTGTGGTTATTGGACCGTGACAAAGGCAACTCTTAAGACACACACACACACACACACACTACTGTTCTTCTTACTTGAAAGACTTTATTTATTCCATAAACCTTAATCTGGTCTCTACATTGTCAAACCTTCGATTTTAAATGTTGAGGACAGTCTCTCACACACACAGTTGTGTTGTTGAACGCCTCGTCAGTCACCACTTCCTCTGATCAAATCAAGGCTGTGATTAGATTGGCAGGAATTTTGGAAGAAATCTCCCCGTACAAGCTTCCTCACCTCGTTTCTGTTTATGTCCTCATCCTGTCATCACAGATGTCATCAGGGAGAGCCGCCTTTCGTAGGAATAAGATACCGACGTGCTTTAACCCCCGAGGCATCGGCTGCGTGTCGTCAGCTCGCACAGCGTCACATCCCTGCTGTTAGTTTCCTGTCCGGTGTGGAGCTGTCTGTCAGAGCACGCTTGTTAGTCATGTTAATGAGAGAAAGCAAATCCTAAAACAATATGTAATATGCTAAATATTTTCTGTTTGGGTGTAGACTGTTCCTTTTTTGTGCCACTGCTCAGATCTGGGCAGGTCCTTGTTCTGTCGTGGCTGCTGTTCAGTTGCCAGATGATGCCCGTAACCCTTTTTTTAACGCTGGCAGTAAGAAAAGACCAAAAGCAACCTGTGTATCTTGAGCGTCTTCCCCTGTGCCATAGAGCTCCATTGTTGTCCATAAACTCAGTGAGTCACACCGTCGCTGACATGTTCCTTCGTTACCATGAACACACATTGTAGCTTGTTTTGATACACCGAGCAGTAGTTTGGGAAGTTGAAGACGGTGCAGGCCACAGCCAGAGTCACTGTCACAGGTTCTTGGTGGATGAATTATGGTCAGTCTGTTCAGTATAAATCTTGAGTTTGAACCCCGTCGGTCCGCTGCTGCACTTCGATAGTAGAATCTTTTGTCGACTAGTTTAATCGAGTTTTAAGGAGTAATTTTAGACAAAAGCTAATTTCCTGAGATTTTCCTTTTTCCTGTTTTTCCTCTCATTGTTTCCTGTTTTGATTTATCCTCCAGATTAAATTCCCAAACTCCATTTCCTCTATCATCCTAATTCTTGACTCTCTAATCTCTCTCTCTCTCTCTCTCTCTCTCTCTCTCTCTCTCTGTCTCTGTCTCTGTCTCTCTCTCTCTGTCCTCCACAGCCCAACTTGTACCCGACCGTCGGCCTCCAGACTCCGGGGGAGGTGGTGGACGCAAACTTCGGCCAGCACCCCTTCGTGTTCGACATCGAGGACTACATGCGCGAGTGGAGGACAAAGATTCAGGCCCAGATCGACCGCTTCCCCATCGGAGAGCGCGAGGGCGAGTGGCAGTCCATGATCCAGAAGTAAGTTCACCGTGGAAGCGACGGGTTTAGATTTAAAATAGATTTTAAGTTCAGTCACATTCATTTGATTAATGTTGTTGCTAGTTTTAGTCAACCAAAGCTCAAATATTTCAGTCTTAGAGATTTAGTCTCATTTTCATTGTGCTTTTTAAAGTTTTTATGTCTGGTAAGCGTTCCATCATTGATGTGGGAAGTTGTCATGGTTACAGGTTTTCTTGTCTATCGTCGCAGTAAAAATATTTTCAGTGACTTTATTCGGCCTTGTCATTTAATTCTTGATCGATATTGTTGCAAGTAAAAAGTCTCGTCCTCTTGATCAGCTCCCGCAGTCTACTATAAACTTCTCAAAGTTGGTAACATGCGTCCAGATTCAATCAGATCAGATTAACAAATACGATCTTATTGGCATTAGCTTGATGTTTCTGTGGTGAAAAATTGCTACGATGATTCACGTTATTGTTATTATCTTAAATTATTCACATTTAAGGTTGCAAAATTCCAGGAAGTGGGAAACTTTCCATGGGAATAAACAGGAATTTACAAAACTGAAGGTTGGCCTTTAACAGTGAACTTAAATATAGTTGGAGAAAATATATTTTAGCATCATCTTGACTAAATCAACCAGATTTCATGCAGGTACACTTGAATATCTGCTATTCCTCAGTCACATGCACATAGCACACTGCTTACTGCAGGGCTATTGAGGCCACGCCCCCTACCTGCACAGGTGATTTTTGTACCTGGACCACACTTTAGAGCCCAGAGCACACAGAGACTATTGAAGACACACATGTGAGCTCATGGACTACATAATATTGTTCAATAAAAATTCCCGAGCTCAACTTCCCATGGAAATTTTCCAGAAATTTTACTGGAAACTTTCTGCCCCTTTGCAACCCTATTCACATTATTTACTGCCACAAGTGATTTTAGTTTGTTCCAGCTGCTCAGATGTGAACACTTCTTCACTTTTCAGTGAGACTGTTGATGAATTTAGTCCACAAATGTGTAACGTTGGCTAACAGTATGGACGGAGATGCAACGTGCTGCCTGTTAGTGCAACAGGTCAAGCAGCTAAATGAATCTCTGAAGGTATTTTTGGGCAGTGGAGGATGCTGTTTTATAAATGAGGAGCATGTGATGTGTAATTCCACAACATGCAGCATGTCGCTGAGTGAAACTGTGTTCACTTCAGCCGTCTGGTTGTTTGCTTGACAAACAGGTTTTGTTGAAGTACGTAACACAGAATACGCTAAAGATAATTTAAGCTCTGTTGAATGAGTTAATTTAAGCTCTGAGTTCATCAGTTAGTCTCAGTCTGAGCTGACGGGAGGTTAGCTGTATTTATTTTGTATTTATGGTTCTGTTGGTTGAGTATATTAAAAGATATTGTAGGTGATGGCAAATGACTGCTGACATGTTGAGGATCAAGGCCCAGATGGATCACTTTCCCCATCAGGGAGCAGGAGCCGTGATCCAGAAGTAAAAGCTGTGGGACTCTGTTTCTCGTCATGCCGTGCCCCGATGGGATTAGCTCTCCGTTGCTATGATTATTGTCCTGAATGGATTTAATCTCCATTTGATGGTGGATTTGGGGGTCGAGGGTGGGGTGGAGTGGAGAAAGACCGTTGCCTTTTTTCATCCAGGAAAGTCGCCTCGCGGCCCGGGATTGAAAACAGGAAGTTTTTAAGCTCACGTCAGATTGATGGATGGGAAGCGCTGATGACTTTGTAGAGTAACCAGGGACGAGTCGGCAAAGCCGAGGCCTCTGATCACAAATCTCTCTCTGCAAACACTGCTGCAGCTTTTAGAAATGGAGAATGGAGAGAATTCCAACAATCGCCAACGTTCGGGTGAAATAATAAATCCTTAATTGACGAGTTAATGTTCAACGCTGACTCACGAATCTGATGAAAACTTTGTTCGGTTACTGAATGAAGCTCTTATCTCCTGCCGCTGTGTCCAATCACTGAGCGTGTTTTGTGCTTTTTTTTCTTGTCTCATCAGGATGGTGGCTTCCTACCTGGTGCATCACAGCTATTGCGCCACGGCCGAAGCCTTTGCCAAATCCACAGACCAGGCCGTGCACGAGGAGCTGGCCTCCATCAAAAACCGACAGAGTGAGTCTAAATAAAGCTGATGGTGCCAGGTTAAAAATGGAGACCGGTTGGAGTCGCAGCACCTTTTTAATTTTAAATCTGACATTCAAAGTCATGCGTACGTATCTCTGCTGCACGGTCGCCACAGGTAATAGACTCCACGGTGATCTGCATCAGCACAATTAAAGATGAAGATGTTAAAGTTACAAATGACGGTCCTGAAAAACAGATTTAAGATTTTACCAGGACAAACATCACGACTGGAAGAACACGGTACAAGTGTTCTGTTCTTTTGTGAACGTGTTGACTGTCTGTTTGCAGAGATCCAGAAGCTGGTGTTGTCAGGTAGAATGGGCGAGGCCATCGAGACCACCCAGCAGCTTTACCCCAACCTCCTGGAGAGGAACCCAGACCTTCTCTTCATGCTCAAGTAAGAGCAAAGCTGCATTAAAATGTTCTTCACCTGATCGATTTGAACAAAAATCACATTTTCTTCCTTTCCTCCCTCCCTCCCTCCCTCCCCTGCGTCCTCAGGGTGAGACAGTTCATAGAGATGGTGAACGGGACGGACAGTGAGGTGAGGTGTCTCGGAGGTCGCAGCCCAAAGTCTCAGGACAGTTACCCCGGCTCCCCCCGGCCCTTCAGCAGCCCCAGCCACAAAGCCAGCAGCTCCCAGCCCTACCTCCCAGGTACGGTCCAGCTGTGCTCTGCGTCTTCACATCTGAGTGCGAATACTACTCCATGTTACATCCACTGACGACAGTTTTTTCTTTCTCTCTGCTGTTGTTTTTTTTTTTTTTAGGGTTTGACAGCAACTGCTGTAACGGTGTGACGTCTAATAAGAGCCACAGCTCCTCCCCTCACAGTCACAAGCCCTGCCCCCCGGGCTCTGGCTCCACCCTCCCAGCGTCTGACATTAGCCTCAACGGGAGCCGCAGCCAACAGCCCATAACCAGGTACTGAGAGAAACCACGCCAACACAAAGCCGAGGCGACGCTTTAAAACTGGGTTTGTTGCTCATCATAGGGGTTGGTACCACATGACCAGACAGAGAAACTTGATTCTACGTTAACGTAACTAGTTTAAATCCACAAAAAATGCTGTAAATTCAACAAGAATTTGTTATTTTACTTTATTTCTTCACAGTGACGTCACAGGTGGGTGTGGTTACAGCTGTGACAGAGTGCACTCCGGCTTCTCGAATAGATAGTTGGTGCTCGGACAGTTGTGTTGTTATAATGCATAAAGTTCATGGTTAAATTAACATCCAACATTCATCGTGACTTCATGTGAGCCGTCCACACACACTGACTGTCTCTCTGTCTTTGTCTTCACGTCTGTCCTCAGTAGCGATGTGGACATGGAAGTTGACCACTTCACCAACGGGGTGACAGAATCGTCCTCCAATGGTTTCCTCAACGGCAGCTCCAAACACACCACCGAGCCCGACGACTGTGACGCAGACATGGGTGGGTACAGTGTGTGTGTGTGGAGGTGTTTGTGACCTCTTTAATACCCCTGGTTGCCTTTTTAGTGGCTGTAAGAATTCCACGATGAACCTTTGGTGAGCGACTCTGTGAGTATTCTTCCTGTATAAATTTTCCCTTTTTGAAGTTTATTGTTGTCACCGTGCTCTGTACGCGCTCCTGTGCTGTAAACGTACCGTTACGTTCAACCTACATTAAAAACATTTCTCCGTTTCGGCGAACTGGCCGTGGCTCTGCAGAGGTGGAGTCAGCTCAGTCCAAGAGGCAGCTGTGCGGCGGGAGCCAGGCGGCCATCGAGAGAATGATCCATTTCGGCAGGGAGCTCCAGAGCATGAGCGAACACCTCCGCCGCGAGTGTGGCAAGAACTCGGCCAACAAGAAGATGCTCAAGGTAACACAGGAATGTAAACACCAGGAGAACTTTCCCACTCAATCAACAAACTTTATCTCAAAAACACAACACAACACAAAAGACACAACTTCCTCTTTAATCTGATACCAAATATGTGGCATGTGTAACTTTTTAAACTGGGACTTATTTGAAAAAACAAAAAGCACTCAAACTGTTGTAAATAGACATTTTCTTTCCTCCCTGTCGACTCTTCGGCGAATCGCCCCCCAGAAAACAGCCTCTGCCTGGGCAGTGAGAGCTGGTTAAGTCCCTCTGTTTACTGACGGTGCTGCATTGTTCTAACAGTAATGTAATATTAGGAGGTTTATTTGGCAACGACGTGACTCAGTCAGTCCTCCCTGCCGACTCCTCGGCGTACTTTTATGTTTAGCTTTACTTTCCTTGAGTGCTTAACTCAACACAACACTCATCACTCCTTAACTGCTGCTGAAATGTAAGAATTATTTGTTCCAAAGTTCAGTTTCCTGGCCACAAACATAAAGAACACGCAAACAGTGTGCGGTGGTGTGATCAGTATCTGTTGTCTGCAGGATGCATTCAGCCTGCTGGCCTACTCGGACCCCTGGAACAGCCCAGTCGGCTACCAGCTGGACGCCATTCAGAGAGAGCCGGTCTGCTCCACTCTCAACAGTGCAATATTAGGTAGGTCAGCCGTCCACGCTCCAGCCTTGTGATTTTACTCTTCAGAACTGACGTCTTATGCAGTTATGTATGTCACATTTAATGCGTTGTCTGCAGTCCTGACGTTGCTCGTCCTCCCTCTTCCTCCTGTCTTCTCTCCAGAGACTCACAACCTGCCCAAGCAGCCCCCTCTGGCTCAGGCCGTGGGCCAGGCCGCCCAGTGCCTCGCCATCATGGCACGAACTGGCAGCGGCTCCTGCGCCTTCGCCTCTGTGGACGATTACCTGCACTAGCCCTGTGTACACACACACACACACACACACACACACACACACACACACACACACACACACACACACACACACACACACACACACGCACACACACACTCACTCTCTCTGAGGACCTGTCCAGAAATGTCTCCTCCCTCCTCCTCCTCCTCCTCCTCCTCCTCCTCCTCCTCCTCCTCCTCCTCCTCCTCCTCCTCCATCAGTGTAGTCATATTAGCTGAGGAGACGCTCCTCTGCACGATAACAAGTAGTAGAAAGTTCAAACCACCTCACTCGCTTCTTGTTCTGCTTTTTACGGATCGGCACGAACACCACCGAGGATCAGGACTCGTTTCTGGGCAGATCTTTAGATTGCCAACACACCACATACATTTAAAACACACACACACACACACACACACACACACACACACACACACACACACACACATACATACACCACCTCCCTTTCCATCGTAAATATGAAACTACGCCTCCACCTTGGCTGGCCTCGCAAAACCCCCACTTCCAGCCCTCGGAGGCTGTGTCTGCATCATTCTGACTGACGGCGGGGGACGCCAGCCAAGAGTAGCCGACTTGAAAATACTCGGAGAGCCGAACTCGTGTGGACTCGCTGCAGATACCCAGATACCCCCGTATATCCGGGGAGGGGGGCAACAAGCCGGGGCGGACAGACTGACAAAGAAAAAAAAAAAAGCCCCGGTCAAATTATAAATAAGAAAAAAAAAAAAACAACAGACGAGTGACCGCCATGGCCGACCGCGTCCCTGTAAACCTGGCTTACGGGCAGACGCGTCCACACACACACACACGCAAACAAGCGAACAGGCGACAGGCTGACGCAGAAAACAGGATTGAAAACCTCCACCGAGGCTTGCCGAGTTGCTCGAACTCTGGCCAACGCAAGGCTCCATTAGGGACTGCCTAAACCCCCCCACCTCCCCCCTGCACCACCCTGACCCGCGCTCCCCCACCTCCACCCCCACCCAACCCTCCCTCCACTCACTTTCAGGATATCGGCGGAGATTTGTGTGACGCATGTGGACTCGGGACTTCGAAGAAGCCGGAGAGAGTCTCGACTCAACGTTCCCTGTTTTTAATCTTTTCTTTTGTTTTTCACGGGCGACGCGGGGGGACGGGGCGGGGTGGTTACTGAGCTCTTGTTTTGTTTTTAGTTTTTCCAGGTTTACAAGGCACGGTGCAGACGACGACGACGATGATTATTATTATTATTCTAATTATCATTATATTAATTATTGTTACTTGCATTCACAGTATATTTGTTGAGCGCCAGCAAGAGCAAGTTCCACCAACTTATTATAATAAAGGTCCCGATTCCACCGATTACCAGTGACGAGCGTGTGTACATGTTAACGTTTATATATGAATTTAACAAAATGGAATTATATCAATAGAGTGAGATATTTAGTTATCAAATGAAAGGAAATCATTGAAAAAAAAAAACCCAATCCTTTAACGCTTTGTACCGACACCAGCGACTCCTGAAGCGTGCTGGTTGTTCCTAGTCTGTACGAGTTTTTATGTTTCCTGTTTGTCGACTCCGGGGTTCCCACACAGGCGAACGCCGACGTGTTGTTTGAACGTCTCCTGGTCTTTAAGAACCTGGAAACAAAAGTGCAGAAAATTTCACACATTGTGGTACTTTGCCGTGACGTAACGTCTTCACCGCAGCCGAGCTGAATTTGCCAATTTAACGTGGAAAGAAGCTTCAAACACTCGTGGACAAAGTCCAGTCGGAGCCCTGCGTAGGAACCCCGCGACGATATCTGACCTGATTTTTACTTGTTACCACCCCCCCTCCAGCTGCACAGCAGGTTTGATGCAAACATTGTTAATCTTTATTTTCGTATTGATGTCTATGCTAATCCTAACACACAAAGAACTCAGGAGCCAAAATGTCCCTTTGTTCCTCCTCCATCCTCCTCCTCCTCCTCCTCGGTTTAGAATAGGAAGGTCCAACCAACCGAGCAGCTGACCGACCCCGGGCCTCGATTACAGGTGAACTCGTTTTTTTTTAAAGCAGCACAGCGACGGGCTTTTCAGACTTGAACTCAGACCAGAACAAAAACAAGCAAGGCGACCTCTAAACGAGGCCTGCATCTGATTTTTAAATTAAATCCTACTCACTCTTTGTGTAAGGAAAGGTAGTGACACTGCAAGTATTTTTGGACTATTTGTGGAAGCTTCGAGCCTCTGAGTCCATCCCATCTCGCCTCCTTGGTGCGCTACTCACTGGAAAATATCAAAACACTACGTCCTGTAAACGTTGAGATTTTTTCCGACCAGCCAGCGGTACCTCGGCGTGTCTCTGTACCCGCTTTGGGAACCGCGGGACGAAGAAGCCGCCAACAATGTCGACCCCAAACTGTTAAACCGACTGTGTTGGTGTTGAAGCGAGAATATTAAATGTTTTTGAGGCTGCCTACACGGATGAAGAAGGAAAAAATAAGTCGAACTTTGAATTCTTCTTTTAGGTTGTTACAAGTCAAGCACGTCAAATCAAACGCCGTCTACTGCAATCGAGAATTTTAATGTCGGGATGCCAAAGTGAAATTAGTTTAGTAATTAACCCCGAACCAGCTCAGACGTCAACCTCGACTCTGCTGGTCTAGTTCTCGTCTCTAAAGCTGCTGAAGTCACGTTCAGGTTTGAAAAGCCCTCAAAGTCTGCACGTTTTACCCATCATCCCTCAAGAGGCGAGCTTCCTCTACTGCCACCATGTTTTGTTCCTTCTCCTCTGGCCTCTCGAAGCCTCGACAGGGACAATAAAACCAGAAAAATAAAATAACAAAAAAACATTCAGTATTGTCAACTGCACTGTGGCTACAACATTTACAAAATAAAGAACCAAATACTTTTAGGAAGGCGACATCGCAGCTGTGTGTTTTGAAGCCTGTGTGTGTTTCGTGCTCGCCACTCGCAGAGAAACAGGAAATCGCCGAGGCTTTCGCTAGACACGACATCCATCCTTTTTTTTCCTCCCCAGGGGTCCGGAGTTGACTTTTCTCCTCGCGGTGGAACCGAGCTTTTCTGTAACCTTTGGTTTGTTTCTTTTTGGTTTCTTTTTCTTTTTGGATCGCAAGCAGTCACGGCATCGTTTAGAAAACTTCTTAGACAAAGTGTCTGTTGTCTCTTTCTGAGTAAGGTCTGAACCCTATGCATGCCATAGTAAAGTGGTGGTAAGATCAAGTTAGATGTCTCTTATTTTATTCTTTTTGTTTCTCCTTCTTTTAGCCAGTTCACGGTGTATAAGGAAGATGTCAACCAGTAAGTTGTCCACTGCTGACTGTGTGTCCGTTTGGAGAAAAAAAAAAAAAAGTGCAATTTGTGTGAGGGTGAAAAGATTTATATTAAAAATGACAAATGATGATGGCACTTGTCTGGATGCTGCATGGCACCTGGAGCTGAAGTCTTGTCTCCTGCCTCCGACCGGTTTTGTCCTGATTTCCAAATCGATTCAGAGTCTGACCAGTTTAATCCTGAAAGACGTGTCCGAGATAATCCATAAGTCCACCTGAGACAGAGCAACGCTACAACTAATGACTTTAAAGTATTGATTGATTAATGTACAAGTCTTCAAATGAAAGCTCGAGGCCACCTCTGCAGATATATATACTTTAATTCAATTTATAACTCGCCCTAAATTTGTTTATTTTTACCAGTTTAAGATGAACTTGTCCGTCCTCTCTGGTGGACAGACTTGTTTTACATTTCTGCGCTGCAGTCTAGTCACTGATCGACTGTCACGTGTTTGAAGTGACGACATCAGTGATGAACTCTCAAACCTGTGGCTTCCAACAGGTCACATGATCAATTTAAAAAGGTCACAAAAATAGTTTTAATTTGGGCTTTTATTGTGAAATGTACATGGTTTGTAATTGAAGATCTGAGAGGTTTTGAAGGGACAATTCATAAATCTATAGAACGTGAGAGTCAAAAAGAATCACTGGCTCAAAATGTTTATCTATTTACTTCTTACTCAGTATTAAATTAACAATGGACGTCCAGATATTTCAAACTGGTACAGTGAAGCGTGATAAAATGTTTCAAACAGGAAAGTAACCGTTTGTTTCCTGATTATTAAATCTATAAAATGTTCAGAGTAATGTCTTAAAAATATTTGTTGACCAACCAACAAGTCAGAAGAGATTTCATTGATCATCAACGGACAAACTAAACTGGCTCTCGACGGGTTTTTCATGGCCTCCAACATTTCATCCTTCACAATAAAAGTAGAGGGTGAGGTGAGGGGGCTGCAATCGGCGACTACACCACGAGATGACACCAAATCCCACAAACTGGTCCTGTAAGAACGAACTCGTGCTCAAACTTCACATCAAATTTTACAGATTTTCTCTGCAAGAACAGGAAATTAATCTAAGCCAACAATTAAAATAAAATCTCACTGCAGGTCAGTTTGGCAGCCGTACGTTTGAAGCAGTAAAGCTTCAGTCTGTGTTTTTATAAAATACAAGTTTATTAAGTCATTTAACAGAAAAAACAAAGAGCAGGTCATCTGACTCAGAGAGAAACACACGGATCAACATCCTCCGGGTCTATAAACATCACTGTGTTCAGGTTCTGTGAAGTCCATCTGTGGGTTTTTAATTTGGTGTAACGTCACACGTCCATTCAGCTGCACATTGTGCTGGAAGTTTCTATCATGTGCTTGAATCCTGGTGATTCAAGCTGCTGCCGTGTTCCCGGCCTGAACCCTAAATGACGCCTTCCTTCACGTCTGACGGTTGGCCTTGATTGGTTTAAATTCAGAGTACAGAAGAGGCAGCGAAGTTTGTGCCGCTCAAGCCAGTGCAGCGAAGGCCCGCCGGCCTCGGGTCGAGGTTTTTCATCGAGGTTTGGCGGCTCAGCAGGGGGGAATCTGCTGCTTGTGGACCCACCTCTTCTTCAGCTTCTCTGCTTTGGCTTTTTCTTTACAGGCTGGAGGATCAGACAAGAAGATGAGTGATTAACACAGCACTCCTATCATGATGAAATCAGCTGATTTCATTGAACGTGAACAGCGTCCACGGTTCGGTACTGAACTCACCCCATTCTTTCTTGACAAACTGCACCGCTGCACTTTTATTTCTCGCCCTCTTGTTCTCGAGGGAGAGCAGCTCGTTACCTGAAAGCAGAAGAACACAAATGTAAACACGTTCAGACGGACGACGGGCTGCGAGTCGGACCGAAAGCTGCGAATGTTGCCGCCGTCTCCGCAAAACGGAGTCCCAGGAGAGCGAGAGACGCCTCAGCGGGACGAGACAGGACGTCACTGTAGCAAAGCTCAAATTGAGACAGATCATTGTCTTTACAGACTACTGCCACAGAGTGTAGCCTGCAAGTTTATTCAGTAGATTTTCACAATAAAACAGCAGATTGCCTCCTTACTCGTAGTCCTGCAGCTTCCCGGTCCGTACAGTCTGGACTGGATGAATTCTTCAGCCGTCTGCTGCTGGAAGGACGTCAACGATCGATCCTTCACCGTCGTCACTGTGTAGTTTCCCTTCAGGCTGATGAACAAGAACGGATTGACGACAACTTGAGGTCAGCAGCCGGTACACGTTTAATATTATGAACTATAGACACTGTGTGTGTGTTTACGTACTTTCGGGTATGCGCTCCTTTCCCACTCGTCTTCTTTTTCTTCTTCTTCTTGCTCTTCTCCTCTCCCGTCTCTTCAGCTGCTGGAGAGAAAACACGAGTCACGCTGAAGCTTATTCTCCGTTAAAAATCATCAGCTGACTGTTTAAAGAGTCGTTTCTTTACCTTCATCCTCGGACTGTTTCTGCTTCCTGAAACAAAACAAAAAAGTGTTCACTGAGCAGAGACGGAGGAGAACATGTTTGATACGAGACAGTCAGAGCGGTAAACTTACTTTGAAGGAGACACGTTGATTTCCTCCAACACGTCAGCCGGTAAGAGTTTTCTCTTCTGTGTGGAACAAACCAAACGTATGAACTCTCTGCCAATGTACACAAATTACTGTTTAATATCAGCTTTATCTATTTAAATAGTTCCTTAAAGGTCCGGTGTGTAAGATTTGGCTGTTTTGTTCCGTCTTGCATCGACTTCAAACTCCACTGGGAGTGTTTCAGAAGCATTTATCCCTCCAGACTTTGTTTACTTGCTCAGATTTGGTCATTTTCCTGGTTTAGGTTTAAAACCCTGTTTTACCTGTACGGTGACCTTGGGTGTTTTGAAAGGCGCCTATAAATAAAATGTATTATTATTATTATTATTATTATGTTCTTCTAAATATGCTTCTACAAGTGTAGATATGCTACGTAGTTCATTTGTTTCTCTTTTGTCTGTTTTTACGGGGGTATTTTATTTTGAAAATCCACCGGATTCTCTATGCTGTCTCTGTGTCTGGCTTCCTGTCAGGAAAATTGACGCGGGCTGCTCGCAGCGTCTGTCAAAAATAAGAACAGCCGCGCTAAATTCAACGTGGAGCCAAGGCCCGCAACGGTGCGCGTCTGCGTGGAGTTTGGGGGTCACACTCTAGGAAGGTGAGGTGATGTGAGGAGGTTGCAATGCAACTAAATTCTACACATTGGACCTTTAAACATTTAGGAATGACTTAACATACACACCTTCTGTTCCTGGAATAACTCCTGTCTCTTCCGTCTCTTCTCTTTCTGCAGCTCCTTTTCTCTGGAAAACAAACAAACGCGTCTTCAGCTTCACTCAGAAACACATGAAATGTTCCTTTAGTGTCTGCAGTCCTGGTTTGATGTCAAACAAAAGAACACACACTATTTAACACTTGTTAAATATGACGTATCTTTGCTCACAAGCAAACTTACAGGCCTCAACTTTGACATCTGACATGATGTAAATTCAGAGTTGTTCGGAGACACTAGGAATTAGATTTTAATCATTTAGCTGACGCTTTTTATCCAACTTACAGGGAGCATTTTGGGGTTCAGTATCTTCGACATGCAGACTGGAGGAGCCGGGGATCGAACCACCGATCATCTGATCAGTGGACGACCCCGCTCTACCTCCTGAAGTCCATGAGGGTGAATGAGATGTTATGAGAAGTGACCCTCATTAACACAGAATATGTCAGATATAACTCGTCATGCTGAATTTATTCTGCGCGTTGTTTTGAACGGAGTTCGGCTGGACGCGGTTCGGCTGGCTCACCTTCTGGCCGTGTCCAGCGCCTGTTTCATGCTCCGCAGAGCTTCAACCTTCGAGTCTTCGAACGTCACCTCTTCGGGCGCTTCATCGTCGCTGGACGGGAGCGTTAAGCTGAACTCATCGGTCTGTTTCTCCAGACTCGCCTTCGTCTTCGACGACCGAGCGGCTTCCCCACGTTGTTTCCTCGCCATGTTGGCTAACGAAGAGGCGTCATCACGTCACGTCGAGCCACACACTGTGACGTCTGTTCTCCTGACGTCATGACGCAGCGCGTCCATGTCAGAGAAAATTTCAAAATAAAAGTGTGTATGTCTTGGCTTCCTGTTGAGATTTCAAAAATAAAAGCCACATTAAAGCCCACTATGTTGCAGCTTTTAGAAATAAATACATTTAAAACAGTTTATTTTTCTGCTTGTGATTCTTCTTTCTGCCACTTTCCCGCCTCGCCCAGCTGTGGTGGTACTGATTTACAGGCTTCAGAAACAGCTACAGACCGAAGGTTATTAAATATTATAACAGTTTTTTAAAAATATCTTCTTTTATATTTAGATTAAAAGTAGTTGAATATTTGTACAAATGCACATTTGTGTATATAAACCTTTAAAAGAACCGGAGGAAAATGTACTACGATAAAAATTTTAAAAAACATGTATCACTCCCCGTCGGGGAATCGAACCCCGGTCTTCCGCGTGACAGGCGGAGATACTGTCCACTATACTAACGAGGACGTAAGACGACGTGGTCGACCACGTGATCATATTCAGCGAATCAGAGGGCTGTGTATCCGTTATTATTGTTTTATATTGGATTATATCATTATTAGTTATTATTCAGTAGTTTATAATTTAGTGTATTGCATGAGATTAATTAATGAATTGGCTTTCTTCATTGTCCCTTCTGTAACGGTGGTACCGCGAGGAAGTTATTATTTATGATTATCCTTGATCATTTTGATTAATTTAATTAAAACATATAGAAACTGGAAAGAATTTCTTCATTTGTTCTTTTGAGTAGAATTCATTGAAAGTTGTGAGAGTTTTTTTTTTTTTTTTTTTTTGACCGCATGAAGTGCACGATGACAGAAAACATGTATCACTCCCCGTCGGGGAATCGAACCCCGGTCTGCCGGCCCTAAACCGTTTCCCATTCATTCTCTATGGTAGTGCTAAACCACTACGGATGTAATGCGCCCTCCGGCCACTGCCACCTTGTGGCGCTGTAACCGTTTCAGCTCCCGTCTCCCCCGCTGACTCTTCATTCAGTGACAGGAGCAGAGCAGAGGCGACATCGAGACATCACATTTATTTCATCTAACAAAGGTAAGTGACTTTTATACATAGGACTAGATGAACAATAGATAATATGACGTGATAATATTTATGTTGTCTCTGGGAATTTCGGAGTTTTGCACTTTGAATGACATGACAGGATCTTTGGGCTTCTCTCTGTGGCAAAACTCGCCAGTAACGTAACGATACGCGAGACTTTTATTTCTTACTTACTCCAGTTCAACTATCATTACTGTCATTAATTAACACATTGTGTAGGCCTATATGTAAACAAACGGTGCATGGTAGTGGGGTAGCAGTATATGATATGATATATATGATATAATATGGCAGTATAGTACTGAAACAGTAATTAAGATGCAGAAACGGGGGGATGGGGCAGAGGGGAGTATCAGGGGGTGAGTAGGGTTCAGGGCAACTTGAAAGGTGTTTGTGTGAGCACTCTTTGACTGTTTCAAGTCCCCCATAACACCCCAAAGGCCCAAGGTGCCTGCTTAGGTGACAAGTGAGGGAGGACTCACAATTGTGTCAAGCAGCCTCCCCCACCCTCCTTTTGATTTTAATTGTTTTTACAGTTATAAAATTACATTAAAGGTCAAATTTTACACATAACATACATGTCTAATATGTTTTTTTCCTCATATGTCACAGGTCAACATGGAAAAAAAGTAGAAAGAAGAAGAAATAGAAGCAATACTATCTCTCCTGCGTTATGAGTCGAAAAAGCCCACAACTCAAGCAGCTTCAGAGGACGATCAGCTGGTTGGCTGTTTTTACAGTGGTGGCCAAAATTATTAGAACACCTGGCAGATCTGAAAATACTGACCTTTTTTTTGCCTCCAAAATATGATTTCATTTCATAATGTTCATGTAACATGCAGATGGTTACTCTGAGCACGACAAATATCAGATGAAGTGAGTCCTACTGATTTTATTCACTTTTAGCTTTAATATTTAGCATGTCCACCTTTTGCAGCAGTTAAAGCAGCACATCTCTCTGGCATTGTGTCAATATATTTCCTGAGAACTTCAACACTAATGTTATCCTATGCCTTCTGCAACTCAAGCCAAAGGCTTTCCTTTGAATGTACAATACATCTATCCAGTTTAATTTGCTCTATGGGGTTGAGGTCCGGACTTTGAGGGAGCCAGTCCATCATTTTCTATGTTTCAGCAGATTCCTTCTGTCACAGGTAGTTCAATAGTTAGAAGCATGTTTATGCTCATTGTCCTCTTGGAAAATAAATCCAGGCCTAATAAGATAACTCCCAGATGTCATTCTGTGTCTCACCAGAATGTTGTGGTATACTTTCTTATCCATGATGCCATCAATTTTCACTAAGTCACCTGTTCATGAGGCTGATGTGACCCCCACACCATAATACTACCCCCTCTGTGTTTACCTGTTGGCAAGAGACACTCGTTTTTATATCTCTCCCCCTCCCTCCGTCCAACATACACTCTTCACTTGTTGCCAAACTGTTCAAACTTCAAACAACACTTTATACCAATCTCCCTTTGTCCATTTCTTGCGTTCTTTTGCTAATTTCAGGTGTTTCACTCTGTTTCTCTTTCAGTAATGCTTTCTTTGCCGCTATTCTGCCAACAAGTCCTTCTTCACCCAGTTTCTAACACACAGTTCTTGAAGACACTGTTGCACCATTAGTCATTGTGGCGTTGACCTCGTCACGCAGTTCTCGTGAGGTCTTTCTTCGGTCCTTAAGACTGAGAATTTTGAGATGCTTCACTTGTCTGACTGAAAGTTTCTTTTTTCTACCTCTCCCCTTTTGGTTCTGGTGTGAATTGGTGGCATCATGGTGGTCTAAAGTGTACTTACAGTGCTTGGACTGCATCTCAAGACAGGAAAATGAGCTAAATCTCCTTATGATGGCTCTATTCTATGGTTTATAGAGCATAATGATGACATTGTAGATATTTCATTAATTTTATGGGTATTTTAATGACCAATTCAACAAAAACAACTGAAACCTCTTAAATATGCCAAGTGTTCTAATCATTTTG
This sequence comes from Argyrosomus regius, assembly GCA_946959425.1. Lineage (NCBI taxonomy): Eukaryota > Metazoa > Chordata > Actinopteri > Sciaenidae > Argyrosomus > Argyrosomus regius. The sequence continues at coordinate 25,711,729 of OX336892.1, read as the reverse complement.
GCCACTGTATGTCCTTAACTTTTTTATGTTCTTAATCTAACTGCAACTGTGTGCACTCTACTACTACTCTATTTGATTGTGTTGTTATTTCTTTGTATATATTTCCAATTGATCTTGTTAATACTTCTAATTGATCTTATATATCTAAGTGATCTTATATATTTCTAATTAATCTTGTTATATATTTCTTGTGTAGGATCTATGCATGAGAACTCAGTTATTACTCAGACACTTATTTTTTTAAACTTATTTTCTACTTGTTTTCAGTCCTTCTTGTTTTGATTATTTTTCCACAACTTCTCCCTAAGTTAATTTCCCAAGTTATACTTGTTTTAGCCCTTTCTAAACTTCACTGAAGGTACAACAGATTTAATAAAACATTGATTTCTAATTAAATACCTTGTTTTACTTGATTTCATCACTGGCCCAACTTATTTTCATTATGAATAGTCAAATATGATAATACTATACTTTTTTGTTCATACAACAGAATATCAGTCATAATTGTTCATTTTTGCAGTGTAATATTATATATTCCTCTATAAAAAATATTGAAATATTAAACAACTGGTGCAGCAGTTCAGTACTATTGCCAGGGAAAGCAAAATTTAGTACCAAGGACAGTGAGCAAGAAAATACAGGTATCCACGGCTGGCCCGGTCGTGACAGGCGGAGATACTGTCCACTATACTAACGAGGATGTGCGCTGTCAGTCATGTGACCACATTCAGCGAATCAGTGTCCTGTTTCTGTCCTTTTTATTAATTAATTATCGGTACATACCAGCACGTTTTATATATTTAAGGAGCCGATAAAAGCTTGTGCTAAACAATAAATAAATTACATTTAAAAATATATAACATCTTGTGGTCTCTTTGCATGTTGCCATAGATACAAAGTGACCTAAAGTAAAGTACCAAAATAAACAGTATAAATGCGTATGCTTGCACAAGCTTTTATTTTGAAAACCACCACCGGAAGTCTTTTTATGTCTAACTGTAGCCAGCTTGTCAGCAGCAGGTGCGGTCCCCTATCAACAACAATAACGGGATCCGTTAACGGGACTCCATAGGAGCGATGCACCGACTGTTGTTCGCGTTTCTGGCCGCCGCCGCCGCGTCTGTTCTCGGCCTCCCCAGACTGGATGCCTCGCCGGCGACCGGGCCCTGCATCGCCCCGCTGCAGTGGGAGGGCAGGTGGGTGCTGTACGACCACGGCACCGGGAGGAACAGCCGAGCCGCTGTCTCCTATGACGGCCTGAACCAGAGGATCCGAGTCCTGCAGCAGAACAAGAAACACACCCCGTGTCAGAAGTGAGACCTGTGCTGCTGTTGTTGTCTGAACTGAGCTTTCATCGTCACACAGTTCATCTGTGATTTGAAACAAGGAGTAATAGATTTAAATGTAAAGATGAAGCATAATTTTAATTATGTAATAAATATGTTATTATTATTATTCCTGCAGTGATGTGCGTTTTTTTTTAATCTAAATATCTTATTGGAAACATTCAAACAAGAGTTAAATTGCATAAAAGCTCAAATATAAAACATATCAACGCATAAAAAAATATAAAATTATAAAGGTTTGTCACATGTTCCCTCTTATAATGAACTCTCTGAGTTGTAATAACCTGTAATATCCCTGCGGTGCAGCCTGGTTAGCTGCCCTTTTTTTAAACTGCAGCAATGTTGCAATAAACCAACATTCAGTCTCTGCCCGGGCTGAACGTCTGCGGGTTGAGAAATATTCTCTGGCCGGTAAACAAGGACAAAGCCTGCTAATCAACTTTGCTTTTTTTAGTTTGAGATGTGGCTGCCAGAAGTGCCACATATTACCAAAAGTATGTGGACACCCCTGACGTTTGCCAACATGTTCACCAAAACAACTCATTCTGCTGTGGCCAAAGAATCAATGAATCCAGCTCTAAACTCTTTCTCCCCATCTGCTTCAGGTTCTTTGAGTACATCTACTTGTACCAGAGCATGGTGATGTTCCAGATTGACCAGAAGACCAAGGACTGCTCAAAGATCGCTCTGACGGAGGCCTGGGATCCCTTCGACATCCCGGACAACTCCACCTTTGAGGATCAGTACTTCATCGGAGGCCCAGGGGACAACGTGGAGATTCAGGAGTGGTCAGACAGGAAGCCGGCACGCCAACGTAAGTCCGCTCCTTAACTTAACGCCTGTGGCTTTTTAGGCTACACAAGCGTGGACAAAAAGCTATGAACAGCAGCCATAATGTCTTCTCTCCACCAGATGAGACCTGGGTGGGCGTTTACACCCTGAAGGACTGCTACCCAGTGCAGGAGACCTACACCAGGAACAGCAGCGTCACCACCTCCACCCGCTTCTTCGACCTCCAGCTGGGCATCAGCGACCCCAACGTCTTCACCCCGCCCAGCACATGTCAATCGGCTCGGCCTGAGAGGATGTCTGAGTTCCACTGCTGAGGCCTCGGCAGCCCTCACCTTTGACCTTAGATACTTACTGCTGAGCCTGAAAATCACTCCCTTGTTTACTCGTCCACTAAATAAGGGGTAAATATGTTAAAAGGGAGTGATTTCAGACGCAGTCTTTGTCTAGTACTTTATCGAATTGTTTGTTAATTTGCTGCTAATTTAATAAAACTATTCAGGACTAATTAGCCCTAGTACCAAGTAGTATTGGGAGTTTAGCTTCATGCTAAAAAATGTCTTTAAGTGTTACTGTACGTGTGTTGTCGCTCTTCATCGCAACCAAGTGATTATATTACAGCTAGCTGGCTTTTCAGTGAAGCAATCTGACTACATGCTAATCCAGATGTTCCATCGCACAAATGAAGTGCCTCCTAAACAGAAGTGGACACAATAATATGAAGTCAAAATCACAGATTTCTTTACAGTTTATAATTCTGTGAAGGTTCTCAGTCAGGTCATCTTTCGTGTGTTTATACTAGGAAAGCTCGTAGATCCGGCCATTGTTCCACTTAGTTCGTTAGTGCTCATTGTTGTGTGACGATTGTCGTCAGAGTCGTTGGTGGTCACCTGAGCTCTGGTGTGAACGACAGTCGTTCGGGTCACCTGAGCTCGGGTGTGGCCGATGGTCTTTAGAGTCACCTGAGGCTAAGTGTGAAGTGCTGTTCAGTCTCCTGGGAAGGGATGAAAGGACAGCATTGTACTGTAGGTGGGGGATAAGTGGTGTCTGAGGCCTCTCTGAGGTTTCTCTACTTTTACATAGATAGCCTCCTTCACTCCTCTTTCAAACAACATGTCTTTCCTGTCCAAGATGCAAACATCATTGTCATTAAAGGAGTGTCCCTTGTCTTTAAAGACCGTGTAAAGTCAAAATAAATATGTGTTTTGAGTTTGTCAGACTAAAGAAGAAAGTGTTATTACGTGCCGTTACCGACACGTAAACTCAGATCTGACTACATATATTCCCTGTCATAGCGGGACGTCTCTTATATATGAGAGACTCATATATGAGAGACGTCCCGTGTCCCGTTACCGGTGTATTTTCCTCTGGATTCCGCTCAGGAAACGAGAGCAGTCTAACGTTACATGCACTGACATTAGATAACACACATGAAAATGATGAGAAACCCTAACGTGATTATGTTAGTACACAATGTAAAATCACGTTACTGTGCACTATGTCACCTAACGTTACTGTAATTACTGTATTATTTTCAGGTCTCCATTAATTTGGGCCTTCAAAATCCACTTCTTCTTCATCACTTTGATTTTTTTTAAATTAAAATAAAGTAATGGAGCTGTTGTCACATTCTGGCATCCAGAGAAGTTGCATTTTTGGGATGTTGAGGGCAGAGCTAGCTGGCAAAGGCTGTACGTATAAGTGTTGCAGAAGGCTGTTATACCGTTGCGCGAAGAGGGGCCGGGTGGTCACCGCGTGATGACCCTAACCCTAACCCTGGTGGGGAAACGTTGCGCCGCTTGTAAACGCTCGTTTCCGCTGGCCTACTATCCAGGAAACTGCCCTGTCAACCTACCGCTTGATTCATGGAGTCAATACATCATCTACTCCAAAGTTTTGGATGACGGGCGAGTGCAAGTTCATCGATTATAGCGTGAACAGAGCAAGAGTGGGTGCAAAACATCTCAGTCATCGACAAAACGGAGCATCTCCATTGTTTTCTGCGCGATTCTCTTGCTATGTGGAGATGTCCATCTAAATCCCGGACCTGTGTGCGTCAAGCCATCTCGTGGATATTTGCCGATCAGCTGTTCCACAGGGAATCAACACGCAGGCTACGCACTTTGCAGGACCACGAAGTAACAACCCTCCAACAAACTCTTTGTCTGAATACAGTAGGCAAATGCTGTTAAAAGCGAAAACATCTGTATCTGCTACGGCTAATGTCATACGGCCCAACACCGTGTTTGTCAAACAACAGCAAACAAAACTATTTCAGACTGTCAATCATGCAAGTGTACTGTGGAACCCGAATACAAAGCCGAAAGGAATCTTTGGTGGACATTTAAACATACGTAGCGTCATATCAAAGACTGAACAACTTGAACACTTACTAACAGACTCAGATGTTGATAACTTGTGCCTCACTGAAACCTGGTTAACACCAACTCCTCCATCTGTTTTTGATATCCCTGGATATAAAGTGTATAGACGTGATAGAATTAAATGGAAAGGGGGTGGGGTTTTGATTTATGTGAAGGACACTATACAAAGCAAGCAAATTTACCTACCTGCAAGCAACCTGGAATGTGTAGGGGTAAAAATAACACTATCCCCTCAAATGTCTTTTTCTGTTTTTGCTGTTTATCTGCCTCCTGCCGCTACAAATTACATTTTTGATTGTACAGCTGATGTCCTCAAACAGTATGCAGGGAGTGAAGTGATACTTATGGGAGATTTTAATTTAAACTGGCTTGATAAAGCACGTAGGAAAAAGCTCAAGGACATTATCAAAATGTTTCAGATGACACAAATGATAAGTAAACCCACAAGAATAACAAAATCTTCTCAAACACTATTAGACCTCATCTTTACAAATAAACCAGACAGGATCACTAAAACCTACAACCTGATCACTGGTCTGTCAGATCATAATTTTACGCTGGCCGCTTGAAAGCTGACCAAATCACGTTATCGAAATCAACACAACGAAAAATAATCCCAATATTTCTTTCATCCCAAAGAAAGACTTGGCACTCATTGGAAAAGAAATAAAGGGAACAAGATGGACTGACATTTCTGATAACAAATCCTGTGAACAAGCAAGCAACGATCTAATGATGGCTTTTAAGGCTATTGTGTTGAGATATACAAAAAACAAGGTCTAAGAAACAAAACGCAAAACACAGCCTGCCTTGGTTTGATAGCCATTTATGGGACATAATGAAAAAGAGAGATACTGCTCTAAAAACGTTTTTAAAGTCAAGATTAAGCACTGATCATCTAATTTTTAAAAGTTTAAGAAACAGGGTTACACAGCAACTTAGAAAGGCTAGGGCAACTTTTTTTCTGGATCTTATCAAGGATGCCAAAGGGAACAGTAAAAAATTATGGAATAGCATTGATATATTACTTGGGAAGGAAAAACACACACATGAGAGCATCCAGCTCAAGGTAAATGGCACTATCCTAAATGATAGCCTTGCTATTGCTATTAATTTTAATGATTATTTTTTAAATTCTGTGCAGCAACTTAGTCAGACGTTTCCGACAATAGACCCTCCGCAATCATTTACTTGTGAAGGGCCTGTATTTGACCTGAACACAATAAATGAGGCAAAAGTGGATACAATTTTATCAAACTTGTCAAACAGCAAGGCCAAGGATATACACTGCCTGGACACTGCATTTTTAAAGCTACATAAGGAGTCTGTCATTTCATCACTAACTACAATAATTAACAAATCTATAAACGAAGGCATCTTTCCCAGTACCTTTAAAACAGCTATAGTAACTCCAGTCCATAAATCTGGTGACGCTCAGGAAGTCAGTAACTACCACCCCATTAGTATACTCCCAGCAGCCTCAAAGGTCCTGGAAAAGGCAGTGGCAGAACAACTCATTGCCCACCTTGAATCAAAGGCACTTTTACATCCTCTGCAGTTTGGATTCAAGAAAAAACACTCCACTGACATGGCCTGCTGCTATTTCCTTGAGGACATTAAAGCCAACTTAGACCAAGGAGGAGTGGTTGGTCCTGTCTTTCTAGACCTGCGCAAGGCCTTTGATACTGTCAATCATAACAAACTGTTTCACAAATTTGGTAATTACAATCTTTCATCACACACTCAAAACTGGATCAAATCATACCTAAGTGACCGTCACCAGTGTGTGCGTGTCAACAATACACTCTCTCCACTTAAAGCCTGCACACTTGGTGTACCGCAAGGATCAATCTTGGGGCCATTACTTTTTAGCATCTATATAAATGACCTGTCTTCCATGTGTGATGATGTCAGCATAATAATGTATGCAGATGACACTGTCATATACACTCATGGTAAGAGCGCTACAGAGGTTGCCAAGACATTAACAAAGGCAATGCAAAAGGTTGCACTCTGGCTACATAACTCTTGCCTTACCCTAAACTTAGAAAAAACTGTAACCATGTTTTTCACTAACAGGCTCACATTGAAAGAATTCCCTGACGTCTCAGTAAATGGGCAAACAATTAACAATGTGGATAAATTCAAGTACTTGGGTGTTACCCTTGACCCAACTCTTAGCTTTAAAAACCATGTTAAAAAACTGAGAAACACACTGAAATTTAACCTGGCTAACTTCAGATACATAAGGAATTCACTCACAGTTGAGGCTTCCAGTATGTATCTGAATGCTATGATTATACCACATTTTTTATATTGTATTACAAGCTGGTCTCAGTCAAACAAAACAGTTCTAAAACCACTTGAATCATTATACAAAAGTGCCCTCGAAATCCATGATAAAAGGCCACAGCGCTGTCATCACTGTCATAGACTCAATAAATGTGAAATTTTAAACTTTGAGAATCTGATAAAGCACTCAAATGTCTGCTTACTTTTTAAAATTATTCACAATGCTGCAGCTCCCCCCTTGGAAAAATATGTTACACTCTGCTCTGAGAAGTCAACAAGAACAACAAGATCTGTTACAAGGGGTGAGTGTAGTGTACCCCAACGCAAAACTGCATTTGGGAAGTCATCATTTTCTTGCATTGCCATGACTCAATGGAATACTCTGCCAACAGACATTATTTCATGTAGAAGTCCCCACGCCTTCTCACATCTTGCCAAGTGTTGGCTACTGTCAAGACAAGAGTGTACACATTTGTGAAGTGTGTGTGTGTGTGTGTGTGTGTGTGCGTGTACCTAAGAATGAGCCTTTTATGTCTACAGATACCGAGCCTGAGTCCCCTGCTGAGGGGGATTGAGGCAGCCCTCCCCACCCACCTCCAGGTCATGTGACCTATGACATCATCAGTGACATCATCCGCGACATCCTAAAAGTTTGTAAATAGGACCCAGTGCACTGATGTTGTTGTAGTGGTTTGACAATGCCCAGACGTACACGCAGACCCGTAGGTCCACCGTCAGTCGCCGACGTAGGAGAGTTGCCAGACGCAGACCAGAATAGGTAAGCAAGCTAACATCAACATCAGATTTTTTGCATTTTCCGTACACTTCATGGCCACCGTAGTTTCTCCTTCAAGCCTACAAGGCAGCGGAGTTATGATCAGCAACTACACCGCTAAATGCTACCAAACCCTACACACTGACCCTTTAAACATTGTAGCAGCCCAGTGCACTGATGTTGTCGTTGGAGTGGTTCGACGTGCCCAGACGTGCACGCAGACAGGCCCTGCCCCATTCGTTGGTTCCTCCTGCACCAACAAGGACAAAAAAAAACTATATATATATATATATATATAGTGAGTTTCCCTTGGCATCCTTAATTCATGCCTCAATCTAAGTTTGAGGCTCAGCAGTCTCATCAGTCTCTGTTCACAAATGATTTTCACTACTAACTTGAACACCAACAGACCGTGATGAGATGAAGAGGGGACGACCCACGACCAGTCTGCACAGACATGACTTCTTACTTATTTACTCACATTACTGCCACAATATCAATTATTTAGATTCTCTATTCATATTAATGTCGTATTTTGAATTAAAGGTCCAGTGTGTCAGATTTAGGGGGTTGTATTTACAGAATACAATATTCATAACTCTCTTCATTGATGTTTAATCACCTGAAGATAAGAATAATTGTTGTTGGATTGAGGCAGCCCTCCCCACCCACCTCCAGGTCATGTGACCCATGACATCATCAGTGACGTCATCCGCGACATCCTAAAAGTTTATAAATAGGACCCAGTGCACTGTTGTTGTTGTAGTGGTTTGACAATGCCCAGACGTACACGCAGACAGGCTTCTCGCCCCATTCGTCGGCGCAGGAGGACCCGTAGGTCCACCGTCAGTCGCCGACGTAGGAGAGTTGCCAGACGCAGACGCTAGGCAATAAACAACCATGTAGCACAAGCACCATAATGTTACATTTCTCTTTAGTTTAACACATAGAACAGGTAAGTAAGTTAACATCAACATCATATTTTTATCTTATCTAACACATTTTCCGTACACTTCATGGCCACCGTAGTTTCTCCTTCACGCCTACGAGGCAGCAGAGTCATGATCAGAAGCCTACAAACACCTGGTGCCATCTGTGATTGTGAAATGAATTTGTTTCTCCAGAGTTGTTACCTCTGAGAAACAGAATCTATGTGACTTAATGTTACAAATGAGGCTGTAATGACAGTTTATCAACTTTTTTATTGAAAATAAATTATTCTTTTATGGAAATTATTAGCACAGAATGGTTCTTCAATTCCCCCACTGGTATCCCCTCATTCTTCATCATGAGGTCTTGAAGAATAATACGGACCATTGCTGCCCCCACAACTGAAGGAGCAACCTCCAGAGACTCACATAGAGGGAAAACCCTCTCTATGCGTATCATCTGGAGCTTGTCATTTGTCCAGTTGTGGCGCGTCCACATAGCATTGGACAAATGTGATGTCACGGGGCACCAGAAGGTTACCCAGCACCCTGCTCCAGTCTGTGGGTTTGTCATCCGGATTGGAGGAAAAATTGGCAGCCTCATGCATTGACAAGGCAGAGAAGTAACTGCCCCGCTGTCCTCCAATCTCCTCCAGTCCCACCCTTGACCACAGGAGGTGGGTCCTCTCATCCTGAGAGGCAATCACAGCAGCCACATGAATGGACACCTTTGTCACACCTCGCAAATTGGCCAAAGGGTTGAGATCCAGTCCCTTGCTGTCTTTCTGGCCAAATTTGGTCATGGTGACCAAGATTGTCAGAGAGTTGTTGTTGGTCACTGCAGTGATGGCCTCATCAAGGAGTCCCAGGACAAACTGCTGGTCCTCCTCGATTATGTTCCAGTTCGTGAAGTCATTCCAGCTGTTTTTACCCATGGTTGGCCTTCTCAGGTCATCGCCAATCTGGTTGTGAACCAGTGTGTGAAATTGGCTCCAAACCTGTTTGATCAGGTCAGCAGCCTCCTCGTAAGCAAAGATGCTTACCTCACGACTCGATGTGCTGCTCAGATCCCTGGGCAGCACTGTCAAGTTGATGAAATAACCACCATCTGTCACCCCAGTGTAAGTCCCTCTACATTCCTTCAGTGACTTGAGTCCCTTGGGTGACAGTTTACTCAAAGTGAAGTGTTCTTTCAGAATATGAAAATGCCTCACGAGGGCAGCAGGTGATGGCTTCCTGAGGTGCATGTAGTGCAGTTTTGCATTGATAAACTGCAGGCCTTCCAGCTGTATGATTCTCTATTCATATTAATCTCGTATTTTGAATCAAAGGTCCAGTGTGTCAGATTTAGGGGGTTGCATTTACAGAATACAATATTCATAACTCTCTTCATTGATGTTTAATCACCTGAAGATAAGAATAATCGTTGTTGGATTGAGGCAGCCCTCCCCACCCACCTCCAGGTCATGTGACCCATGACATCATCAGTGACATCATCCGCGACATCCTAAAAGTTTATAAATAGGACCCAGTACACTGTTGTTGTTGTAGTGGTTTGACAATGCCCAGACGTACACGCAGACAGGCTTCTCGCCCCATTCGTCGGCGCAGGAGGACCCGTAGGTCCACCGTCAGTCGCCGACGTAGGAGAGTTGCCAGACGCAGACGCTAGGCAATAAACAACCATGTAGCACAAGCACTTTGGGTCTTTAGTTTAACACATAGAACATGTAATTAAGTTAACATCAACATCATATTTTTATCTTATCTAACACATCCTCCAAACTTTTATTTAGTTCAAAAGATTTTTGGCATTTTCTGTACACTTCATCATGAGGTCCTGAAGAATAATACGGACCATTGCTGCCCCCACAACTGAAGGAGCAACCTCCAGAGACTCACATAGAGGGAAAACCCTCTCTATGCGTATCATCTGGAGCTTGTCATTTGTCCAGTTGTGGCGCGTCCACATAGCATTGGACAAATGTGATGTCACGGGGCACCAGAAGGTTACCCAGCACCCTGCTCCAGTTTGTGGGCTTGTCATCCGGATTGGAGGAAAAATTGGCAGCCTCATGCATTGACAAGGCAGAGAAGTAACTGCCCCGCTGTCCTCCAATCTCCTCCAGTCCCACCCTTGACCACAGGAGGTGGGTCCTCTCATCCTGAGAGGCAATCACAGCAGCCACATGAATGGACACCTTTGTCACACCTCGCAAATTGGCCAAAGGGTTGAGATCCAGTCCCTTGCTGTCTTTCTGGCCAAATTTGGTCATGGTGACCAAGATTGTCAGAGAGTTGTTGTTGGTCACTGCAGTGATGGCCTCATCAAGGAGACCCAGGACAAACTGCTGGTCCTTCTCGATTATGTTCCAGTTCGTGAAGTCATTCCAGCTGTTTTTACCCATGGTTGGCCTTCTCAGGTCATCGCCAATCTGGTTGTGAACCAGTGTGTGAAATTGGCTCCAAACCTGCTTGATCAGGTCAGCAGCCTCCTCGTCAGCAAAGATGCTTACCTCACGACTCGATGCGCTGCTCAGATCCCTGGGCAGCACTGTCAAGTTGATGAAATAACCACCATCTGTCACCCCAGTGTAAGTCCCTCTACATTCCTTCAGTGACTTGAGTCCCTTGGGTGACAGTTTACTCAAAGTGAAGTGTTTTTTCAGAATATGAAAATGCTTCACGAGGGTAGCAGGTGATGGCTGCCTATGTGCTGATGCTACATGGCTGGTTATTGCCCGGCGCGGACGCCAGGCAGCAACTAAAAACATCAGTGTACTGGTTCCTATTTGTACACCTTTAGGATGTCACAGGTCACATGTCAAGCTCTTGTTTGTGTTTAGCCCCACCCCCACTGGTGAGGTCATGTGACCTATGACATCATCAGTGACATCATCCGCGACATCCTAAAGGTTTATAAATAGGACCCAGTGCACTGATGTTGTTGTTGGAGTGGTTCGACGTGCCCAGACGTGCACGCAGAAAGGCCCTGCCCCACTCGTTGGCTCCCCCTGCACCAACGAGTGGGGCGCAGGAGGACCGGCCCCCACCCCCCATGGGGCAGGGGCCGGCCGGGGCGTCCACACAACCAGGACAAAAAAAAACTATATATATAGTGAGTCCCCCTTGAGGCTCAGCAGTCTCATCAGTCACCATCAGAACACCAACATACCGTGATGAGATGAAGAGGGGACGACCCACGACCAGTCTGCACAGACATGACTTCTTACTTATTTACTCACATTACTGCCACAATATCCATTATTTAGATTCTCTATTCATATTAATGTCGTATTTTGAATTAAAGGTCCAGTGTGTCAGATTTAGGGGGTTGTACTTACAGAATACAATATTCATAACCCTCCTCATTGATGTTTAATCACCTGAAGATAAGAATAATCGTTGTTGGATTGAGGCAGCCCTCCCCACCCACCTCCAGGTCATGTGACCCATGACATCATCAGTGACGTCATCCGCGACATCCTAAAAGTTTATAAATAGGACCCAGTGCACTGTTGTTGTTGTAGTGGTTTGACAATGCCCAGACGTACACGCAGACAGGCTTCTCGCCCCATTCGTCGGCGCAGGAGGACCCGTAGGTCCACCGTCAGTCGCCGACGTAGGAGAGTTGCCAGACGCAGACGCTAGGCAATAAACAACCATGTAGCACAAGCACCATAATGTTACATTTCACTTTAGTTTAACACATAGAACAGGTAAGTAAGTTAACATCAACATCATATTCTCCTTCACGCCTACAAGGCAGCGGAGTTATGATCAGCAACTACACCGCTAAATGCCACCAAACCCTACACACTGACCCTTTAAACATTGTAGCAGCTTACAAACACCTGGTGCCATCTGTGATTGTGAAATGAATTTGTTTCTCCAGAGTTGTTACCTCTGAGAACCTATGTACGACCTATGTACGTTAGGACAGAGAGAGAAAGACACAGAGAGACAGAGAGTGGTTCAGCGGACACGCCCCCACAGTCCTGGAGCTGAGAGTACTGCCCATTTTCACCTGATTTTGACACCTAATTTCATAAACTTGTCGTTATTTTTAATCTTTCAAATTTGGCTGGGTGGTTAATAACACTTTCTTCTTTAGTCTGACAAACTCAAAACACATATATATTTTGACTTTACACAGTCTTTAACAACTGGAATCTGAAAACTGATGCACAACACAAGAGGGCGCCTTCATCCTGATAATCAGGGATGTAGTGGAGGTTAAAGCAGTTTTTGTTAAGAATGTGACTTGATGAAATAATATGTATAATAAAAATGCAATCCATGTCTATAACAGCTCTGTTACATTTCATGACTGCCGGCTTTGCAACACACATTTTGCTGAAATCAGTTTGATATGGTGTACTCTGGATCTGCTCTTGATAGTAAGCCTTCAGCTCAGACCTTCACTTCCTCTGTCGTCCAAGAGGCACTGCAAGCTATCGATTGCAAACCACAGGCTGAATTTTTAAAGCTGTATGCCCCATTTATAACTGAACAAATCCTTCTGATCTGTCTCAACTCTCAGGTTTGGAAATCTGCACATGGGGTCCCACTACATAAGGGTGATTTAAGAGCTAAACATATTACTGTCGCTGGTTATAAATGATATTGTATCAGCCGCTGACAAAGGGAAACGTTGTGTTCGTTGATTTAACGAAACCCTTTGACACTGTTGATCATGCTGTGCTCCCACAGAGCCTGTGTGATACTGGGTTTGATGATAAATCCTGTCAATGGTTTCAGGACTGCCTGTCAAATTCATGTGGTCTTCTGCACATATTGGTGCCCGCTTGGCAGATGAATATGCAAAAGGAGCAACAAGGAAAAGACAAAAGAAAAGTATGGTCGTAAAAATGAGCAAAGGTGACATTAAAAGCGTAATAAAATAAAAAATGCCATTAAACACGAGTGCCACTCCAGGCCGGGTGGTGGCAGTGGTGAGGCGCATGAAGCCAAAAAGGCTCAACTTCCGGCCATAAACGTATTACCAGAGACGGTTAATAAAATATAGATATAAAGTATGGGATATCTTTGATATATGATCGTTGTTATTACATATATTTTCCGCATATGTTCCACATTTTACAGCCGCTTCTTTTTCAATGTAAGCTGCTTATGGGGGGAGAAAAGGTCCTTGTGGGTCAGTTGACGGAGTCGCCGTTGCTGTAATTACACGGTTTGGCCACTATGTGGCGGAATCGGCGTTATAAAGCTCGGCGCTCTTCCCCTGGAGCTCACATTAAACAGCAGCAGTAGGAGGCAGCGGCAGAAGAAGAAATTTGAACTCACTGCCTGTATATTCGCGCTGTTCGTGCAGAGGTAAGTCGTGCTGCGGCCATTACAAAGTGTTAAAAAGTGTTAAAATGTTGTTAAAACGTTGTCGTAATGTTTATCCATCCATTATATCTGTAACCGCTTATCCTCATCAGGGTCACGGTCTGTCGTAATGTTTATTTCAGGCTCTATAATGCAGTCACTGGCTACATACGTAGACGGCGACAACGGTGTTTCGGTTAAACGAGCGACCGTGTTTAACTTGGCGACCGTTAGCCCGACGGTTGTTTGTGATAGTTACGAACAGAAAGACACACAGATGTCCTCTTGAATTTGTTTCCATCGACATTACGATGACTGCTTCTTCTGATTCGTGTCTCGTTCACACGTTACGTATCTACTCCCTGTGTTCGGCTGACGGTCACCAGTTAACACCGGCAAGGCCCGTATAAACAAACAACGCGTAGCTGCGGTTATTCTGGATTTTAAAAAAAAGCAACGTAACGTTTACATTTCTCAACAGATTTCAGTGAGTCATATTTATACACCACTAAAGTTTTTGTCATCCATGTGGAGTAGAAAAAAAGGCTTTGTTTGGCTGTAATGTCTGTGTCATAACACACTTACTGTTTGATTTTATCCATCTATTAATATATTACGAGTATAATCTGATATATTCATACTATACCTGATTGTATTTATAGAATATTTATAATAGATACTTTATTGATCCCACAAGAGGAAATTGTTGTTGTTTTTTTACATGTATTTACATATTCATAAAGAGGTCATAGACATGTATATGTGGAGAGATGGTGGAGGGTTGGGCAGCCACACAAAGCAGTGTCCAGGGAGCAGTCTACCCTCCATATATTACACCAATATTCCATAATATTAGACCCATAGACTAAACATTCTTCTATTCCTGTCAAGAAATGTAAATGTTAGAGTGCTTTTTATCCAGAAAGAATGCAGCTCTAGCTATAGCTTCTTTATGTGCACAGTATGTCTATGGGGTGAAAACACTGGCTTGTTTGTGCCCAGGATACAGTAACGGGGACCTTGCAAAACAGTAACTATTCTGTCTGAAATAGGTGGCCAATGGCAAGAGTTTGTAATATTATTGGAATTGTGTGTTTTCTGAACGGAATGAAGCAAGCTCAACACTCTAACTTATGTGTCCTTGTTTCCTCTCTTTCAGATCTACAGTTTGAAGGCAGGCGTAACGGACATGTGCTGATGACGAAGAGCTGACAGATCCCATTCACTACAAAACACGTGCTGTTTAGATCAGAGCTCGAAATACTTTTGTGTAGTTTTGAGAAAGTAAAAAGTCAAAAAGCTGCCGTCACAGAGAGCTGAAATGGCGCACGAAGGAGTTCAGCTGGACCTGGAAACCTTCTCTTGTTCGATCTGTCTGGATCTACTGAAGGATCCGGTGACTATTCCCTGTGGACACAGCTACTGCATGAACTGTATTAAAACTCACTGGGATCTAATGGATAATAGGGCAATCCACAGCTGCCCTCAGTGTAGGCAGACCTTCATACCGAGGCCTGTCCTGGTGAAAAACACCATGTTAGCAGCTTTAGTGGAGGAACTGAAGAAGACTGGACTCCAAGCTGCTCCTCCTGATCACTGCTATGCTGGACCTGAAGATGTGGCCTGTGATGTCTGCACTGGGAGAAAACTGAAAGCCTTCAAGTCCTGTCTGGTCTGTCTGGTCTCTTACTGTGAGAAACACCTTCAGCCTCACTTTGAATCCTCTGCCTTCGAGAAACACAAGCTGGTGGAGCCCTCCAAGAAGCTCCAGCTTCTACACAACTACCCCTCTCTGTCACGACTCAGCCAATCTACAGACTCATCCAGCATCAATATCCATCCTCTGCGGGACTTTGAGGATGTGACAGCTGCTGTGTCAGAGCTCAGAGATGAACTACAGGACGTTCTGACGGACCAACGGACAAACATCTCACTGACAGAAACTGAAGTCCATGTTTCACTGTCAGGACCAGAACCAGAGCCCAAGACCAGAGCTGAGTTCTTAAAATATTCACGTGAACTCACACTGGATCCAAACACAGCACACATAATGCTGTTATTATCTGAGGGGAACAGAAAAGCAACATTAATGGGAGAACTACAGTCTTATCCTAGTCACCCAGACAGATTCGCTGGATGGCTTCAGGTCCTGGGTAGAGAGAGTCTGACTGGACGTTGTTACTGGGAGGTGGAGTGGAGAGGAGATGGAGTTCATGTAGCAGTCGCATACAAGAATATCAGCAGAGCAGGGAGCTTAGATAAATGTGGATTTGGACACAATGACAAATCTTGGGCATTAGATTGTAACAATAACAGTTTTAACTTTTGGTACAACAATGTCAAAACTCCTCTTTCAGGTCCTCGGTCCTCCAGAGTTGGAGTGTACCTGGATCACAGTGCAGGTATTCTGTCCTTCTACAGCGTCTCTGAAACCATGACTCTCCTCCACAGAGTCCAGACCACGTTCACTCAGCCTCTCTATGCTGGAATTTGGTTTTACTGGCTTTCTTCTTTTAGACGCACTGCAGAGTTGTGTAAACTGAAATAGACAGAAGTCATTTAAGGGTTAAATTCTGTGTTTTAACTCTTCAACTCATTTTGTCTTCATCCAATCCAATTTTATTTATATGGCACAATTTAAACAAACACAAGGTTTCCAAAGTGCTGCACAGCAAGATAAAAAAATACATTAAATAACACAACAGAAGCACAATAGAACAATGGACACAATGAGGTGACATTTCTTCACTGCACAGAGATCAGCTGTCAATCAAACATTATGGGCTGTACTTTGACATCTTCTCATTGGTGGTTCTGCGAATGTTTGACTTTCTTTAGGTGGACCAAATGTAGTATTCGACGTACAAATGAAATACAATGACACATTATAAAACTGTAATTATTGTGATCATAATCAATAAGGAGATGATTGATTGTTTTCTTGTACATAGCTGAGATTCTGGTCAAACAAACTGATTGTGTGGATGAAGTGAATCTGTACATGAAATCATTGAACAAGAGTCATTGAACAGACTTTACTGATGGGATGTGTGAACAAACTGAAGGTTTACAGAATGAATAAACAAACATGAACAAAGTCTTTTCTTCTTGTCTTCATTCCAGGGTCTCATACAAAGCTGGTGGACAAAATGACACACTAACATGAGAGTATAACTTTGTCAATAAAGAGGATTTATTACATGGACTTTAAATGAAATTTAAAAATAGTATTAATCAGATGAACTTTGGATGTGGTGTGAAGTTTTGTTGAGTCCTGACACACAGATATCATAGTTTTATTTATTGTTCTGTTGATTTTCATGAAGATGAAACTTCAATCAATCCAATAGCCTGAGAAATACATCTGAAACAGCCATGATTAAAGTTCATGACAACCATGTCTGATTTATTGCACCATCACAGGTAAAGTTACTCCACCTTTTTCCAATAGAGAAACTCTAGAAACAATTTTATAATGATAATATCCATATGAAATGCTGCATTCAGTTTCACATCTGAAAACATGAACGACACGAGGGCGCCTTCATCCTGATAACCAGGGATATAGTGGAGGTTAAAGCTCCTCAAGCATGTAATTTAGTTAAGAACATGTTTAGGTCATTACAGTAAGATTTATAATAAAAATACAAGGTGGGATAACTCATAGTTAAGTCACGAGGATTCCCCTTTTTGTTTTTTGGCAAATGGTACAAACGGATCAATTGATTTTGTATATCTTGTGTTTGTTAATTTAACCTGTATGATGTATTCTTCACAAATTTTAATTTCTGCCCCCAGTTACCAATATTGAGGGTCAATAGTATGTTTGGTGTGAATAATTGTGTTAACACTAATCAGTAAACATTTTTGGTTTGATGAGAACACTGAAATGATGTGTATAAAATTGGAAATTTTCCAGTTTCATCCAGTCATTACAGTATCCAACTTAACTTTAGAGCCAAATAGTCTGGTGTTAAAAATTCTATTGTGAATAGAGTGTTCCTGCAAGGCCACTATTCACTATTCCTCATACTTATTATTCTTACGTATTACAGGAATTTCGGTGCACTGCTCCTCCGTTAGTTTTGGTCGCACAGACACAAAAAAGGTATCAAAACGACAGGCTCGGCCGGGAATGGTGTGCTGTTACTTTTCTAAGCGTTTCGCCGAACGGTTTTGTCAAAAATCGCCAGAAACCATGGCAAAGTTTACAATGGGTGTGTATTGGTAGAATGTTCCAGAGCTAGAGTGGGTGACATCATCGCTAGAGTGGAGAGGGAGAGAAACATTTGTCAAAAAATACATTTGCAAACGGCTCTCGTGGCCACAAATGTCAATCTATAGAAATAATTTATACATAGAAACGTAGGAAAATTCGTGGGCTACGCAGCGATATCACTGCTGAGGCTGTCAGACTAATAGTTTTGGCGCGAGATGCACTGATGCACCAGGATCACCCACCGACAGCCCCATCTACTCCCATGTAAACTGGAGAGGAGAAATTTCCCAAAGGAGCACGGGGCACCTGTTCTTTCTCTCTCTCCCCAGGTCACATTTTTTAACTTTAGACACTGAAATTCGGCATTCACATGGTCGACAAGATGAGGATGCTCATAGTCATTTGGGCTTTTTGATACGACCTACCGTTTGGCATTAGTGTCCACTAGTTGGAGGGGGTTCATTTAGAGATTTTCTGTGTCTCTCAGCAGTCACTCACACACAGACAGAGCACAGCTGCAGTTAATTGCTCTGACCTGCAGCTGACCCTGGTTGCTTGGCAACCTCAAGCCTGCCTTTGACTAACTTTATTGAAGTCTCTGTGCTACTGCAGTGTCAATAATAATGTATGTCAGACACACTCTACATTTATTTAGACATCACAAAGATGCTTAAAGAACTTGAAATAATAATAATAATTGATTGCATTATTGGAATTGTATCACCTTTACAGCAGTGATTAATGTGTCTATGCTTCGTGTGTTGTGTTTCAATTATTGTAAATTTAATTTAACTTCAGGATAACTCAGTAATGTTGAAAACTTGAGTTTACCTCCTCAAAGTTTAAGTGATCAGTGTTTTAATGAGCTCTATTGTAAACAAGTGTTAACACACAGTATCTCTCTCAAAGCGCTCCTCTTCCTGGACTGAACCAAAGCTTGATAACCCCTCCCTCTTCTTCCTGATCTCAAACACAGCAAGCTCCACTCTGTCCACATATTTCCATGTTCCATCCCCTTCAGATCTCCAGTTTGAAGATGGGTGTAACCAACACGTCAGGCCCCGTTCACTGCAGAGACACATGTTGTTTAGATCAGAGCTCAGACTAGTTTAATTTCTGAGGAAGTCAAACTCAGACAGTCGTTGTCACAGAGAGCTGAAATGGCGCAGAAAGGAGTTCAGCTGGACCGGGAAACTATTTCTTGTTCGATCTGTCTGGATCTACTGAAGGATCCGGTGACTATTCCCTGTGGACACAGCTACTGCATGAACTGTATTCAAAACTTCTGGGATGGAGAGGATGAGAAGAAAATCCACAGCTGCCCTCAGTGTAGGCAGACCTTCACACCGAGGCCTGTCCTGGTGAAAAGCACCATGTTAGCAGCTTTAGTGGAGGAACTGAAGAAGACTGGACTCCAAGCTGCTCCTGATGATCACTGCTATGCTGGACCTGAAGATGTGGCCTGTGATTTCTGTACTGGGAAAAAACTGAAAGCCTTCAAGTCCTGTCTGGTCTGTCTGGCCTCTTACTGTGAGAAACACCTTCAGCCTCATTATGATGTGACTCCATTAAAGAAACACAAGCTGGTGGAGCCCTCCAAGAAGCTCCAGGAGAACATCTGCTCTCGTCATGATGAGGTGATGAAGATGTTCTGCCGTACTGATCAGCAGTGTATCTGTTATCTCTGCTCTGTGGATGAACATAAAGGCCACGACACAGTCTCAGCTGCAGCAGAAAGGACTGAGAGGCAGAGAGAGCTCGAGGTGAGTCGACAAAACATCCAGCAGAGAATCCAGGACAGAGAGAAAGATGTGAAGGAGCTTCAACAGGAGGTGGAGGCTATCAATGGCTCTGCTGATAAAGCAGTGGAGGACAGTGAGAAGATCTTCACTGAGCTGATCCGTCTCATGGAGAAAAGAAGGTCTGATGTGAAGCAGCAGGTCAGATCCCAGCAGGAAACTGAAGTGAGTCGAGTCAAAGAGCTTCAGGAGAAGCTGAAGCAGGAGATCACTGAGCTGAAGAAGAGAGACGCTCAGCTGAAGGAACTCTCACACACAGAGGATCACAATGAGTTTCTCCAAAACTACCCCTCACTGTCACGAATCAGCAAATCTACAGACTCATCCAGCATCAATATCCGTCCTCTGAGGTACTTTGAGGATGTGACAGCAGCTGTGTCAGAGCTCAGAGATAAACTACAGGACGCTCTGAGAGAGAAATGGACAAACATCTCACTGATGGATGTGGTTGATATGGAACTTGATGTTTTACCATCAAATTCACAACCAGAGCCAAAGATCAGAAGTGAATTCTTAAAATATTCACATGAACTCACACTGGATCCAAACACAGCACAGACATATCTGTTATTATCTGAGGGGAACAGAAAAGCAAAATTAATGAGTCAACATCAGTCTTATTCTCGTCACCCAGACAGATTCACTGTAAATTTTCAGGTCCTGAGCACAGAGAGTCTGACTGGACGTTGTTACTGGGAGGTGGAGTGGAGAGGTTATGGAGTTTATGTAGCAGTCGCATACAAGAATATCAGCAGAGCGAGGAGCTCGAATGAATGTAGATTTGGACTGAGTGACAAATCTTGGGCACTGAATTATAATCAGAACAACAATACATTTGTCTACAACAGTGTCTACACTCCTGTCTCAGGTCATCGGTCCTCCAGAGTTGGAGTGTACCTGGATCACAGTGCAGGTATTCTGTCCTTCTACAGTGTCTCTAAAACCATGACTCTCCTCCACAGAGTCCAGACCACGTTCACTCAGCCTCTCTATGCTGGACTTGGGTTTTATTATCTTGCAGACACCGCTGAGTTCTGTAAACTCAAATAGACACAAGTCCAGTAAAGTGAAGCAGCAATACCAAACTGTAGAAATACTTTTCCATTCAAAATTTTACTTTTGTAAAAATACCAAAGTATAAACAGCAAAATGTACTTAAAGTATTAAAGTTAAAGTACTTAGTTAAAGTACCCTTTCTGAGAGTTATATTATCATACAAGTATTATATTATTGAAAAATTGTTACTTATAGATTAATAGCACATTATCATATTTTATAAATGTAACGTGTGTTTTGTTTATAAAATCTTAATCAGCAAAGTAACTAGTAACTAAAACATGCAGCAGATAAATGTAGTGCAGTATTTGATGTTGTGGGGTATACTGCATAAAATCACTTAAATCAAGTAAAAGTACCTTAGAATGAATACAATAGAATACTTTATTGATCCCTCAAGGGGAAATTCTTTTTACATGCAAATGCAGAGATATGGTGAAGTGAACAGCACCCACACATAGCAGCACCCTGGAAGCAGTAAGAGGTTCGGTACCTTGCTCAAGGGTTCCTCGGCGGTGCCCTGGGAGGTGAACTGGCACTTCTCCAGCTACCAGTCCACCCTCCATACTTTGGTCTGACCTACTGCTGCCCTGTACAGAAATGAATTGATATTTCTCTGCATGAAAATGTAAACTTTGTTGAACATTAGCATTGATTTATTTGTTGTTGTTTCTTTTCTGTTGCATGAGTCTAAAGAGAGAAAGTACCGGTCCTTCCTTTATCATACATTTTTGTTCTCATTTATTTTGTAAATAAATGTATCAGATTTTGGCAGATTAGTTGTTCTTGTAATCGACGTAAAAATGAATTACAGCGACATATTATAAAACAGTAATTTTGTGATTATTATCATTAATAATATCATTAATTCATTTTATATGGTCTGAGAGAAAACTAGACTCTAGTCTTCTGCACCTCCTCCTGACTCTGTTGTTAGGCTCTGATTGTTGTGACATTTCTTCATCTGTCAATCAAACATTATGGGCGGCACTTTGACGTCGTCTCATTGGTTGTTCTGTAAATGTTTGAGTTTCTTTACGTTGACCAAATGTTGTATTCAACCTATAAATGAGTTACAATGACACATTTTAAACTAATTACTGATGGGATGTGTGAACAAACTGAAGGTTTACATGATGAATAAACAAACATGAACAAAGTCTTTTCTTCTTGTCTTCATTCCAGGGTCTCATACAAAGCTGATGGACAAAATGTCACACTAACATGTGATGATGTGAATCATATTTGTAAAGTGGAAACTCTTCTCTCCCATCTTTCCCATGTGACCTGAATGCAGCATCAGTGTTACAGGCTGTGACTCCTGTTGAACAAACTGACATAGTGTGATATTACATAGATTTAAATCTGTCTTTACTGATGTTGTTTGAAGCTGCCAAAGTCTCAGTGAAGTCTTTCCATGTCTTCCTGCAGTGAACATCACAGCAGGTTAACAAGTGAACTGTGAAAACTGATGAACGACACAAGAGGGCGCCTTCATCCTGATAACCAGGGATGTAGTGGAGGTTAAAGCTCCTCAGCTCACTTTGTCTGCATGTTTTAGACCAGGATTTTAAAGATGATCAGAAACTTTCTAATTATGTCACACATCATGGTCAGTAGTAAAAAAAAAAAAAGTTATAGACTTCTTCATTTGAAATGAAATATTGTCACAAAGTGTAGGGTGAAGCAATTTCAGCTTCCCTCCATATCCTGATAAATCACATGTCCACAGCCTGAGGTCATCATGTTCAGATATCTTTGACATTATTGTAGAGCAGTCAAATCCATATGCTCTGCAGATGGATGCCAATAAGCTGCTTAACCTCAGTGCCAATAAGTGGAGCAGTTCTTGGATATTTGCCCTGCACATGCCTTGCATGTTTTGGAGCTTAGCCAGCAGAGTTTCTCTTGTAGTCGGATACAATTACTCAAATTGCAATCAAGTCGCACACACTCAGACTTGACTTGAGACTCAAGACTCAAAATCTGGGACTTTTGGGACTCGTTCTCTCCTTCATTATCACACGTAATTACACATCTGGGGCCACAAATGACTGCAAGCAGCGGCAACAATGTCATGGCGAGCGACACCTGCAATTTTAACTTTACACAACACCCAAACAAAAAAAAAAAAAATCTGCTGTATCAAAATAAAGAATGATGGATCGACCACATCAAACTTTATCAGGCACCATTTTGAAACACTGTGTTTCTACAGTAGCCCAGAACAGACAAACTAAATACTGACTCTACACAGAGCATTTCAAGTGTTCTCTTTTACACTAGGAAGGTGAGGGTGATGCGAGGAGATTGCAATGCAACGATTACACCACGAGATGCAACTAAATTCTACACACTGGACCTTTAACTTGTTTAGATCGGCGTTCACATGCTGACTTTGCCGTGACTATGAAAATTGTCAGGTAACCTAATCATCCATGTTCCACTGTCCGGAGAGAAAAACAACTTTAATGTAAATTATTAATGTCGGGTACAGGCTTATCAGGTTACCGTTACACTGGTCTTAGAGACTAGAGAGATGTTTAAGCTGTCATTCGTTGGAAACTCAGTCTAATTACACAGTATGTGCTCCAGCTGTTGAAATAAGCCCAATAATGTTCAGTTTTAGTTGTATTAGTCATATTCATTTGTCATGTCAAACTTCCTCAGTCTCCTCAGAAGAAAGAGCCGTGAACTGTGAAAGCGGTGAAATGGTGAAACTAATGTTAGAATATTTTCCTGTGACCCTGACTACTAACAACATACGGTACTCTGTACTGTAGCTGTGTGTTCATGTCACAAGAAAAAAATCCACTTATTAACTTTAAAGGAAGTCATCATTGTATTTTTTTTTTTATCTTGCTTTGCAACAGCCTGTTTAAAGTGTTCAAATACCAAACAGCTCATGAGTGCTGACACTGTGTACCAATAGATAAAGGAGTGATGATAGTACAGTACGTGCTTTGAATTCCTTAGATATGGCTGCGCTGTGTTCTAAGTAGGCTAGATGGCATGCAGCAGATAATAAGAACACACAAACTTGAGACTCGACTTGGACTTGCAAAAAATAACCAGCCTCCTGTGACCTGTCATTTAAAGCAGCCAGGTCTTTAATTAGTCATAAATTCACCCCGTGTACCTTTTTATATGGAGGTCTTATGTAGATTGACTTGCTTTTAGAGCCAGCCAGTAGCCATTTAAGGATCTGCAGTTTTTCTTTCTGCCTTGGCTTTATTTGTTAGCCTTAGAGCTGCAGCTTGGTGTTCATGAGCAAATGGCTCCATTCAACGGGCAGTGGTTGCCTGAAGCATTATCTGCCCAAGAAACCAAGGAAGTGGGGCTGATACTCCTGGCTGGCTCGCATAGTATCCCACACAACCTTGAACTTTGCAGCCCCCCCGAGTTGGCAGATGTGGAAACACATGGAGACGTCGTCCTCTGCCTGGCACAGCCTCTACCTCAGCACAAAAACTACAAGTTGTACTTCGACACTTTGTCCACCTGTATCCTGATACAACTTCCGACGACTCATCGGGGGATTCATAACTGATAGCCTCGCTTGACTGCGTTGTGCCTGAGACAGTTCAGAAAGGTACTGGAGTTTTAGTTTAGTTGTTATAGATAATCTCTGGTGAAACTAGACCAACGATTGAGAACATCAGAATTTTCAGAAGATACGTGGCTTGTGAAAAATGGGTCCAGCATAGACTTCTATTACTATGGGGTGAAAGAATTGACCATAATCGGTGCTCCCATTAGAGTCAATAGACTCAGGAGCTGCTGCAAGTCTCCTAAAGGGGAGCGTCAATGGCTGAACCCAAGTGTACTCAATACACAAGTTGCAGAGTTGCCCAAGGGCCCCTCAAGCCAAAGTCTAAATCATATACTGTGGTTGTTGTGGGGATTTGGAAATGACACTCTGGATTCACTGGAGGTTGGCCTAAAAGAAGGTCCATGCCCATTGTTATGTGTATAAATTAAATATTGGAAATTAAATTCACAGAGCCAGTGTTGGCCTCATGAGAACTGTGACGATAATGTTGTAAATGGTAAGCTGCTTTTTGTGGAATGCAGTAAAACCTGAAAATGGTGTCTTTCTCGGACAGCTCCGCCTGATCAAGATATTCTTTTTCCGCTCCCCTTCATAGATCGGCACATAGATGTATACGTGTTAACAACATGGTATGAAATGCGGGAACTGATAAACCTCATTCTCTGCAAGAAGTGAACAAGAGCAGAAGGAGAATATGTTTGTTTCTGTCAGAGCTTCAGTTCAGAGAAACTATTTGACAGTCACTCTCACAGAGAGCTGAAATGGCGCAGCAAGGAAATCAGCTGGACCAAGAAAAATTCTGCTGTTCGATCTGTCTGGATCTACTGAAGGATCCGGTGACTATTCCCTGTGGACACAGCTACTGCATGAACTGTATTCAATCCCACTGGGATGGAGAGCATGAGAGGCACATCTATACCTGCCCTCAGTGTAGGCAGGTCTTCATACGGAAGCCTTCCCTGGTAAAAAACACCATGTTAGCAGATTTAGTGGAGGAACTGAAGAAGACTGGACTCCAAGCTGCTCCTGCTGATCACTGCTATGCTGGACCTGAAGATGTGGCCTGTGATTTCTGCACTGGGAGAAAACTGAAAGCCTTCAAGTCCTGTCTGGTCTGTCTGGTCTCTTACTGTGAGAAACACCTTCAGCCTCATTATGATGTCACTCAATTAAAGAAACACAAGCTGGTGGAGCCCTCCAAGAAGCTCCAGGAGAACATCTGCTCTTCTCATGATGAGGTGATGAAGATGTTCTGCCGTACTGATCAGCAGTGTATCTGTTATCTCTGCTCTGTGGATGAACATAAAGGCCACGACACAGTCTCAGCTGCAGCAGAAAGGACTGAGAGGCAGAGAGAGCTCAAGGTGAGTGAACACAAAATCCAGCAGAGAATCCAGGACAGAGAGGAAGATGTGAAGGAGCTTCAACAGGAGGTGGAGGCTATCAATTGCTCTGCTGATAAAGCAGTGGAGGACCGTGAGAAGATCTTCACTGAGCTGATCCGTCTCATCCAGAAAAGAAGGTCTGATGTGAAGCAGCAGGTCAGATCCCAGCAGAAAACTGAAGTGAGTCGAGTCAAAGATCTTCAGGAGAAGCTGGAGCAGGAGATCACTGAGAGGAAGTGGAAAGGTGCTCAGCTGAAACAACTGCTACAAACGGAAGATCACATCAAGTTTCTACAAAACTACCACTCACTGTCGCAACTCCAGCTTGTGTCTACACACTCACCCAGCATCACTGTCCGTCCTCTGAGGGAATTTGAGGACGTGACGGTGACTGTGTCAGAAGTCACAGATAAACTACAGGATATTCTGAGTGAGGAATGGACAAACATCTCAATGTCAGTGACTGAAGTGTCACAACCAGAGCCAAAGACCAGAGCTGGATTTTTAAAATATTCACGGGAAATCACACTGGATCCAAACACAGCAAACACATGTCTGTCATTATCTGAGGAGAACACAAAAGCAACATTAATGAGAAAAGAACAGACTTGTTCTAGTCACCCAGACAGATTCACTTATTGGTCTCAGGTCCTGGGTAGAGAGAGGCTGACTGGACGTTGTTACTGGGAGGTGGAGTGGAGCGGAGGAGGAGTTTTTGTAGCAGTTGCTTACAAGAATATCAGAAGAGCAGGGACCTCGAATGAATGTAAATTTGGATTCAATGACAAATCTTGGGCGTTAGATTGTAACCAAGTCCAAACTCCTGTCTCAGGTCCTCGGTCCTCCAGAGTTGGAGTGTACCTGGATCACAGTGCAGGTATTCTGTCCTTCTACAGCGTCTCGGAAACCATGACTCTCCTCCACAGAGTCCAGACCACGTTCACTCAGCCTCTCTATGCTGGACTTCGGTTTCTAGATTGGGGAGTCACTGCAGAGTTGTGTAAACTGAAATAGACAGAAGTCATTTGAGGGTTAAATTCTGTGTTTTACTTGTTGTGACATTTCTTCACCTGTCAATCAAACATTATGGGTGGTTCTTTGACCTCTTCTCATTGGTTGTTGTGTAAATGTTTGAGTTTCTTTAGGTGGAGCTCCTTCCTGTGTCTGCTCATGATAACAGGCCCGAAGAAAGAAAGCACCAGACTTCCCTTTAATGTAAATACTTTGTTCTCACCACTTTGTACATTTTTATGGAAATCTATAATTACATTTACATTGACCTGTTTGGTAAACCAAATGTTGTTGTTGTTGTTATTGTTGTCCAAATTGATGAACGTCAGATATTAGCAAACTGCAATGATCATGATAGTCACAAATATGGACATTATTATTATGATTATGATTATTATTGTTGTTGTTGTTGTTGTTATTGTTAGTAGTAGTAGTAGTATTTTTATGTACATACCTAAGATACAAATGAGGTATCATTGTGATCATAATCAATAAGGAGATGATTGATTGTTTTCTTGTACATAGCTGAGATTCTGGTCAAACAAACTGATTGTGTGGATGAAGTGAATCTGTACATGAAATCATTGAACAAGAGTCATTGAACAGACTTTACTGATGGGATGTGTGAACAAACTGAAGGTTTACAGAATGAATAAACAAACATGAACAAAGTCTTTTCTTCTTGTCTTCATTCCAGGCTCTCATACAAAGCTGATGGACAAAATGTCACACTAACATGTGATGATGTGAATCATATTTGTAAAGTGGAAACTCTTCTCTCCCATCTTTCCCATGTGACCTGAATGCAGCATCAGTGTTACAGGCTGTGACTCCTGTTGAACAAACTGACATAGTGTGATATTACATAGATTTAAATCAGTTCAGTGTTTTTCAATGAGCTCTATTGTAAACAAGTGTTAACACACAGTATCTCTCTCAAAGCGCTCCTCTTCCTGGACTGAACCAAAGCTTGATAACCCCTCCCTCTTCTTCCTGATCTCAAACACAGCGAGCTCCACCCTGTCCACATATTTCCATGTTCCCTCCCCTTCAGATCTCCAGTTTGAAGATGGGTGTAACCAACACGTCAGGCCCCGTTCACTGCAGAGACACATGTTGTTTAGATCAGAGCTCAGACTAGTTTCATTTCTGAGGAAGTGAAACTCAGACAGTCGTTGTCGCAGAGAGCTGAAATGGCGCAGAAAGGAGTTCAGCTGGACCGGGAAACTATTTCTTGTTCGATCTGTCTGGATCTACTGAAGGATCCCGTGACTATTCCCTGTGGACACAGCTACTGCATGATCTGTATTCACAACTTCTGGGATCAAGAGGATGAGAAGAAAATCCACAGCTGCCCTCAGTGTAGGCAGACCTTCACACCGAGGCCTGTCCTGGTGAAAAACACCATGTTAGCAGCTTTAGTGGAGGAACTGAAGAAGACTGGACTCCAAGCTGCTCCTGATGATCACTGCTATGCTGGACCTGAAGATGTGGCCTGTGATGTCTGCACTGGGAGAAAACTGAAAGCTCTGAAGTCCTGTCTGGTCTGTCTGATCTCTTACTGTGAGAAACACCTTCAGCCTCACTTTGATATAGTTCAATTAAAGAAACACAAGCTGGTGGAGCCCTCCAAGAAGATCCAGGAGAACATCTGCTCTCGTCATGATGAGGTGATGAAGATGTTCTGTCGTACTGATCAGCAGTGTATCTGTTATCTCTGCTCTGTGGATGAACATAAAGGCCACGACACAGTCTCAGCTGCAGCAGAAAGGACTGAGAGGCAGAGAGAGCTCGAGGTGAGTCGACAAAACATCCAGCAGAGAATCCAGGACAGAGAGAAAGATGTGAAGGAGCTTCAACAGGAGGTGGAGGCTATCAATGGCTCTGCTGATAAAGCAGTGGAGGACAGTGAGAAGATCTTCACTGAGCTGATCCGTCTCATGGAGAAAAGAAGGTCTGATGTGAAGCAGCAGGTCAGATCCCAGCAGGAAACTGAAGTGAGTCGAGTCAAAGATCTTCAGGAGAAGCTGGAGCAGGAGATCACTGAGCTGAAGAGGAAAGACGCTGAGCTGAAACAACTCTCACACACAGAGGATCACAATGAGTTTCTCCAAAACTACCCCTCACTGTCACAACTCAGTGAATCTACAGACTCATCCAGCATCAATATCCGTCCTCTGAGGTACTTTGAGGATGTGACAGCAGCTGTGTCAGAGCTCAGAGATAAACTACAGGACGCTCTGAGAGAGAAAGGGAAAAACATCTCACTGACAGTGACTGAAGTCGATATTTCACTTCCACAACCAGAGCCAAAGACCAGAGCTGAGTTCCTAAAATATTCACGTGAAATCACACTGGATCCAAACACAGCAAACACACAGTTGTTACTGTCTGAGCGGAACAGAAAAGCAAAATTAATGAAAGAAGACCAATTTTACTTTTGGCACCTAGACAGATTCACTTATAAGACTCAGGTCTTGAGTAAAAACAGTCTGACTGGACGTTGTTACTGGGAGGTGGACTGGAGTGGAGGAGGTTATATAGCAGTTGCATACAAGAATATCAGCAGAGACTGGTCTGATGAAAGTAAATTTGGATTTAATGACAAGTCTTGGGCGTTAAGATGTGAAAAAAAGAATTATAAGTTTTTGCATAACAGTGTCCAAACTCCTGTCTCAGGTCCTCTGTCCTCCAGAGTTGGAGTGTACCTGGATCACAGTGCAGGTATTCTGTCCTTCTACAGCGTCTCTGAAACCATGACTCTCCTCCACAGAGTCCAGACCACGTTCACTCAGCCTCTCTATGCTGGACTTTGGCCTTTTGGCTATGGAGGCACTGCAGAGTTGTGTAAACTGTAATAGACAGAAGTCATTTAAGGGACAGGTGGTTAAATTGGTGGTACTTTGACATCTTCTCATTTGCTGTTCTGTAAATGTTTGACTTCATTTCGATGAAAATATGAACTTCTCTGTGATTTAAATCTTTGTTGAATTTGTATTGATGTATTTGTATGTAGTTTCTTTTCCAGCGCATGATAGAAAACATCAGAATTTAGCGTTACATTTACATGCATTTTCTTTCCATTTTATTAATCTACAAATGAGGTATCATAAAACTTTAAGTATCATGATCATAATCAATAAGGAGATGATTGATTGTTTTCTTGTACATAGCTGAGATTCTGGTCAAACAAACTGATTGTGTGGATGAAGTGAATCTGTACATGAAATCACTGAACAGACCTTAACTGAAGGTTTAAATGATGAATAAAGGTTTCTTTTCACAGTTGAAGTCTTTTCTTCACACAAAGCTGATGGACAAAATGTGAAACTAATATGAGAGTATATAAATGAGGCAGTCCTGCTTGTGAAACATCGCAAAGTTCAGCTTTCATGTTTAGAGCAGAAGAGCATTTGTCAGTTCAGTCTCAACTTTCCTCATTAAAACGGCTTCGTCACAGAGAAATGAGCAGAGTTTTCTGTCACTTGTTGCTTTTTACCACCAAGAATTCATTTGTGCACTTAGTCAGTAAAGAGGATTTTAAAAAACTGGAAAGACAGTCAGAACTGATTCGGTCAAACTTGAGTGTGAAGAAGTCCTGACAACTGTGATTGACTTATTGCACCATCACAGGTAAAGTTACTCCACCTTTTCCAGCACAGAATCTTTAGGAGTGATTTAATAACCATAAAAATATCAATATGAAATGCTGCATTCAGTTAAATCAGAATCAACATCAGAAAGACAACATGTTCAGTCTGATTTTTAAGTCATGAAGACAATAAATTTATGTTGCTCCAGAGAAGTTTTCTCAGTCGTCACTTAACCAGCGAATGATACTGCGGGCTACACTGAATTAAAGATGCCAGTGATTCGATCTCTATTTAAATTTCTCTTTACTGCTTCATATGCGAGGCTGCCGAAGTCTCAGTGAAGTCTTTACATGTCTTCCTGCAGTGAACATCACAGCAGGTTAACAAGAGAGCGCCTTCATCCTGATAACCAGCGATGTAGTGGAGGTTAGAGCTCCTCAGCTCACTTTGTCTGCATGTTGGTGTATCTCATCACCGTGTAGATTAAAGGAAGCAGACTGTATCAGAAATGTGCTGTGTGGCTGTGGTGATGGCACATATGTATGTTATGTGTGGCATCTTGTTAGGCCTGGCTCTTTAGCTGTAAGCATCTGAGAGGTTTAGAGAGTGAATCTCTGTTTGGTGGAACTTTAAAACAACTCATGGACATCTGAAACACGATGAGAAGCCCCAACTGTTTTTCTGGAAGACAAAAAGTTTGGAAACTAATTAATGTTCAGCAACGTGTTTAATTCTTCATGTAAAATCTTGATTTTAAACTACAGCTGTCAGATAAAGTTCAAGTGCAACTTCAACTTTAGTGTTAAGTGTGTTTTTGTGTTTTTTGCTCTCTCTTCCTCAACATAAAGGACACACAGCACAGACCTACACACTCTGTGCACAATGAGTTCATACATTATACACACAGTATAGCTCGTATACAGGTACGACACCGTCTGTAGTGAAATAAAACCACCACGACACATGACCCAGTCACCTGCCAGCTCAGCTGCTCCCTGTTACTCATTGACCTCAGTATAGACAGTGAACCCTTGACTCTCATTCTTCAGATTATCAGTTGCTCAGTACAACCTTGTCAACATTTTCTCAGCTTGTTCTTGTTGTAATGACCGTCTGTCTTTTTTTAACCACCTGTCTGCCTTTAAGCTTAAAGCTGTTTGAAGTTTTGAAGAACTCATTGCAATTTTTGTACATAATCGCCAACTTAATATTGTATCAAAGTTCAAAGTACAACTAGTTTGATTGCACATTATCAACAGTAGATAACGCACCCTGTCACCTGTATGAATGTACTCTGTGTTGAAAGTCTAACAGCACTTCCCTCTCACTGCAGTAAGTGAACAAGAGCAGAAAGAGGAGAGATCTGTTTCCCATCAGAGCAAAGAGATTGTTTCTGTTCAAGTGAAACTATTTGACAGTCACTATAACCGAGAGGTGAAATGGAGCAGCAAAGAAATCGACTGGACCAAGAAAAATTCTGCTGTTCGATCTGTCTGGATCTACTGAAGGATCCGGTGACTATTCCCTGTGGACACAGCTACTGCATGAACTGTATTAAGACCCACTGGGATGGAGAGAATGAGAGGCACATCTATACCTGCCCTCAGTGTAGGCAGACCTTCACACCGAGGCCTGTCCTGGTGAAAAACACCATGTTAGCAGATTTAGTGGAGGAACTGAAGAAGACTGGACTTCAAGCTGCTCCTGATGATCACTGCTATGCTGGACCTGAAGATGTGGCCTGTGATGTCTGCACTGGGAGAAAACTGAAAGCCTTCAAGTCCTGTCTGGTCTGTCTGGTCTCTTACTGTGAGAAACACCTTCAGCCTCATTATGATGTCGCACAATTAAAGAAACACAAGCTGGTGGAGCCCTCCAAGAAGCTCCAGGAGAACATCTGCTCTCGTCATGATGAGGTGATGAAGATGTTCTGCCGTACTGATCAGCAGTGTATCTGTTATCTCTGCTCTGTGGATGAACATAAAGGCCACGACACAGTCTCAGCTGCAGCAGAAAGGACTGAGAGGCAGAGAGAGCTCGAGGTGAGTTGACAAAACATCCAGCAGAGAATCCAGGACAGAGAGAAAGATGTGAAGGAGCTTCAACAGGAGGTGGAGGCTATCAATGGCTCTGCTGATAAAGCAGTGGAGAACAGTGAAAAGATCTTCACTGAGCTGATCCGTCTTATGGAGAAAAGAAGGTCTGATGTGAAGCAGCAGGTCAGATCCCAGCAGGAAACTGAAGTGAGTCGAGTCAAAGAGCTTCAGGAGAAGCTGGAGCAGGAGATCACTGAGCTGAAGAAGAAAGACGCTGAGCTGAAGGAACTCTCACACACAGAGGACTACAACCAGTTTCTCCAAAACTACCCCTCACTGTCACGACTCAGCAAATCTACAGACTCATCCAGCATCAATATCCGTCCTCTGAGGTACTTTGAGGATGTGACAGCTGCTGTGTCAGAGCTCAGAGATAAACTACAGGACGCTCTGAGAGAGAAATGGACAAACATCTCACTGACAGTGACTGAAGTCAATGTTTTACTGTCAAATTCACAACTAGAGCCAAAGACCAGAGCTGGATTCTTAAAATATTCACGTGAACTCACACTGGATCCAAACACAGCAAACACACAGCTGTTATTATCTGAGGGGAACAGAAAAGCAACATTAATGAGAGAACATCAGTCTTATTCTAGTCACCCAGACAGATTCTCTCATCGATGTCAGGTCCTGAGTAGAGAGAGTCTGACTGGACGTTGTTACTGGGAGGTGGAGTGGAGAGGGGGAGGAGTTTGTGTAGCAGTCACTTACAAGAATATCAGCAGAGCAGGGAACTCAAATGAATGTGGATTTGGATTCAATGACAAATCTTGGGCGTTAAGATGTGAAAAAAACAGTTACGGATTTTGGTACAACAATGTCCAATCTCCTGTCTCAGGTCCTCGGTCCTCCAGAGTTGGAGTGTACCTGGATCACAGTGCAGGTATTCTGTCCTTCTACAGCGTCTCTGAAACCATGACTCTCCTCCACAGAGTCCAGACCACTTCACTCAGCCCAGAGCCGGCCCAAGGCATAAGCGAACTAAGCGCCTGCTTAGGGCCCCGCGGCCAGTAGGGAGCCCCCAAGAGCAATCAAAAAAGATTTTAAAAAATGTTATTTTTATTTTTTGCATGTATGAGTGATGCTTTCTGTATTATTAAATATTTATTATTGTAAAAATAAAATAAAATAAAATAAAGTAACATTTTTAGTGCTGCTGCTGATGTAGGCCTATGATTCTTACTGCCGTTCTATGTCAAAGCTCCGCTACCGTTATGTGCCTCCTGCTGTGCAATGTGCACTGAGCATCCAAAGCGCAGGTAGTTGTAAAAAAGGACATATCCTTCAGGAGCAGAGAAAAGAAAGAGGAAGAAAAAGGAAGAAGAGAAAAAACGCCAAGATAAAGGTATGTTTGCATGTCATGGAATTTTAATCAAAGAGATTTGTGAAGCCGTTAATAACATATTAGCTAGCTAGTTAAAAATGAAAGAGATTTATCTTTCAACTGGCCTGTTATAGCTTAATATTCATACTACAGTAACGTGTTTGTATTTGTGGGGTTGGGTTTCAACTGTAATATGACATCTAACATGGCTAGCTTTTGTTGTTTTTTTCATCTTAGGTCCATCTCCATCCTCTACAGAGCCTTGTCTCGCACCTCCATCCTCTGTTCCCCCAGGCCGCTCTTGTAGCTGAATGTGCTACATTTTGAGATTAAAAACCATATGTGGCACCCTGAACATCATTCATCAGTCATTCATTGGTATTATTTGTATGGTTGCATTGGTATTATTTATGTTATTACCTAGGCCACCCCCTTAAATGTGTAAAGACATGTCAGGCGCATTAAATTTATACTGTAGTAGGTGTGTGAATGATCAACAATCAATATTATTGGCAGAAATAGAGGGCCCCAAAATCAAATTTTGCTTAGGGCCCCATGGAGGCTTGGGCCGGCTCTGACTCAGCCTCTCTATGCTGGACTTCGGTTTTACTATTCTTTTGGAGACACTGCAGAGTTGTGTAAACTGAAATAGACAGAAGTCATTTAAGGGTTAAATTCTGTGTTTTACTTGTTGTGACATTTCTTCACCTGTCAATCAAACATTATGGGTAATATTAGTATTATTAGTACTGAAAACTTTCCCTTAGTTATTCTTCCCATTGATGTTAAACAGTGTTTTTAAGACCTGAACGCTGCGCGCTCTGCGCACTCAAGCGCAAAGGTGAAACTCACTGAAACATTACGCGGATCAATATCTCGGCAACCCATTGGTCGATTTTGATGATTGACACCTCCATCGACCAGTCAGAGTCAAGAGAATCGAGGGGTACCACCCAGAGTCACATTTGAAACACCAATGACGATCCAGAATGAAGTAAACACAAAGATAGTATATCGTATGAAGCGTGCATACTTCACTCTAAACCTCCCTGTCTCTGTATGTAAACATCCAAGACCTTCGTGATTCATTTCAAACTAACACAGAGTCATAGGAGCGGACATTAGAGCTGGAATATAACTTTTGACCACAAAACAACAAAGATATGTTAGGATTGGTGCTTCTTAAGCAGACGCATCGATCATCTGTGCTGCATCTCACGCTGCGCCCTGTACAACAACACAGTATCTCTCTCAAAGCGCTCCTCTTCCTGGACTGAACCAAAGCTTGATAACCCCTCCCTCTTCTTCCTGATCTCAAACACAGCGAGCTCCACTCTGTCCACATATTTCCATGTTCCCTCCCCTTCAGAGCTCCAGTTTGAAGATGGGTGTAACCAACACGTCAGGCCCCGTTCACTGCAGAGACACATGTTGTTTAGATCAGAGCTCAGACTGACTGACTGTTTCATCTCTGAGGAGGTCAAACTCACACGGGCGTTGTCACAGAGAGCTGAAATGGCGCATAAAGGAGTTCAGCTGGCTGAGGACACCGTTTCTTGTTCGATCTGTCTGGATCTACTGAAGGATCCGGTGACTATTCCCTGTGGACACAGCTACTGCATGATCTGTATTAAAACCCACTGGGATCTAATGGATAATAGGAAAATCTACAGCTGCCCTCAGTGTAGACAGACCTTCACACCGAGGCCTGTCCTGGTGAAAAACACCATGTTAGCAGCTTTAGTGGAGGAACTGAAGAAGACTGGACTCCAAGCTGCTCCTGATGATCACTGCTATGCTGGACCTGAAGATGTGGCCTGTGATTTCTGCACTGGGAGAAAACTGAAAGCTCTGAAGTCCTGTCTGGTCTGTCTGGTCTCTTACTGTGAGAAACACCTTCAGCCTCACTTTGAATCCCCCGCCTTTGAGAAACACAAGCTGGTGGAGCCCTCCA
Organism: Argyrosomus regius; assembly: GCA_946959425.1. NCBI lineage: Eukaryota > Metazoa > Chordata > Actinopteri > Sciaenidae > Argyrosomus > Argyrosomus regius. Next base: position 25,675,887 of record OX336892.1, on the reverse strand, counting down.
AGAAGCTCCAGGAGAACATCTGCTCTCGTCATGATGAGGTGATGAAGAAGTTCTGCCATACTCACCAGCAGTTTATGTGTTATCTCTGCCCTGTGGATGAACATAAAGGCCACGACACAGTCTCAGCTGCAGCAGAAAGGCCTCAGAGGCTGCAGAGAGAAGTCGAGGTGCGTCAACAAAACATCCAGCAGAGAATCCAGGACAGAGAGAAAGATGTGAAGGAGCTTCAACAGGAGGTGGAGGCTATCAATCGCTCTGCTGATAAAGCAGTGGAGGACAGTGAGATGATCCTCACTGAGATGATCAGTCTCATGGAGAAAAGAAGGTCTGATGTGAAGCAGCAGGTCAGATCCCAGCAGGAAACTGAAGTGAGTCGAGTCAAAGAGCTTCAGGAGAAGCTGGAGCAGGAGATCACTGAGATGAAGAAGAGAGACGCTCAGCTGACGCAACTCTCAAACACAGAGGATCACAACCAGTTTCTAGAAAAGTACCACTCACTGTCACAACTCACGCTTGTGTCTACAGACTCATCTATCATCAATGTCCGTCCTCTGAGGTACTTTGAGGATGTGACACCAGCTGTATCAGAGCTCAGAGATAAACTACAGGACGCTCTGCGAGAGAAATGGACAAACATCTCACTGACAGTGACTAAAGTCGATGTTTTACTGTCAAATTCACAATTAGAGCCAAAGACCAGAGCTGGATTATTTAGATATTCACGTGATATCACACTGGATCCAAACACAGCAAATTCATTGTTGTCATTATCTGAGGGGAACAGAAAAACAACATTCATGAACGAACCACAGTCTTATTCTAGTCACCCAGACAGATTCACTGGATGGCTTCAGGTCCTGAGTAAAGAGAGTCTGACTGGACGTTGTTACTGGGAGGTGGAGTGGAGAGGAGGAGGAGTCATCGTAGCAGTCGCATACAAGAATATCAGCAGAGCAGACAGCACAGATGAATGTAAATTTGGATACAATGACAAATCTTGGATGTTAGATTGTAACAAAGTCAGTTACTCATTTTGGCACAACAATGTCCAAACTCTTGTCTCAGGTCCTCGGTCCTCCAGAGTTGGAGTGTACCTGGATCACAGTGCAGGTATTCTGTCCTTCTACAGCGTCTCTAAAACCATGACTCTCCTCCACAGAGTCCAGACCACGTTCACTCAGCCTCTCTATGCTGGACTTCGGTTATCCTGGTCTTTTGGAGACACTGCAGAGTTGTGTAGACTCAATTAGACAGAAGTCATTTAAGGGTTAAATTCTGTGTTTAAATTGTTGTGACATTTCTTCACCTGTCAATCAAACATTATGAGCGGTACTTTGACCTCTTCTCATTGGTTGTTCGAGATATTGTTTGATTAAAATGTTTGAGTTTCTTTAGGTGGACCAAATGTATTCAACGTATAAATGAGTTACAGTGACACATTATAAAACTGTATTTACTGTGTGTGCTGTGACTCCTGTTGAACAAACTGACATAGTGTGATCTTACATAGATTTAAATCTGTCTTTACTGATGTTGTTTGAAGCTGCCAAAGTCTCAGTGAAGTCTTTCCATGTCTTCCTGCAGTGAACATCACAGCAGGTTAACAAGTGAACTGTGAAAACTGATGATCGACACAAGAGGGCGCCTTCATCCTGATAACCAGGGATGTAGTGGAGGTTAAAGCTCCTCAGCTCACTTTGTCTGCATGTTTTAGACCAGGATTTTAAAGCTGATTAGAAATTTGGATCCTGTGACTGATGCGTTATCATGTGTAAGCGATAATGTACAGTGAGAGGGTCATTGCTGAAATATAAACCCTGACAAGTTGATGCAGGGCTGTGGGGTTTATTTTCACAACAATGACCCCCTCGCTGATCACTATCCCACTCAGGAACATAGATATTTTCTAGAGAAATCACTGTTGTGTGTCATATTATCGATTTAAAGATGATGTTGTCGATTTAAGAAAGATTTCCATTGTGGTCCTCCAGAGTTCATTATTATAACTGCATCCATAGCAACGGTCTGTTATTCATAGATGTGGTATGTTATACAGAAATAACAGAACATAGAATAATTGACCAATCATAATCGGGTACTCAACGATGCCGTGTAATAATTGACAGTTTTTCTGAAACTATTATCAACTGCTCATTGTCTCCTGACTCTGTACCATCGAGTTTTAAAAATTTAAATAGTTTGACCCCTCACACGTGAACCTCTTGTTTTTTAAAACCACAATTCAAACTAGAAACGTCTGCTGCCTCTTAGTTAATCTCACACATGAATAACAGTAACAATCTTGAGCAATATCACTCAGGATTCTGTGCCCAGAGAAACAGCTCTTGTTAAGGTTAAACATTATTTACTGCTTGGTGCTGATTCTGTGGCTGGTTTAATGTTAACAAACCCCTGAATCTGGTTTGAATTGAACGTGGTTTGGATGGATTATTTATTATTATATCTACAAATCTCAAAGGTAACATAATAAAGTCCGAAACTTGCTTCTGTTGTGGTAAATGTTGACATTTGTCGAAAAATGAACGAGCACCAGTCAGGGTATGACTTCAGTAATTACCAGGTTTAACCATCTATGTCAGATATTTTATGGTTGTTTTAGTCAACAGATTAACTTGAGAATGATATGATGTAGATCACAGTCAGATTGTAAGAAACGCATAACATGCCACAGTGAAGCAAACTGAGTCGACACAATCCAAGTGAGAAATGAGACTCTGGGTTTTAGGGGTCGATCTAAATCAAGTCATATATATTTCATGTAGAGTTTCCGGCCTCAATGGATTGACAATCAGCGTTGTCATCTTGGGAAGAGAAGCTGGAGAAACATCCAGAGCTGGAGGCTGGAAAAAGATGCTGCACGTGCTCCAACCTCATACAGATGATGCACAGGGGGTGGAGGAAGCATCACGTCTTTCCTTTTGGAGTAATGCTACAATAGCTTTACTGGAAAATACAGTTACAAGTCCAGCTGTTCTTACTGCATGTACTAATTGACAGATAACACACCCTGTGACTCACAGAGAGGCGACTCTTTGTGGAATGCAGTAAAGCCTGAAAACCATTTCTTCTTTCTCCTGCTCTCGATTACAGTAAACTCCACCCTAACAAGATATTTATATATTATTTATGTGTTCCCTCCTCTCTACAGATGAATAGGTATAAAGTTGGGTGTAAACAACATGAACTAATAATCCTCACTGAATGCAGGAAGTGAACAAGAGCAGATGAGAAGAGATTTGGTTTCCCTTAAGAAGACAGAGTCACTATAACCGAGAGGTGAAATGGCGCAGCAAAGAAATCAGCTGGACCAACCTAAATTCTGCTGCTCGATCTGTCTGGATCTACTGAAGAATCCGGTGACTATTCCCTGTGGACACAGCTACTGCATGAACTGTATTCAAAACTTCTGGGATGGAGAGGATGAGAAGAAAATCCACAGCTGCCCTCAGTGTAGGCAGACCTTCACACCGAGGCCTGTCCTGGTGAAAAACACCATGTTAGCAGATTTAGTGGAGGAACTGAAGAAGACTGGACTCCAAGCTGCTCCTGATGATCACTGCTATGCTGGACCTGAAGATGTGGCCTGTGATTTCTGCACTGGGAGAAAACTGAAAGCTCTGAAGTCCTGTCTGGTCTGTCTGGTCTCTTACTGTGAGAAACACCTTCAGCCTCATCATGATGTGGCTCAATTAAAGAAACACAAGCTGGTGGAGCCCTCCAAGAAGCTCCAGGAGAACATCTGCTCTCGTCATGATGAGGTGATGAAGATGTTCTGCCGTACTGATCAGCAGTGTATCTGTTATCTCTGCTCTGTGGATGAACATAAAGGCCACGACACAGTCTCAGCTGCAGCAGAAAGGACTGAGAGGCAGAGAGAGCTCGAGGTGAGTCGACAAAACATCCAGCAGAGAATCCAGGACAGAGAGAAAGATGTGAAGGAGCTTCAACAGGAGGTGGAGGCTATCAATGGCTCTGCTGATAAAGCAGTGGAGGACAGTGAGAAGATCTTCACTGAGCTGATCCGTCTCATGGAGAAAAGAAGGTCTGCTGTGAAGCAGCAGGTCAGATCCCAGCAGGAAACTGACGTGAGTCGAGTCAAAGATCTTCAGGAGAAGCTGGAGCAGGAGATCACTGAGCTGAAGAAGAGAGACGCTGAGCTGAAACAACTCTCAATCACAGAGGATCACACCGAGTTCTTACAAAACTACCCCTCACTGTCACAACTCAGTGAATCTACAGACTCATCCAGCATCAATATCCGTCCTCTGAGGGACTTTGAGGATGTGACAGCAGCTGTGTCAGAGCTCAGAGATAAACTACAGGACGCTCTGAGAGAGAAAGGGACAAACATCTCACTGACAGTGACTGAAGTCGATGTTTTACTGTCACAACCAGAGCCAAAGACCAGAGCTGATTTCCTAAAATATTCACATGAACTCACACTGGATCCAAACACAGCAAACACACGCCTCTCATTATCTGAGGGGAATAGAAAAGCAACAGTAATGACAGGACAACGGTCTTATTCTAGTCACCCAGACAGATTCACTACATGTTGTCAGGTCCTGAGTAGAGAGAGGCTGACTGGATGTTGTTACTGGGAGGTGGAGTGGAGTGAAGGAGGAGTTTGTGTTGCAGTTGCCTACAGTGATACCTGCAGAGAGGGGAACCCGAATCAATGTAAATTTGGATTCAATGACAAGTCTTGGGCATTATATTGTAACAAAAGGTACTATAATTTTTCCCACAACAAAGTCTGCACTCCTGTCTCAGGTCCTCAGTCCTCCAGAGTTGGAGTGTACCTGGATCACAGTGCAGGTATTCTGTCCTTCTACAGCGTCTCTGAAACCATGACTCTCCTCCACAGAGTCCAGACCACGTTCACTCAGCCTCTCTATGCTGGACTTTGGATTTATTACGTCTATGACACTGCAGAGTTGTGTAAACTGAATTAGACAGAAGTCATTTAAGGGTTAAATTCTGTGTTTTGATTGTTGTGACATTTCTTCACCTGTCAATCAAACATTATGGGCGGTACTTTGCCCTCTTCCCATTGGTTGTTCTGTAAATGTTTGAGTTTCTTTAGGTGGAGCTCCTTCCTGAATCTGTATTACTGTATTTGTATATATTTTTTTAATTATTTGTAGAGCTAAACTAATTTGAAGGTTGGTTGTGAAAAGGTTTTTAGTTATTAATATATGTTTGTTTTTATTTCTTAGAGGACAAATACACCAGGCTTTTCACTTCATCATGGACACATTTATTCTCACACTGTAATCCTCTGATGTTATAAGGAAATGTGAAAATAAACGGTAACCACTGTAATTATAATCTTTAAACAGAAAATCATTACCTAACATCATGGCGCTGACATCATAATTGAGTGAATGAATTATTACATAACAAACACCATCCAACAACAAACAGGAGAAAACATCCAGCAGCCTCATGTTTCAACTTTTATTAAACAAATTAAAAAGTAGCATGAAATAAAAAAATATAAAATATATAAATAATATAAGTTAACATCTTTAGTAAGCAAAAGAAAAATCTACATTTGTTTATGATTTTTCTCTCTGTTTCACATAAAAACACCAAACTTAATAACGTGATATTCAAAACCATGTGTTACATTCTTCCACCGGCCACTGATTCTGTCCTAAACAGAGAATTACAATATTCCAGGTGTAGAAAAGAAGTAGCGATCAAAATGTATACACATTTTATTAAATCAGAATCAGAATCAGAATTTTATTGCCAAGTAGGTTTGCACTTACAGGGAATTTGACTTGGTGTAGTTGGCACAGAATAAACATTAAGTACAAAAATATAAAAAATATAGGAAAATAAAAAAATATATTAAAATATAAACAATATAAATATATATACAATATCTTCTAACAACAAAGGAGCTGTAGTGCAAGCTGATGTGCAAGTATATGACATGTAACAGAGTGAGAGTTCACACTATATTCACAGAATGCATCAAAATTAAAAGAAATAAACACTTGAAATATTTCACTCTGTGTGTAATGAATCTATATAATATATAAGTTTCACTTTTTGAATTGAATTATTAAAAATAAATGAACTTCCATGATATTCAAATTTTTTGAGATGCACCTGTATAAGATAGATAGATAGATTACTTTATTCATCCCCGAAGGGAAATTCGGTAAGATAAGACACAAAAGTATAACACAGGCTTGTTCCATATACTTTAAAATACAAATGAATGATTATTATTCATTCATATTTTTTTTTTATTGTTATATTTATATTTTTAATCCTATTCCTAATCCTAATGATTTTGCATTCATTTTAATTAAAAATGTTTTATAATATGTTGTATGCGTCTTAAAACTCTGGCCGCCAGGGGGACCCCATGAGCAGCTGTCCAGTCAGCTTACAGACTCCATATCCCAGAATCCCTCGCGTCAGTTTTTCCAGTTTTTTCATCTTCCGCCAGCCTGCGTCCTGTTCGACGAGACGAGGAGGAAACAGATGACTCGTCTGCTGCTGTGAGGCTGAAAACAAACTTAGGACAGGTGAAACTGACCCGAGGGCCGAGTCCGAACATTAACACGGCTGCAGGAGCGACTTTAAACGGTAAGGGACGTCACGGAGGCGGTAAAAAAAACCCCGCGTTTTAATATACATGCTAACTAACTAGCTAGTTAGCTGTCAAACGAGCTGAGCGATGCAGGTAAACAACACCTGTTTAATTAAGGCATCAGCTGAGTGTACACCTGTTTAATTGTGGCTTCATTGGACAGCAGCTGAGTGTACATCTCTCTTATGTGTGTTAAACAGCTCAGATACATGCTACACAAGCTACACAAGCTACAGAAGATACAGAAGATACAGTGCTGCTGTTGTTGTTGTTGGCCTCCTCCACATTTTTACATGTAGTCATTTAGCTGACGCTTTTATCCATGTGGGGGTCAGTATCTTACCCAAGGATTGACATGCAGACCGGAGGAGCCGGGGATCGAACCGCCGATCATCTGATTAGTGGAACGACTCAGCTCTACCTTCCTGAACCTGCTCTCCGCCTCAGACTGTAACTGTGTGTGTGTGTTTGCTGAAGCAGTGTGGCACTTTGCGTTTCCTGCTGCAGTTTGTCATCAGTAACTTGAAGTTGGTGCAGAGAGAAAGCTCCGTACAGCTCATTAGCATCCACTTGATGGACTGATATGACTTCAGAGCTGCAGAGGAGCTCAGCTCTCTTTTACATAACCATCATCATCAAGTAATTCAATTTTATTTATATAGCGCCATATCATAACTTCAGTTATCTCATGACTCTTTCCATACAGAGCAGGTCTAGACTGTACTCTTTATAATAATATTTACAACAGTTCCACCATGAGCAAGCACTTGGCGACGGTGGCGAGGAAAAACTTCCTTTAAGAGGCAGAAACCTCGAACAGACCCAAGCTGATTGGTGGACAGTCAGATAGAGACACAGATGCACAGCAGCAGCAGCAAATCATTAACTAGCTATAAACTGTAATGGAGATACGGTAGCAATAATGACAGTAATAATATATGTAGTGGACGTCATGCAGGACCACAGCAGCAGCCACGATCCATGAGAACCTGCTGGACGAGAGAGCACAGGAACTCCAGGGAAGAAGTTCAGTTGGTATCTCGTCATCTTTAGCTGCAGATGTGTCTCCACTTTTATGATGGTTTATGAGCACAAACCCAGTTGTAGTCTCTACCTTGTCTACTTCATTTGGCTCCTCCATCCTCCATCTTGGCCGTGACTAACACTTAATTTACATTAAGTGTTAGTCACGGACATCATCATGGTGCAGCTAAAAGTTACTTCATTTACCATCATATGTGACAAACAAAAGCAGTAAATCTTCACAATTCACATCAAAAGTTTGATATTTTCTCTCAATCAACTAGTCGATGAATTGACTGATGAACATATAGATCATCTTTAAACTTATGGATGAGTATTTATATAGAGTAGTCGGTACCTTGGTACGATAAATAAACAGAATGAAGGCTGATAGCTTCAGGTCTTGGTACTCATCCCAAACTACAGTGTTCGTCATCGTATTTTGTCTTTAATCGACTAACTGTTATGTATTTTTAGTTGAAGACGTGGGAGAGAGGGTCACACAGTTGGACCTGTGCAGGAAATTATGTTGTATGAATGCACATCTAAACATACTCGAGAAGGTTTCCTCTCCTCGGTGACCAAATTCTGACTTATTTTTCTCTAATACGGATGCGTAAACAGGAACGTCCATGAAATCTAATTTTCATCTTCTTCCAGGTATGAATACAACAAAAACAGACCTGAAAATATAGGTCTGTTTTTGTTGTATTCATACCTGGAAGAAGGCAAACAAACAGGTGTGTGTCCCCTCTTTAACAATTCATGGATCACTCAGGTTATTTTGTGTTTTATTTGAGTTCACCACTAGTTAGAGGCGAGCTGGAGGAACATCTAGCAGATGACTTAAAAGCAGAGTGAATACCAGACTGACACTCATCATGTGGACACAAACATCACCAGAGATGAATGATTATGTTCCTCTAACTTGAACTAACGCAGCTTTCAGACGTGTGATCAAATGAACTGGATGTTATTTTAATGTCGACGAGCTCTGTGATATCCACAAATACGCTTTGGTCTTAGATTTTTCTGCACAGTTACACAAAATGTTTCAGTGAAATCGAGAATCTGTAGAGAATCTGTGAGCAGCAGTCAACTAAGTTTTATGTTGAGTTTGTGTGAAAGAACAAATAAATCAAAATATTATGGAAGTTGTCACATGGAAGTGCAACATGTGAATCTTAGGAGCCGGTAAAATGTGTCGTTATAAATGAAGCATGCACAGATGAGTAGTTGTTGGAGTGATCCAACGTATCGCCTGGTGCGTATCGTGGTCGTCATGAGAAGCTGAATGTTTTGTATGCTACTCTTTGCTAATAAGAGAGGAAAAGAAAGGTCAGCAGCTTTGTGCAGGTTGGAGTTAGAGATGTTTACACACTAATTTCAGCCTTTGTTGATGAAAAATGATCAAATATAAATCAGGTTTTAAAATCATACGTAATCAAAGTCAAACTAAACGTGGAAGAGGTTTCAGGTTATCGTCCCATCGGAACTTTTTACAGTTCCTCGTCCTCTGACGTCTCGTTCCAGTTCCTTTCCCGCTCAAACCAGTCAGACCTGTGCTCCCATCAGCCTCTCTCAGGTGACTGCTGGGTAAAAGATTGTATTGTATTTCCTGCTGCTTTGTCTTCCCGTCTGTCTGTTCTCTGATGGCTCATTTGCACAGATATGACTTTCACTGTAGTTCAGATCTTTAACCTCATTATAGTGTTAATGCAAAAGGTCTCGACATGTTTCTCTGCAGACTGGGAACTACTTTATGCACTTAATTAATCGGTAATAATAAAAAGGAGATTGATAGATTTGGAATCATATTTTTTTTTGCAGATGCAGTGATGACATTCAGCTCCACAGAGTGAGTCCACTTCCTGCTCCGATGACCCGCCTCCACTGACTCCACCTGAGTCCACCTTCTGTTGACCGGTGGGCGGGGCTGGCCCTGCTCAGAGGAGGGGATGGAGAGCCGATGCAGCAGCAGCGCCGATTCACGGCTGACCGCCAGGGGGTTGGCGTCCATCAACGCCACGCCCATCTGCGCCAGGGTGGAGTCGTACGAAGCCGGGGAGAAGAAGTGCATCTCGGACGTGAGGAGGACCTTCTGCCTCTTCGTCACCTTTGACCTCTTGTTCATCACCTTGCTCTGGATCATAGAGCTCAATGTAAGACATGTTTGTGGATGTGTGTCACTTCCTGTTACCAAACTGTGAAGCTCAGTGTGGTGGCTCTGGCTGTAAACATGTTTATTTCTGCTGTGAAGTTGGACATTTTAACATGGGGACTTATGGAGACTGACTCACTTCTGGAGCCAGCCGGAGGTCACCGTTTGGTCCCGACCGACTGACATTGCCCTCCTTATAGCAGCTGTGTCGGCACGGCTAAAAACAAAAGAGTCAAGTCATTTAAGCCCAAAAGAAAAGTTTAAAAACATTTAAAATATATATTTTTATTCACAAAATGAGTTTTGTTTGCACAGTATAAGAACTCTGTTTGTCTAAAAATAGATATAGAGAAGTGCAGAAGTTCAACATTTGCTGCAGTCAGTTTGTTTCTGATTCAGCCGCAGTGACTCTTGTGTTTTGGATTTATTTGACTCGTCTAACAACAGAGATGACACAGTTCTGTCCAACATTAACGAACATTGTACACGCGGCGTGTCAGGAGATGATTTCAGCTGACCTCATTCATCGTGAGTTAACACTATCAGATAACTGCCCTCATATATGACTCATATACCTGCAACTGTACACACGTTAACGACTTCATGCTCTTGAAATGTGTCAAGGCCGGACAGAGAGCGGTCAGGTGCTGCTGGAGAAGTGAATCGAGGTCAAGAAGCTATAACACCCTGAATGAGGAAGTGATTTTACTGCAGCACACATTCCCACAAAAAAATCCAGTTTCAACACATGATGTTGAAACTGGAACACACACACACACACACACACACACACACACACACTATTTGTATAGAAGTGTTTGGAAGGACATTTCACTGACTCTGCTTTCATTCACATCACTGAACCATTTAATTCTCTTTGAGACTGTAAACCTGTCGGACAGGAACTAAAGTATGCGCTCAAAGCTTCCCTTCCTTTTTGGTAATTTCCCCGACACTGACAGTATAAAGGATGGACGGCGTATCCGTGACGTCCCCCACAGGTTTCCGAGCTTCAGTGTGCTGGCTCTGGCCGCTGCCATGTTTCCACAGTCCTCTGCCTTTGCCGACTCTCGGCTAAAAATCGGCAAAGACGTGGATCATGGGTGGACCTGAGGCCTGAGTGCTCAAACAAAGCCATCTTTAACGGCACCTACCTTTATTGAAACAATGACATCCTCGGTCACTTAGCTCTTCAGGTTCTTGCTTTTAAAGTATGAGTGATAACCAGTGTAAGCCTCAAGTGTGAAAATGACAAACAGAGATTCATATTTTAAAAAGATTGTCATCAGCTGTTTGTTTGTGTGTGTTGGACAGTTGAAAGGTGGCATCGAGAAGCAGCTGGATAACGAAGTCCTGCACTACAACTACCGTGACTCCTTCTTCGACATATTTGTAAGTTTTTAACTTAAAGAACATATTTATGATATTTGATCATCTTCCTGTCATCGCTCACTTCTTCCTCTGTCTCTCCTCCGTCAGCTCCTGGCTGTTTTCAGGTTTGCCACTCTCATCCTGGCGTATGCCGTCTGTAAGCTCCGTCACTGGTGGGCCATCGCGGTAAGTTTCCTTCTGTGAGGACGTCATCTGACGGTATTTCTTTATTTGTATAAGCTGAGGGTGCTGCTGGCCAAAGAAACTTATTATAACTTTATATATAGTGAAACTACTTACACAAACAGCTGACTCTTTGATGTTTGTTGTCGTTTACCTGCATGTAAATGAGCGATCATATCTGTCGAGCGTAGATCTGCCACTCGTTAGGATGAGATGGACTTGAAAATGACATTTAAATGATGTAAACATTCAACAAAATAAACCAAAAAAACAATATAAAATCATTCACATTGCACCAGAATATTGTGACGACATGTCGGAGCTCTAAACCTGCTGTACATGACAATAAAACGTCCGTTCATCTCGGTACATTTCTGCAAAGTGCACGTGTGTTTTTAATAATTCACAGGCTAATTTACGAGGTAAAGATTTACAATGCTCATCAAGGGGGTGGACAAAATAACAGAAACGGCTAACGGCACAGCAGTAAATCTAAAGTGGGTGAAGCTCATTCTGTCCACTTCCTCTTTCTCGAGAGAGAGACAGACGTGTTGATTAACGGTTATCTTTTGAGGCTGGAGGTGTTGGTATCAAACATCCTGTCATGTTTTTTTGAGGTTTTGTTTGTTCCTCTTTGCTCATGCAGTTTTCCTGTTTGTCAAATGTCATAAATTTCATTTTAAGCGGATGTACAAACAGGCAAGCAGCAAACAAATACAGCTGCTGAATCAGTAAAAAACAGACTGACCACGAGCCTCCAGGACAGCTTCAGTGATCCTCATATCTTCATGTCTCTTGAACACCATTCTCCTTAAGATGTTCCCTCATTTGGTCCATATCCCAAATCCACACATTTGTTCAACTGGGTTGAGATCTGGTGACTGTGAAGGCCACAGCATCTGAATGAAAGCATCTACGTTCGATGTTTCTACACTCATTCATTCATTCATTCATTCAGGTTTTTACTTCACTTTAAAATCCTCCATGAGAAGGTCTGACAATTAAAACCCAGATTCCAAAAAACAAAAGTTGGGACACTTTGAAAACATGAATTTATCCCAGAGGATACGACACCAATGATTTCTAAAACGTGGACTCGTCAGTCCTCTTTCCGTCGGTCCGTCTCAGATGTTCTGGTCCAGAGAAGTCGAATGTTGTTGATGTTGATGTTGACGTCCTGGGAGAGGGATCCCTCCTCTGTGGCTCTTCCTGAGGTTTCTTCCACTTTTTTCCCTGTTAAAAGGGTTTTTTGTGGGCAAGTTTTTCCTCACTCGAACCGAGGGTCTAAGGACAGAGGGTGTCACTCCCTGTACAGATTGTGAAGCCCTCCGAGGCAAAATGTATTTTGCGACTTTGGGCTATACAAATAAAATTTGATTTGATTTGATTTTTGATGTCTGTCTGTCTCGCTCTCTCTGCATGCAGAGATGAACTGTGTTTTCTCTGCAGTATGATCGGCGTCTAATCTGTGTTTCCTCTGTTTGCACAGATCACCACTGCTGTCAGCTGTGCGTTCTTGATTGTTAAAGTCATTTTATCAAAGGTAAGAGTCGTGGTCAGACTCCACCTGCTGTTCATCATCAGAACTACACTCACATTTTAATGATCTGTCAGCTCTAATGTTCTGTGTGGAGACCGCGAGAGCTCAAAGATAAACCAACAAACCAAACATTTATCCTCATTTTATTGGAAATATTGTGGTTGTATACACTACAGTGCAAAAGTTTGATACAGTCACATGATTGAGAGGAATACTTGAATGGTGTTTCATGCTTTTATTTTGTAGGAAGTCCTCTTTACAAATAGATGTTGTTCATATGAAGGTTTGTTTTGTAGCAACAGGTAAATAAGAAGTGTGTGTGTGTGTGTGTGTGTGTGTGTGCGTGTGTGTGTGTGTGTGTAGCTGCTCTCTCAGGGGGCCTTCGGGTACCTGCTGCCCATCGTCTCCTTCGTGTTGGCCTGGATAGAAACATGGCTGCTCGACTTCAAGGTTCTGCCTCAGGAGACCGAAGACGAAAACAGTGAGTCGAGCCGGAAACTTTTATTTTTTTAAAAATGTTTTGAGGCCTTTTATTTTGACAGTCGAAAAGGTGACAGGAAATGATGAAATAAAGGTCTCAAGTTGGACTTGAACCAGAGACGTTTTGATGAAATGGTCAGAGTCTTCAGCCCTCAGGACACTCCACTGCTACTGCTGTTATTATAACTACAACTACTGCTGTCGCCTGATTTATCACTCGTACCTTCGTTGATACTGTGTCGTGTTTCACGTACGTAGTCGTTCTGCTGCTCTCACAGCTGATGAATCCTCCTTCTTTGTGTTTCAGGATATCTGTCCATCATGGACGCCACAGAGCGAGCTCCTCTCATGGGTCCGGGTCCTTTATCTGACGGACAGTTCTACTCTCCGCCGGAGTCTGTGGCAGGTCAGTCGACTCGTACTGACATCCAAAACATCTCACACTCACCTCTTCACTCAGGTCGATGACAGATGCACACACACACTTCACGCTGTGATTGGCATTCTGTGTCGTGACAGTAAGAAACTCGAGGAAGTCACTGCCCAGCCAAAAAGTTTTTATTTCTTTATTTCTTTAAACCTCTGGGCCGGGCTAGAGTCACCCTATCTCTGGTGTTTATGCTAAGCTGATCACCTCCTGGCACCAGCTCCGGCAGATCTCAGAGCGGTACAGAGCGACAGATTTAGGGGGGTTTATTTCCAGAATATAATCTTCATAACTCTGTTTTCATCAGTGTTTAATCACATGAAAATAACAATCGTTCTGCTTTTGTTACCTTAGATTGAGATTTTTATATCTACAGACGGCAGAGCTCCTCTTTCACGGAGTCCGCCGTGTTTCTACAGTAACCCAGAATGGACAAACTAACGTGTCCGCCATGATAAGAGCTGTTTGAGTTCTTTAACTGATAAGGAAAGGAGCTTCAGTGCTTTCTTTATTATCTCCTTTAGCATAGGATACAATATTCATTTATTATTTGAACTCTGACGTTGATGATGAAGTCACATTTTTCACCGGGTTGTCCACGTTTATATTTCCTGCATGAAACAACACGGTCAGAGTGCGCGGGGAGTATCTAGGAAGTATCTCAGATGAGCGTTTTGTAGTCCATCTTCTGGACTTTGTAGTTTTACCACAGATCACGTCAATAACATTCACCGTCGCGTCATGACGTAGTCTAGTGCAAAAGCAGTCGCCTTCTCCTCATCACCTCTCCTTCACATCTTTCCTTATGACCTTGTGACGTTTTCCATCGAGGTCAAGGAAAAGTGGTTAGGAAAGGACTTTTTTTTGGACTATTCGACCGTACCCTGGGTCGAGATAGACACTTGGAAGGAGGGCGGTGAAACAAGGCAGTTGCAATCCACAAGTACACCACTAGATGTCGCTAAATCCCACACACTGCTCCTTTAAGAAGTGAATAAACACGCTTCACACCGATCTGTTTCTCTCTTGTGTTCAGACTCTGATGAAGAACTGGATGATAAACATGATCCAGAAAAAGGGCTCATCCAGCAGGTGACTTAACAGGTAACAGCGTGTCTTAATATCTCATGTATATTCATCATGCAGCTACACTCTGACCCAAATCATGACTCTGCTTTTGTCTGTTCTCTTCAGGATCTCCACCTCTGGAGGTGGTGAAGTGTTTCTCCTGCTCCTGTTGTGCTACTGAGGGGGAAGAAAATTCTGCCTTACACATTCTGCCATTTTAGTTTTTAAGTCTTTGTATATTTAAACCCACGAATGCACACCTCGGTTTTCTGATATCAGCCTTCTGCATGTACACTGGGACTGGAAAAAAAAGTACAGCTGCTTGAAAAGCGACGTCAGGATCACGACTCGTGGTTGATTTTTTTTCTGCACATTTAAGGGAGGAGAATTAACTCATATTAACGGATGTTTATACACAAAATTGCACCTTGTGTCCCGAGACTAAACTTCTAAATCTACTTCAGAATCAGACCACAAGACAAACAGTTAATTTCGTCTCTTTGGTATGAATGTCTGTTTACTTTTAATTAGTCGATCACTTGTGCTCGGGTTTGAAGTCACTGTAAAGGAAATGAAGGATATATTTGGCCAGTATTGAGCTTATGGACCACGTGACTACGTCTAGGTCTTAAAAAGCAGCCAAACTTCTTGCACAGATTATTGGAACGACATTACAGTATGAAGATTTGAAGAGTAGCGTCTGCTTCTGGAAGTATTATTTCACTTTAAAACATAAATGAGCCATAAATCTGCATTAAACATGAAGGTCGGGCCGCACTGTATGAACTGAAAACTTAAAAAAAAAAAAAAAGCTGCTGTTAAACAGAGAGAGTTGAAACATACATGTACATATCTTCATGCATGTCCTGCGAGCCCGGTGGTTTTGTTTTTATGAAAAGCTTGTCTGTAAAATAGAATCATTAAAATGTGAAATCTTCTGCGCTTGTCTTTTTTAATTTTTTTTATTTTGTGTTTTATTCAGATTTCTCCTCAAATATGGAGGCCCAAAAGTTCAATATTAATTATGCAACAAGTAGGTCCGACCGAGCAATCTGATTGGTCAACTAGAACATGTAGAACGTGCTCAAATCAGCATGACAGCACACCTGACTCATCACTAAAAATATCACTCCGCCATCTTCACATTGTCACATCCTGAGAACATGTAAACAAATACATACATAAGTCCACTGGAAGTCAACTTTAATAAATTAATACTTCTGAATTTACACTTTCAGCTTTCTTTAATGAATATTCTGTTACGGAGCTGTTAGACCGCCTCGTTAACACAGGTGTGTACCTCGTCAACAGGTGTGTACCTCATCAACAGGTGTGTACCTCGTTCACACAGGTGTGTACCTCGTCAACAGGTGTGTGCCTCGTTTGTGTGCAGCACGTCAGAGATCAAACAGTTCAGTGAGCGCAGAGAAAATATTTTTGCAGACTAAAGGTGGACTAATGTGGACTGAAGAGGAATATTCCGTTAGATAAAAACATGTTGTTCATTTTGTTCAACACATTTTGACTTTTGGACTTTACAACGCTGTGGAGTTACTGGAAATGTTCGGATCATCCTCCATCAGCTGCGCAGGTGAGTCGCTGAAGTTCACAGACTTTAGTCCATGAAAAATCTCTTTGTCAGCAGATATCTGAGTCACTACAAGACTGAACTAACAAAGCAGTTTAGTGTTTATATGTGCGTATTTATTCAGTTTGGGAAACTCCACGGTCTCCATAAAGTCCGTGTAAAGTCAATAAACGTGTTTGAGTTTGTCAGACTAAAGAATAAAGTGTTATTAACCATCCAGCCAAATTTGAATGATTAAAAATATCGACAAGTTTTTGAAATTAGGCTTCAAAATCAGGTAAAAATGAATCCTCGGCTCCAGGACTGTGGGGGCGTGTCCTCTGAAGGTGGTCACACCCAGGCAGGTGTCTCTCGTTACGTGTGCGCCGTTACCGACACACGTAAACTCAGATCATATACTCCCTGTCGTAGCCACAAGCTGCTGTTGCATATAAGATGTTCGCTGAAGGCTTTTATACCGCTGCGTTAGGGGGGCGGGGCTATGCGCACCTCAATGCGTCATGCGGTCTCCTTACTAAGGCTCGGGCTACTTGCTGCAGTAGTGAACTTGGTTCCATTACATACAGGAGTCTACTGCTGTGACTGATTGTTTTCCAGGTGTTAGTCAGGCCCCGTGTATCTCCATGGAAACGGAGATCAGAACAGAAACTGCGAGCAAAGAAATGTTTATATTGAGAGCAAATCGCCCCAAAACATGAAAATCTTTTTTTATGTATATATCTTATTTTATTTAAGTTAGTTATTGTTGTATAATTGCAGTATTACACTCGAGGGTGTGCTTTAACTTATTATTAGCACTTCAGTGACGTTAAAGCACACCCTCTCGTGTAATATTGCTTAAATAAATCAACCAAGAAATTGTGAGGTTATGTGATTTGATATAGGTACTGCGGCTTCCTCCCACAGTCCAGAGACATGCAGGTTAATCGGTGACTCTAAATTGTCCGTAGGTGTCAATGTGAGTGTGAATGGTTGTTTGTCTCTATGTGATGAGCTGGCAAAGTCAGCTGTGAGTGGCTTCGTTTGTTTTCATGAAGAAGCCTTTAAACGCAGAATTAAACCCACAAACCAAAAGTTTCTGTAACACTGTTTTATTATTTTTTCACATTTTTATTGACAGAAGTCAAGTATCCAAGGCATTTGTAAACAGTGTGTCCACAAATCTACATTTTGCCTCATCGGTGTCGCCTCTCAGTCAGTCAAAAACACTTTTATTTTGAAATAAATACAATACTGATTTTAAAAAAAGAAGAAAGTAAACTCAGAATATTCTAACCTACAATCTGCCTGAATGAGCTCGTACAGATCCAGATCCAGTTTGTCTTCGTCTGTAGTCACAGTCTGGAAATGATGCCACGTTATACAACATGAAACAACTGCACGACACACAGAGGTAAAACGACTCCCTCGTCCCAGAGAGGAGGAGAAAAAAAAAAAAGTAGTGACGCTGTAAAATCCTGGAGCTGTAGTCCACAAATCAGAGGACAGCATGAGGATGAAACACTGAGACCACCCTGCATTTCAAATTTTAAATCTCACGTCTACAGTTTTTAGATGCTTTGTGTCGTTCTGCACGGCTAAAATACTTTAAAGTCGAGTGAGTTTCAGGTTTCAAGATACAAAATGTCAAAATTTTCTGCTTAATTTAGCAAGAAAAACTATTTCTGAGACACAGAATGACGTAACGACATGATATAACAGCATTATGTCTGCGTTTTAAAGGAATTTCTGAGCATAAGACGGATATATGATGTGTGTTAATCATGGAGCAGGACTCGGGACATGGTTAGCCGAGCTTAACACACTGCTGCAAAGTATTACAGGTGGCTTGAGAAGTTGGATCTGGGAGTTAAACTCACACTGAGCCAAGCTTTGTTGCTTTTCACCACTAAATGAGGCCATGGATCAAGACCTAAAGGAGCATTTGTATTCTAGATTTTTCTTTTTGCCAACAAATCCCATAAAAAACAACAATGAATGAGTCCTAATAACATCTGATATATCTTCCTCCTCCTCTGAAAATAGTCCCTGACAAATGTTTGAGTAAAACTACAGCAAATTACTCTTTTAGCCATTATTTAAAAATGGGGACGTGGTCTCGACATTTCATCCTCTCAGCATCGTCGTGCGATTTGAAACTCTGTCAGCAGGTTAAAGGTGAGATGTAGGCACAGAGAAACAGAGTGTGGGTGGATGAATATCTCAGATATTCACACTTGGACTTCGTCGTTGTGATTCGTACTCGTTCTCGTTTCACGTGAAAATGGAATGCGTGTTTTCTAGTCTACCGTCTCGACTGTGTTGAAACCGTGCGTCAAGTTTTCTACTTCACTGCCTTCTGGCAGGTGGAGGATGATCACCGGCTACATTTCATTTATCGAAAATGTTTTTTTTCTGTCAGAGCGGTTATGTACGATTATTCTCCTCTTTCCTTCAGAGTTCATCTAGATGCGACAAAAAACAACAACTCTTAATTTCTTTATCTTCTTTAAAAATGTCACTATCAAAACATCGGCTCCAGTTTGTGTCTCTCATCTTAAAATGTTTGGTTTTTTTTACATTTGAGACTCGTGAACTGTCTGAAGTCTGAAAAACCCGGCAGGTCATGTGACGATCACAAAGACAGAAAATAGTAAATCTTCTAAAACACAATAAACATCTAGTTTGTAAAACGTAACATAAAATGAGCGTAGACATGAACGGATCTTTGGAGGTGGAGCTCGGTCAGATTCTTACTTACTGATCGGATCATTTGAAAACTAAATCAATAAATCCGGAATCTAATCTGATCTGATCTTTATCCATCGTGTAGAAACACGCACAGCGAACTGAGGTGAGTTCAGCCGAATCGAGCAGTCTGTTATCCGATCGGTCGGTTGACAATCAATTGTTTTTTTGTGTTGTGTGATAGTAGATTAAATATTTTTGAGAAAATAACAGATTAATCGATAATGAGAATAACTGTTAGTGTTGTGAAAATATTGAAGTTGTTTATTCAACAGCTGAATATGGTTAGAAATGGAATATAACATTCATAACTCTGTTTTCATTAGTGTTTAATCGCCTGAAAATAACAATCCATGTTTTGATTAGTTTAGAATGAGACTAGCACAAAGTCTGCCGTGTTGAATCGTCGTGTTTAGAATAAAAACTGGCTCTAGATGACGGCTTCTGCGTACTCCGCATGTTTTAACAGCCACGACAATAGTTTGTCGTATTATACTGCCAGATGCCACAACACACTCTGTGTGTGTGTGTGTTCACTGATGACCTGCTGGGTTTTCCAGTTTGAACTACAGCTGAAACGTTAATGAACCTCCAAAAAGTTCACTGGCTCAGGACACAAAAACAAAAAAAGACTTTGACTTGACCTTCAGGACTTTTTACATCAACCATTAATCCGTAAAATAATCAGCAGATTAACTGATGATGAGTCTTAGTGTGAAAGTCTCAAATGTAAAAATACTGACTGCATGTGAAGCAGCATGTTAAACATCTTTCTGTCCTCTTTCTCTCATGCTGTTCCATATCGAGTCAGCAGGTGTCCTCAGAGGACAGCTCGTGTCTACTGCATCCTGTGTGTGTGAGTGTATACTGTGTGTACTGTACGTATACACTGAACCCAAACACGGTGTCTTCATTGAGGTCTGAAGCTTCGGGAACGCAGGAGGGAAAAGGAGAACACTGCCCGTCATGAGCGAAGAGGCCGCTCTTCGAGAAATAAAGTGGATTACTTGAAAATAAAACGGCTTTGAGGTGTTAAAATGCATACTGTGTTACTCCAGTTCTCACAGCTCAGAAATGCCTTGGACTAACCCTTTAAAATGTCACATGAATTCATAGATTATCAAAAAATTTCACGCCCTCAGCCACAGTGGAAGAAAATCACCGCCTTAATAATCCGATTCTTGTTTGTTTAAACTGTGAAATCAAACCACTGGTGAATATTTAACGTTCAAACATGCAGTTATAAAAAAGCTAATTTAATTACGTCAAATTAAGGTCAAAGTCTCAGATTAGATCGGTGAAATTGAGACGCCAAACATCCAGCTAACGTTACCTAAACATCAAGTGAGCTTTGCACATTTCAAAGAGGTGAATTCAAACCACAGAAACACAAACAAGTTTTCAGAGTGCTCATTTCCACACAAAGTCTTCAGCAGCGGTTCAATTTCACAATTAGAGTTTCAGTTCGTTATAAAACTCAAATCATTTTGGCATTTCTTTGCTTCCACGTGCTGCTAAATCTCAAACTTTCACTATTTTAGCTAGCTGCTAACTAATTTTAGAATTAAGATAATTAAAAATGTGGTTGAACTGTTGCTAATGAAAAATTAAGTTTAATTTCTCCCTGTTTTCTTTAGGTACGTGTTTCCTCTTCAAAATGACCTTTGGTGTGACGTCGTCTAATCGAGTCCTGAAGATCTTAAAACAAGCGAAAGAAAATCTGCCAGAATTTGTCGAGATAATTTGGACAAATCGACCAGTTACAAGTCATTTCTCGATTGTACAGCAGCGACAAAACTCGAGCTTCGTTTACGACCTCGGAGTTGGCAAAACAATCTCACCTCGGAACTTTCAATCACATCTCATGGTCTTCATCAGTTGTCACTGTGATATGACTGAAGCTAAACGCCAACAGCTGCTTTTTTCAAAGGTCAAGAACGAACCTCGACGCCTGAGCAAAGACGGATGGGAGGTCGTTAAAGTGACTGCGGCGCAATTATTCTGCACGTTAACTGCTTTAATTACTGAGGAACTGATCTGAGCTGAGATGATTAGCGATTAAGTCAAGTGACAGAAACGTTTTTTGATAATCGATCTATGAAGCTTCTTAAATGTTGCTTTTTTTCTGTCCCACCTCACTGAAAGTGGAACATTCTTGCATTTTGGACATTCGAAGACGTCACACCTTTAACTCCTGAGAAACTGTGACGGGCGTTTTTTTTTTTTTTACACTTACTCTTTGACTCTTTCTTTGATCAAGCAATTCACTTTCAAGATAATCAGCAGAGAGAAAACAATCATTAGCTGCATCTTTTTGTACATTACCAGTGATTTTGTTACATTTCTAAATTTGTCGCCTTCTTTTTGCTTCTCCACACTTGAACTTGCACGGATGCAAACTGTCGGCCGGTCTTGGCATGTGGCGAAAAGAAAAACAAAACAAAAAACTGCAAATTTTCTCAGGCATTAAGGTCATTTACCCAGAAATCATTGGGACTACTGTTTAACAATTAATCCAACATGAAGCCGGGGCGAGAAACTAACTTTCCACCCAAGATCCATCCCCCCCAAAAAAAATTCACCAGCAGCTTTCATCTCTGGAGCTGACAAAGAATAGACGATTATACTATGACCTCTACGTGACGGTCGACTACTTCTGCCTACGTGTTTCAGTGTTGCTGTTTGTAAATGTTTGGCTGTATCTCTCGACGAGCCCGTTAAATACTCAGAAATACAGTTTGTCAAGAATGTCAGAGATCGCCTTCACCCCCAAGTCCAACCTCGGGAAAACCTTCCAGACGTGTGGAGGAACCCGGTGACTCATCCGACCGAGTAATGCGGTCAGGAGGAAAAAAAATGCTGATCCAGCTCTTTTCAGGGTTAAACCACTTATCAGGGTGCCGGTCAGGAGGGAAACGGCTCGGATGTATGGATGCATTGTATGGAGCTGGCGAAAGCCAAAACAATCCGACTTCCAGCGGTAATACTACGTGTCATTGTGTCAGGGGAGCGACAAAAGGCCTCGCATCGGACAGGAATGTGTTCTGTGCGTGCCAAGCTGCTTAGCCCAGTGACCTGTCGTCCACTTGGGTTCTTTTAAAATGTTTTTAACCCCTAAAAACGACTAAAAAGAACAAAAAAAAGGACACCAAACATTGTTTTTTTTCACATAGCACCATGCCATCGGTTTCCAGTTCTTAACACTTAATTGTAGTGTGTCACATTTCCATAGGGTGGTTTTTGTTTTGTTGTTTTGTTGTTTTCTTTCCCCTTGTGAGAGCGCTGATACGCCGTGTCCGGAAAAACAAAACAAAACGCTCGCGTGACGGCGAAGAAACAAAAACACGGCTGAAGAAGAAGAAGAAGCACGCAGACGTGACGTGAAGGTAAAGCCGTAGGATTGGCGAAGCTGAGGTATCTGTTCAGGTGACTCTTTTTTTTTTTTCCTACAGGGTGACCACAGTCTGTCTGAGGGACCGATGTCCGGTGTGTCAGCGTGTACGTGTACTGTACAGGTGAGGACCGTGGTGGCAGAAGGCACATATTGCCGAGGTGAGGTGAGGGGGGGAGGGCAGGTGGGTGTTTTTTTTTATGAGCGATGAACTCTCCTCCATCCAAAGTGTTGAAGCTCAGCCTTTTGTCTGCTCGTTGCAGCACAAAGAAAACACCGGGCCGGCTTTAGTGTTTTCACCAACCAAGCAGATTTTTTGAGTCAGAGGCTGGTCGGTCGTCGTTCGAACATACAGATCTGGACGTTCTTTGAGTGTTTTGCCAGCCAACAAGAGTTATGAGATGAGAGCAGGACCTCCACGTGATGATTGGTGCTTTCGACAGCGGCTGAAATCCAGCTGATTTCAAAATAAAAGACATGTCAGTGGGTGAGACCTGCCTCATCGCCCACCCCCCTTCTGAATCTCAGACTCGGACTGAGACGTGTTCCAGCGAACGGGCCGGCGCAGGCGGCGGTGACGGCGCTGCAGGCGTCGGCGTGGCCGGAGGGGGAGGAGTTATTGCTTTAAGCTCGTTGCCGGGGCAACTCTGGGTGCTGACGCCACGGTTCAAGGCGCCGGCGCGCAGCGGGGCGTTGGCGGGCAGAGCGTTGGGGTCGGTTCGGGGGATGTTGACGGGACAGGAGCGGGTGCGGGCGTGGCCCTTGTGGCCGCCCGGGTGGCAGACGAGGCTGCCCACGGTATCAACGGGCGACAGGTGGCGCTTGAGCCAGCGCTCCACCCGCTCCTCCTTGTACTTGATGGAGTACCAGGTGAGGAAGATGAAGAGGAAGCCGAGGAACTTGAGGCTGGCGGCGAGGCCGAAGTAGACGAAGCGCAGGGAGGTGACGTCGTACTCCCAGCAGGAGCCGTGGACGCCGCAGTCCTGCTGCCACAACATGCAGGTGGTGTCGATGACGGCGCCAAAGTAGATGGGTGTCGGGATGTAAGCTGAGTGCAGAGGAGAGAAAGTGAGGAGAGGAAAACACTGGATACTACATTTCCCATGATGCAAACAATCTTTTCTTGCCCTCCCTGCCCCACGTCTATCAAACTCCACGCCGCCTGCCTCTTCAGTTTTCTGACTGATTCATACTGACAGCAGCTTTGTGAACGTCGCGTACATCAGATCCAATTGACCTCCTCGTTCAGGAGCGCAGTGATGTTGAGGCATCAAACAGACAACATCTTGTTTCCTTGCGTTAAATCAGCTGATTGCTCAGCAGTTACAGAACGTGCACTGTGTTTACGATCGATGCGTTTAGCTGACGCTCTCGTCCTGCGTACGACTCGACTGACTGCTCATATTCTACCGTTTAATTTAGAGCAGGCAGATCTAGTAAAAATAAAATACGTAGTTTGATGTTTGGTCCTGTGGATTTTCTACTCACCGAGAGTCCTGAGGAGAACAAACTGCATTCCCAGAGCGAACGGTCTCTCCTGCTCCGCTACAGACCTGCAACACACAAAAAGCACACAGGGAGGTCGGGACTGAGGAACATTATAACAGAAGGCAGCAACATGAATGGGATTTACCACATAAAGCAATAAAATGATGTTATCATGTTTCAAGTTGGGAACATTCAAACTGAAACTCGATACAACTATGACGCTGACAGAGTCAGAGTGATCTGACGAACGATATTGTGGCGTACATTCTTTTTGTACCAAAGTATAAATAAAAAGTGTTTTCAACAGAACTCGTCTCGTCTTTCAAGAATTTCCTTCTGGTTTTTTCTTCTTGTTTCTCTGCTCAACATACAGCAGTAAGAGGTCACTGTTGTGGACCAGCATTCGACAAGAAGGAAATCCACACCTCCCAAACAAGAATCAAGAATTTCTACAGGTAGTTAGGAAGAAGAGCCTCACCAGTTTTCAGCAGGGTTGTCTAATATTTCTTAAAATATACATTTATGCTATCAGAACAGCTTTAAAGACGCCATAATTACAAACAAATTCTACACTTTGGGAATGTAAATCCAAACAAATACAGATTGGACAGATAATACAGGAAGTAAAAACAGAATTTGGTTTTTCATAATATGACACAAAAAGTTTAGACAAAAGTCTCCAAGAGGACGGTGAAGAGGTAAGGACTGAGTTAAAGAGTTTCTAATGTTATGAAATGTTTGTTTTTGCTGCTAAACACCAACTCAACTTAGATTCAGACCATGAATTCCAATTTTTAGAGAAATTTTTAAAACTTTGAAGACATCTCTAGAAAATCACATGGACTCAGTGAGTGAGTTTTATAGTCTGTACCTGAGGGTGACGATGATGGCGGAGGGCTGAGCGCAGGCGGTGATGAGCGTGACGATGAAAAGGAAGATGAGGAAGGGGATGAGGGTGCTGCAGGTGCGGTCGCACTTCCCCGACACGGCGTAGCCGTTCTCGTTCAGGTAGGTCTTGACGATGACGAGCTGCAGCTGGTTGCTGCCCTGACCGCTGGACGACGGCGTGATGACCTGCCGGCTCTGGACGCAGGCGCAGTCAGAGTAGTTACGGATCTGGAGGGAAGTTAAGAGATGTGCGAAAGTTCATCAGGAAGACTTTGTGACTTTAATTTTACTTGAGTTTAAGTTTTTATCACTGATGATCACAGATGTGACTGCGTTAGCGTTACCCCGGTGCTGTCGTTGGCCACGCTGCTGCAGCCGGCCAGGCAGGGGTTAAAGTACGTGATGCCATCGGAGCCGCAGACCGGAGCGTACTCGTGGATTTTACAACCGCAGTTCACGTTACAACCTCCGGTCAGGTTCCTCTGGGTCATGGTGAGAGTCGGCCTGGAGAGAGAAAATTCACAGCGGCTCTTTAGATTCAGAATTTTATTTCTTTTACCGTGTTTGAAGCGTCCACGCTCTTAATCCTGCATAACTTTAAGCCTTAATATAATCTGAACAGGTGAGTTGTATATAAATTCACCCTCAGTACAGTTGTCATGAACGGGGAAATTAGCTATAGAGACCAAAACTGTTTTTTGTACCAGGCTGTAAACATGTTTATTTCTGCTGTGAAGTTGGACATTTTAACATGGGGACTTATGGAGACTGACTCACTTCTGGAGCCAGCCTCAAGTGGACGACCTCACTTGTTCACTACTTCAAATGCACAAGCAGACCAACACTGCCCGGCTGAAAACAATATTACACAAGTTTATCTATAATATTAAAGAAATAAATGTTCCCATTCTTCACTGATTAAGTAAAGAGGGAAGGAAAAATGGAAGACGGTCAATAAAAGAGGAAACGAGTGAAGATGAGACGCGATAAAGAAGAGCTGGAAATGGAAAGTAAAGTGATGGATGAAGGCGGACAGAAAAGGGACGATGATGAGGAGAGATTAGAGGAAGGGAAAAGAGAGGATGATGGAGAAAGGTCGATGGATGAGAGACGGGATAAGACATTTTAGACAAAGAGGATACTGAAAGAACAAAAAGAACATTAACTAGAACTAAAGATGAAGAGAGGAGGGAAGGACAGACAGACAGACTGATGGAGGAAAATATAAAAGACAAGAGGGAGAAACACGAGAGAGAGAGAATAAAAGAGGGCGGTCAGCCAAAGATCCTCTCTTCCAAGCTGTCCTTGGACCTTTTCCATGGTTGCCATGTAATCGCTCTCAGGGACGCTGCGTCCAAAAGAAAACGCCTCCGTTCACTGGCTCGTTATCCTGCACCAATCTGAACACGCGCTTCCTCCCCGACATCGGCCACAGATGGGGTGATAAAAAAAAAAAAAAACTACCTCCGTCACGCAGGGGAAATGATTTAATACAAGAGAGGCCAAAAACGTAGTCAGCAAACGGCTGTCTGTGATTTAAGTGAAAGCTTTCAGAGACCCCGTTTACTGCGGGAGTCACAACGAGACCCGAGAGAGGAGTGACCCCACGGGAGGCGTCAAAGATGAAAATGAAATAAATAAATAAATATCAGTGACCATTAAAAAGAATCACGGATGGGTACTTCTGTCTTTGTATCAGCCGTGACAACACCCAGTGCAGTCTGGAGTCTGACTGTCAGACAGCAGACTTTGACAATGACAGTGAAAGCTGCTCGATGCTTTTATGCCAAGATGTGATCGTTTTATTGTAGCTGATGGTTTATTTGCTTTTTCTGTCTCGACCCAAAATATAAAATGCATGACACCGACACAATAATTGTTCCCACGGTCCACGGCGTCTTCTTCAGTATTATTTGAGGCATTTTTCACATTTTGCTGAAGAAAATATAATAACAACGATTGTTAATATTATATAATATATATATAATAATATTAATATTGATGATTGCACGTGGTGACCAACGTGAAACTATGCGGTGCACTGTGAGGTATTTATCCATAGTCAGTGTGTTAGCTACAGTAGACGGTGTTTAACCTCGCCGTCAGATGTCAGACAGCCTTTTTTCTTTGCCGCTAATCGTTGAATTGGCGTCTCACACTCTCACATTTATTATGCCGCGGAGCAGAGAGTTGAGAGATCAGACTGAAATTAGACTCGGTCTACTGTCTGACGGCAAAAACGAAGCAGGCAAAATGTTCGTTAAAGGTTCCTTGTGTCGGATTTAGGGGGCTTTATTTACATAACATGTTTTAATCAGCGTATAATTACCTGAAAATAAGAATCGTTATGTTTTTGTTACCTTACAATGAGACCACGTGTCTGAGCCACGAGTCCGCCATGTTTCTACAGTAGCACAGAATTGTGCAACCCGTGGCCACCATAGTATCTCATATTTGGAACAGGAGGGTGAGTGGTCCTTTAATATAGCGTACGCATGAATATATATTGATTTTTTTTTACGGGGCTAAACTACCTTTTTCTGGGTGACCCTGTGCACAGCAGTACAGCACTTCAGGACCTTTTATATTAGGGAGTTTGAGAGAGGACATCCATCAGGTAACGGCAGGCGGAGAATGAGACAAACAAAAGAAAAGGAGTGGGAGAAACAGACTATTAATGTGTGGAGATGACGCTACAGTGGTCACCAAGGCCGCTTCTTCCTCCACCCGGCCTCTGTCCTTCAGCCTCTTTCATAATTCAGTGTTTTTCTCTGTGGGTGTCTTCACAGTGTGTGCATCTTTTACTTCTGTCTGCTTGTTCTCTACCTTCCTTGTCTCCTTTATGCTCTGAGTGCGTCCTACACGATCACATCGCTGTGGAAACCGACACACCGAGCGCTCGACACACAGTGTATGTGTTCAGTTTAGATTAGACACAGAACAGACAGCATCGACTCCGCAGTGCCGTCGTTCTTCCTCGTCAGCAGTGATGCGTGACAACCCACCCGCTCCCCTCCACCCTCCCAGTTTCCCCTCCTCACCCGGTGGTGTAGGGGATGTTGATTCCTCCCAGGTTGATGCTCTCGCAGCCCACGATGAACAGCGTGGAGAAGCAGAGCAGGGAGACTCCGCTGCAGATCATGGCCAGCTTGGCCGACTCGCGAGCTCCCAGCTTCAGCTTCTTGATGATGTAGCCGCCCAGGACGATGCCCACGCCGGCACTGGGCACGATGATCACACCTGGGGGGTTAGAAGACATACATGAACTAATATACAGTTTAATGATGGTGCTAGTCTCATAATTTGGACGGAGCTGAAACTGAATCAGCTATAAACTGCGGTCTTTTGCAGCCGTGACTTTCTCCTCAGTGATGAGACGCTTCCTAAAGAAAATGCAGCAATCGCAACAACAGCCTCCTCCAGGCGGCCTTGCATTTCCATGACAGCACATATTTTTTTTTAGAGTGGGTGGCCCCGAAGGTGGTGGAGCCCAGGCAGAGTAAGTGCCTCTCAGTAGGTGTTAGATAATGTTTTGTCCTGTCCTGTGAAGCTTTGCAACCAGTCTCTGAGACCATTATCAGTCCTGTCTCACTGATATTATTAACACACCGTCTAGTCAAACACTTTTCTCAATGAAGACCTGTTTTGATGGACTAGCTCTTCACCTTCACCTGAAGACATTTGATTTTTATTTCACCCATCCGCTCTGTTGTTTAATTACTCTTCTACCTCTTTAACTCGAGACTGCAGGTGCAACATTCAGGACATTTTCTGCACAGGCTGCCGCTGCAGGTCGTGCATGCAGCACAATAAAAGCTGCCCAAAAATAAAGCCACATCGATACTGACAGCCCCGGAGGCTGGCTGTTTGTTTAGAGAGCAACAGAGTTTTCTATGAGCGAAGCGCACATTTTGAACATCAATATCACAGTCTGTCATGTTCATTTAAACGTGGGGAGTCAAAGTTACGCAGGATTAAGAGCGTGGACAGATGGCTTGTTTGAGCACCAGGCTTCATTCAGCCCGCCTCAGGTTAGCTGATGATCCCCGTCTTTGCCGACTGTCAACATGGCGGCGACCAATGCCACCACACTGAGCTTCATAACAGCTCCTCAGAAAACTGTGAGGGACATCACGGAGGACCCCACAGAGACCCAACAGCAGCGGATACCAAACCGGGGTCCTGTAACCTACACAAGTCCAAGGAATATTTTGATTTCACCCGTTAGAGGTTGGTAAAATATGAAAATATGTATGAGTGTCAGTTTTAATGACACTCAACGACTGAGACGGTTATGCAACGCGGCGCTAAAACATTTCAGATAAAGTCTTCCGGGATGGACGAACCGATGACGGAGTGACTGCACGGTTTCCAAAAATATAAACGTGGAGATTTAGTTGGATAAAATGAATTTGTTTGTTCAGTGTGTTTAAAAAGTTCAGCCATCAGTAACAGAGCTGCTCTCTGTGTGGAGAGTTCAGATGACTCACTGTACCTGCAGGTGTGACTAATGATGTGCTGCACCTTTGACGCCAGCAATCAGAATCATTTTTTTCAAAAGGTGAGTTAGAGACTTATTTTGTATTTAAACTTGTGAGAACTGCACCGAGCAAAGAAAACTCATGTTTCTCTTTCATATAGAGGAAAACAAGCTGGATGACAACACACCTCTCTCTGCTACAAACTCTCAAACTTCTAATGAAGGTTAGCTAGATAAAAATAGACAATTCTTTGTTGTGATAGTGAAATAACACAGATATATATTATTTTAGCGTCTGCGTATCTAACACGTCAATCAAACCTAAAGAGAAAAGCAAAAGGCGCCACATGAACCTCCAAATGTGGAAATACTTTTGTTATCAGCGGCTACAGAATACCAAAATAACCTTCATCGCTAAAAGAGGGCGTCCGTTAGGAGCGAAACATTCCTCTCAGGTTCTTGACTTATCGGCGGCGAGGCGCCTCTGAGTGGCTCTCTATCTTTGAGATACGCTCTTCACTGACTCAGGATTTCTTTGACACAATGCTACACTCCTCTTCGATTGGCCATTTAACTTATATAACACAGGAAGGAGTTAGTCTACAGAAGGATCACATCGTCCACAAAGAAGTGACGTATTTTTAGTCATGATGGAGGCTCTGATGATGATGATGCCCCAGAGGATGATTATGATGATGGTACAAAAACTCATGACTGCAGTTTGAGGCTTCCCGTTAACAGTTTTACAGACTCTTTTTTAACGGAGGTTGGTAGACATTGGTAGCGAGGCGGACTCGTCATATCGTGTTCAGCTCGAAGATCGCGTGTGGTGCCAGAAGAAAAGGCCAAATCAAAAAGGGTCTATCCTCGGTATGATGGCTGTTTCACGACATCGCAGCACGTCAGTGTCCTCCGTCAGCACTCCTCGTTGGAGGGTGGAACAGCTTCGTAAAGGGTTTGGGGCTGACAACTTGTATAACTGTACGAAACAGACAATCCGACATTCACACCTGCATCAGGCCGTGACTTCACAGGCTGACAGAGGTGAGAAAGAAACCAGGGTTGACCCAGTTGACTCTCACACTCTCCCCTTAGCTTTCTTCACACAACTATTTGTGGCACTTTTTGTGTGAACACCTGAGTGTAAGAATAAGAGAGACGCTGTTTTAACGATATCGTGTCTCTGTCCCTTCCAGTGTGGCCATACAGATAGAAACGCTTCTGATTTCCATCGAGCTCGGACAACACGTCGTATAACTGCTTCTTTTTCCAGCCTAACCCGTCATGAAGCTCTGCATCATCACACTCCTGAGCTGAGCTTCCATCAACCAGCTTCAGCTAAAGGAAGTACCCACACCAACAATAGCATGTTAGTGTGCTAACTGCAGCCAGGTTATTAACTACTGGATGTAGTTAGCACGCCAACGTTAGCAAGTAAAGCTCACAATTAGCATGTTAAAATGTTTTATGTGCCATCTGTGCTGCCTGTATGCCTGTTTAAGCATGCGTGTGCTAAAGCGTGGGGCTGTGTGTGTATGTAAAGTGCATTTGTTCTACATATGTGTGTGTGTGTGTGTGCTGCACTCAGTGCTCTGTGTCCCAGGTGCCCCTTTCATTTGAAGACCAGCAGTTTCTTTATTATTAATGCGTGTTGGCTTGCAGCTCCGGGCAGACAGCCTCTCCTGCTCTGCTCCGAGATAAAACCAGCCGAGCAGAGCAGAGCGGCGCTGAACAGGCTGAAATTAAAGTCCTGGGTGTTTGTATGAATATTCTGGTCTGTCTGCATCCTGTCTGTGCTGCTGCAGAGATATTAAAGGGCAGTTCAGAGAAGAAGGAGGAGGAGGAGAACAGTTTTGTCTCAACTCCCTCCCAAATCTGAGAGTTTAAAGAGAGCAGTACGTGCAGGAATCACGAGGAAGACGTCGGTTTATTCCCGACAAAGATGCTCACCGGTGTAGATGCTGGCGCTGGAGGCCGGGATGCCAAACTGAGACTCAATGAACTTTGGGATGAAGGTGATGAACGCTGTGACTATGGCGCTCTCTGCCGTGTAGGACAGGCTGACGAACAGGAAGGTCACGTTGCTGAGGATCCTCACTGCTGCTTTGGGCAGGTCTGAAAGAAGAGAAGCAAACATCTCATTGGACATTTAAATCACACGTTGGTCAAATGAAATAAGCATATAATTTCATAATCGTTTAACCTGATGATTATCGGTCAGTTTGTCAGACATGTCCAACCCAAAAATCCAAAAATATTCAGTTCATAACTTCCAGTTTAGTGTTCAGGTCTCAGGAAACCAACAAATAATCACACTGGAGAGGCTGGAGCTGGACAATTTTGGCATTTTTCAGCAATTAATTATTAAAATGGCTCCAGATTAATTAGTCTAATCGTTGCAGTTCTACTTCATCTAAACTTTAATCAAACATTGACGTCCAGCTGGACTCTGGGAAGCCCTCCATTTAGAGCTGACATCATCACTGACATCATCAGCCGTCATGTGGCAGTGTTTTCCGGTACCTTTGATGTCCTTCCCGAAGCCCATGGACGAGGTGACCGTCTGGCTCTTGTTGTTGTTGCTCTTCTCCTTGAGGACGTCGTCGTCGCTGGACATGTCGTCCAGGCTCAGCTTTTTCCTCCTCTTCTTCTTCTTGTGTCGGGGCGGCAGCTTCTTGGGGAAGGTGAACATGGGGAAGATGACGAGCAGCATGGCCACGGCGCACAGCAGGAAGCCGCTCCACCTGCACAGACGAGGGAGGGAGAATACATCCGTGATATAGAGGTGAACTCAGCTGAGTCAGTCATGGAGGAGACACTTTAATCTGCGCTCTATCAAAGATCAGTCGGCATCAGTTTATCTGCGTGCCTCATTATTGTGCACGTAAGTAAATAAATAAATGAATTAGAGTCAGGCTTGTGCAAATTCACTGGTACACTCATCCGTCCTCTTCCTGCTATCATCACCTATAATTCATGTAGGACGCCCGCGGCTGTTAGATAGTGAGTCACTGGTTATGCTGTCAGCTCGAGGACGGCATCACCGAGAGCTGTAAATAGATGACTAACTGCATCTCATGCATCTCAAACAGATTTACAGATGGATGCAAGATCACAAAAACTTCACCCAAAGAGCAAACATGCATCTTATGTAACGCGATGCTGCAGTTTGCCTGTGAAGCTTCCTGCTCACAGTATAACTCCAAATGTGGACGACTGTTTTTATTGATTGCAGTTTGCAGTTATCTCCTCTTGAGTCACTCGATCGCTCTTCTTTTAGCACAGAGATGAGCAGGAGCAGCATTACAGAGAGAGTAACATCATCATGTGCTGAGACGTCCACCACTGGAGTTAAGACACGCGACGGGAAAATAATAATCCAAATTTATCTTTTAAAGGTCCAGTGTGTCGGAATTATGATGGCTCTATTTACAGAATATGGCAGAAGTGAAATATAATATTCATAACTCTGTTTTCATCAGCGTTTAATCACCTGAAAATAAGAACTTTATGTGTTTGTTGCCTTAGAATGAGACTTTTATATCTACAGACACCGCAGGTCTCCATGTTCAACTGCCATGTTTCTACAGTAGCCCAGAACGGACAAACTAAACTAAACACTGGCTACACCACTAGATGCCACTAAATCCTACACACTGGAGCTTTAATCAAAGCTCAGTATGCAGCCGCAGTGCTGACCAAAAAGAGCATCCAAAGATGGCGTAAAGTGTCAGATTATTAGGATGACTTCCTGATCTATCCTCAATCTGTGAATGTTCTTTATGTACCACTGTCACACTGAGCAACTTGGAAAATTATGGCTTTTGCTTCTGTCAACAAATCCCTCAACGTGTCCCCGTCTATCAGTACTTTCTGACTTTCACGTCGGTTCCTGCAGCCACTAAATGTACTGTTTGAACAGACGTCAGTCCAACGAGAGGAAGGAGCGCATTTGTTAGGAACTATTTTCAGCTGCAGATTAATCCACATTTGGTGGATTGAGGCATCGAGTCAAGATAAAGTACAGTGTGTGTGTTCATGGTGATGAAGGAACGTGTCACCCAGTGTGGCTCAGTGATGCCAGTGAAGCAAATAAAGAACATCATCATAATGTCCAAACTAAAGTACTGGTATCATACACATATAAAGGTATTATACAGCCTGATTGTCCTCACCAGTTTCCGATGAAGCGGGGGTCGCTCTGATCGATGTTGACGACAGTCTTAGGGTCCACGTAAAAGCCGATGAGGACTCCTCCCAGCAGGTAACCGGCCGCTGGACCCAGTGCTCCCATCACGTACATGATGGCTGAGGAGAGGAGCAAAAAGAAGATGAGAAGAGCGCACAAACTTTTTTTTTGGCCACTAGGGGGCATAAAAACATTAAAACAAGCTGACACCACATATTACTGTCTGCATAGTGCAACAATCGCCTTTTTTCACATCCAGCAGACACAAAGAGCAACATGGGATTCATTTCTGGAGTCGTGTTATTGTCTGCTTGATAAACGCACTCTGCTGTTAGCTCTGGTTTGGTCTCCACCAACTCTGACTGTGTGTCTGCTGTTTGCACAGAGCCGCCTGTGAAGTTAATGTGCATTTACACCAAAAATATGAGCTAAAACAGGCAAAAAGGCTGCAGAGTTGGTCATATTTGTCTGTAATCTGGACTATGAGGGACTGTTTCACATTACAGAGAGATTTCACTCATTGTGAATATCAAAAATATGAATTAATGCAGTTTTAATGAGCTCTAAACAACACACTAAAGTAAAAAATCATCATTTTGTTGCCTTCACTTGGACCTGAACTCTGGATTGGACAAATCATTTAAAACATAAACCAGCAGATTTTATTTTAATTCAATATTTTATTTATACTAAGCTCTAAAGCTACTTTGTCTGTCACCTGATTGGTCAGGATAGACTCAGAATAACTGCCAGTTACCTGCCAGCATGGCCGCTTGACCCACTTTCACAGCTCAAACTTTTCAGTCTGACTTTTTGCTCCAAACTTTTACTCACTTTTTATTGTCTATTGAAAAGTTATCAGGAAAACACACACAGTGCATGAAGAAAGAGACATTTTAAACCAGCTGTGTCGTCCAATCACTCTCCGGGACCATCTCTGATCGTCTGAGCAGAACTACTATATGGCAATGATCCAAACTCGGTGCCTAACTTTAACCCTTATGCAACGCTTTGAATCGAACTAATCTAGCATTAAGAGCGGGGTACAAAAGGCCATGTGTGTGGGGGGTCATGTGTGCAGATCATATGACCGTGTAATAAGGGGCTTGCTTGAGGCTTGAGAATAAGATTTCTCCAATTAGAGGGAATTAACATCTTAAAGTCTTTGGCCAAAGTTGAAAGTAAACACAGGAATCTGGTGGCGTGACTTAAAAACTCAAAGCTGGACCAGGCACTGGACCAGACCGAACGTTATCTAACTGTCCTGGGAACAAACTGGGAGCTCTGGGTTCATGTCGGCCGCCGTTTCAAGGACGTCTCGTTTAGTTCAATCACCAACGTTCACCAATAAGATGACAACTTGAGAGCGACGCATCGACTATTTAGAAAACTGACTGAAACTAGAGGTTAAATTCCCTCCAAATTACATCACATGATCTATTTTATTTTATTTTTCTATTTTATTTTAATGATTCACTCTTTATAAAATATAACAAAAGAATAAAATTCCATAACTTTTTCCCTGGCTTATGTCTATTATATCTATCTTTTGTCTGAAAGATAATCAAACCTCAAAAACATGAAACTTACATTGAAATAAACAGTAAATCTGCACATTTGTGACGCTGGAGGCTGATTTGACCTGATAAATACATGTGATGTGAGTTTTTGTCGATTTCTTCCCTGTTAAAACTCTAAAATATTCCACATGTCAGCATCAGTGTGTGTACTGCAGTTACTCATCTTCACAGACGCATATTTTCAGATTTTCTCTCCATCACGACTCTCCACTCGATTATTACATCATCTGACTGGGATAGCCAGAGCTCGGGATGATAACAGCGTCAGGATTGAGGGCTTGGGCTTTTCCAAGGGGACCCAGCCAGCGGCATCGAGGATTAATCCCTTATCTAGCAGGAGAAGAGGGAAAACCCTCGGCTGGCGGACTGCCTGCGTTATGCAACGTGATGCCGACCATCGGCAGGCGGATAAAAAAAAACATGAACAGACTGCTGGCGTGCGGAACGACCGGGCAACGATGACATGTGAGAGGCCGGAGAGAAAGTGAGAAAAATGAAAGACAGACGACGAGAGAGACGGAAAAATGTTTGAAGTAAATTTCGGGAAAAGAAATTGTGTATTGTGCTTCTTTTGTTGCAAATATCTTGAATTATGACAAAAAGAGGTCTGCATGTGTTTTAATCAACTACCTTTATGCAAATATATTCAAGAGAATGTGAAATAATTGCATAATTAATCAAGCAACAGTTACTCTAATACATCATAGCACTCAAACATCTCTGTGGAGCTGCACAGATGCTACTAAATGATCATAAAAATATTAGAGGAATATTACAAGCAGCAGTGTGTCTCTATGATCCGCTATGTTTGCTACTTATCATTAATCATGAAGGTGGAGTATAGAAAAGAGGATTTATAGAAGCGATATTATAGATCCAGAACGAAACAATCAGTGGAGCGAGACAGAAATTACAAATTCATCTGCTGCTACTTCAGTATGACTGACAGCGCCATGCATTTATCGATACACAGCACAGTTCAGCTGCTGATAATTCAAATTCTAGCTTGCCCAAACTTCAGTCAGATAAACGATCAATGAGTCAGGCAGACATACACAACATATTCAACTAAGCAATCACTTCTGCCCCTGCACTCTCTCTGCTACTAAGGGGTGGAGAGAAGGGGGACGGCATCCACCCTCACATCGCCTACTGGGTAATGTTGTCATGGGTAGGTTGCAAATGTTCACAGGGTCGATGCACACAACATGACGAGAGCAAGCAACAAACTTCTGTGGTATAACTACAACGGCTCTTCAGAAACCTGTGGGTGACGTCACGGAGACTACGACCAGGTTTGATACCGTCTGTGGACCCGAGTGAAAGAGACAAACGGAACAAAGAATGAAAAGCAAGAGAGATGAGACGAAGAACTATCAAATAAAAAGAGAAAGCCATGATAAGGGAAATAGGACAGGATGAGAGGAGGAAGTCGAAAGCGACAGAG
Source organism: Argyrosomus regius (assembly GCA_946959425.1). Lineage (NCBI taxonomy): Eukaryota > Metazoa > Chordata > Actinopteri > Sciaenidae > Argyrosomus > Argyrosomus regius. The sequence continues at coordinate 25,639,222 of OX336892.1, read as the reverse complement.
CGATGGAGGATGTGCTGATGGAGGCAAATCTTCTTTTGGTATCAAAGTAAACTGATTTTCAGCGTCGTCATCCCCGTCGATCTCCGCTCTGCATTTTCAACCTGTTTACCGAAAGTGGGCCACGACTTCCTCCCATTTATCCAGTAAATCCACCAATCCGCAGCCTGAGGCCTGATACTGTCTGCAGCTTGTGTTAGGCTTCTTTCCCTGGAAACTTGCATAAACAGTATATGATCCAGAAATGAAAAATATGTGGGACAAAAAACCAAAAAAACTTACTTATCTCTCTCGATGCGAGTAACTGTGATGATGAAGACTTTCATCAATGGCGTTGATCAGACGGGGTCAGGGGTTTGTGTTTACCTCCACCAGGGAAACCTTGTGCATCGACGCTTCATGAAACACCACAGACAGAATAGTCAGGATGTTCTGACCTTATTTGCCGCCCTCTATAACAGCGTTCCCCAACCACCGGGCCACGTACCGCATTATTAGAGTCTGAAAGATGTTTTATTTTTGAAAAAAATTACCGGATACATCGTCAGTGCGTCTTGAAACATCAGACATGTCAACGCGATCACGGCGGTCATGTGATGCGTTACCCCAAAAATGAAGCCCACGAGCAAAAATAAAACACAAACACCAAAACAAAATGACGGAGTAGACTGGACTTAAGGAACACACCCTGTGACACTTTTGACACCATGATTGTTGACATCACTGACCCATGAAGACGCTCTCTTTACGTGTCATCTCAAAGCTAACGTTGGTCAGGTTTAACACGCCTCGTGGTCGAGTTACAGCAGAACCATCATCTGACATAGCGACCCGTTTCAAAAGACAGACATGTAACGTATCCCGATCCCTGCAGAACTGCCATCACTGCTGAAGTTAAGTGTGCCTTTTAATACGGTATGTCGTCTGTTATACAACGGGCAGACTCAGCCGAGCAGTCTGATCTGGTCAGATCTGGTTTAAGACACAGTCTGAACTGCGCTGTGAGTCAGCTGCAACACCAGCTCTGCTAGTGAGCAGATAGCTAATTAACAGTTATACTCTTTTATCTGTGCACATAACGGAGAGGCAACCTTTTATTATAATAATGCGCTGAATGGATTGTAATACTCTAATATGTTATAATACGCTCAGCAGGGTTCTTAACTGTGATTATGGGCACTCTAGTGCTGCCAAGGTGTTGATTGATCACCATCACACACAGTGTGAGTGTGCAGAGAGCCCACTCAGGTACTTCACTAACAAAAACCATCTGTAGTCCGGCTCTCTACAGTCCTGATTACATGAGTCTGGACCTGCTGGGCCGCCAGCGACACACATCATAACACAGCCAGTAAAAAGAGAGATTGATGGCAGCTGTAAATTAGAGGAAAAAGCTCTGTGAGTGTGTCACTGCCCGCAAAAACAAAATGTAAAATGTAATTTTGAAATTACCGTGAGCCTCAATCAACAAGCAAAAAGCTTGTACGCTCTCGATCCATTTCACATAAATCAAAAACATAAATCTGGATCGGAGCTGCCGAGTTGATTTTGTCAGTTGATAAATTAGTTTATTTCTGACTGAAGCTGCATTTCTTCGTCCCGGACACACAACAGCAGAGATAAACGCAGAGAGAGAGAGAGAGAGAGAGGAGCCATGTGACGTAGTGTTTGAGGAGACAGACAGACCGACGGTTGGACGGACACAGCTGAGGCCAGGCCGGGCCGGACCGTGGGGAGATGAAAGAGGGGAGAGGACACAATGAAATGTTATGAAGGGGGGGGGTGACGGCGTTGTCACGGCAACCTGCTGACACAGCACCGCCTTGTTACAACTTCCCAACGGGCTGCCAGCGCCGACATCGGAACTCCCTGCCTCCATGAACTCTGTGAACAGGCTTCATGCTGCTGATCCTGAGTTTAACATGCTGCTGATAGTCACTGCTGGACAACACGACATGTCAATCTACAGCTTAACATTCACAGGTAATAAAAACGCGGAGTGAATAAAGAGATTTGGCATCACAATCCCAGAAAGGAAGCGACACAAGAAACAGATTTTTGAAAAAGAAGAGTTGAAATCGAAGAGGCAAACGTCGAGATATCCTGACAGATAGTAGCTAGTATGTGTTGAGCTGCAAAAAGACTGGATCTTCACTTCCCATAATGCAACTTTATTAAATTATCTCTTCATTAGATCCTCTCTGCAACACCAGTTTGCAACCACTGACCAGTTTACTTCCTCCTCTCGGCTAATCTAAAAATTGGCAAAGACGTGGATCATCGGCGGACCTGAGGTGGGCTGAATGATTGCCTGGTTGCTCAAACAAGCCATCTGTAACACCACCCACCTGTCAATCAAAGCGTCCACGCTCTTAATTCTGCATAACTTTCACAAGCCTCAAGTGGACGAGAAGAGGAACTGCAGTTTTTGGGCACTTCTTCTGCATTGGTTCCACTTCGCAGCCGTGGTACAGTACTTGCCGCTTGTTTGCAACACAAGCAACCTGTCTCCAAAGCCAGTAAGGAGGTATTTTGTCAAACTAAGGAGACGTTACAGTAACAGTAGCGGTTCCAGCTATAATGAGCAGAACTGACCTTTATGTGAAAAACAGGTGGAATTCCCCTTTAAAGTAGTTTACACCTGCACTATTGCATTAAATGAAAAAACGATTTAAGGAAGGAAGTACAGTGTACATGTTAATGACTCATTCAGAGAGGAAGAAGAAGTGGAATGTCTCTAAGTGTTACAGCCAGACCAGCTGTCAAATGTTTCATTAACCAACCCTGAAAAGCTCATGAATGTTCACAACTTGTTAAATGGCATGATGTGGTTCATTTTCTTTCTACAATGTATTTGGCTGAGTGACACAGACAGAAGACGGACCGCACGAGGACAGAACACAGCGTCGGGTTTCAGTGCATTTCAGTTTGAGCTTTGTTAAGCCTGACAGTCAGTTTCTCACAGTCTCTGCAAAGCAAAAGTACAGAGATGAGTAATCTGCAGGCTGAAATTAATACAGGTTATTTGACTTCCTCTGAAACACAACAGGAAACATATTAAAGGTCAAAATAATTAAAAAAAAACAGTATTGGTAATATTATGTTACTGATCTACATAAGCCTAAACCAGCAGCAAACCTATGACACTACAGTAGAGACATCAGGACGTCTAACTGCAGGAGCCGAAGTGTCAGAGGTGTACGTAACCAGAATATCCCAAATTCCAGATTCCAATTCCAGACGAAGGTCTTTGTCAGAGCTGGTCAGCCACTAATCAGATGATTGGCGGTTCGATCCCCGGCTCCTCAGTCTGCATGTTGAAGTGTCCTTGAGCAAGACACTGAACAGCAAATTTCTCCCAAAGGCTGCAGCACCTTGGAGCGGTTTGCATCTTGTACGGCAGCCAATGCCGACAGTGTATGTATGAGTCCATCTTAACTGGGCAACATCAATGGAATGCCTCGATATATCCAATTTACTGCAAGGACTAAACATTAATTTAATTTTATACTTTTCTAAATATCTTTTAGTCACATTAAAAAAGGTAAACAAACCCCTCAGGAGGTCAGAAATGGTCAAACAATTCTGTGAACTGACAGACCAGCAGCCTGAGAATAATTTAATGTTCTTTAAGGTTTGGTGTTTTTGCTGGATCAATGCATAAACAATCAGTTATTGAAATTATTGTTGATGAATCCATGTAGACTGATTAATCTATTAATCAAACAATTGTTTCTGCACTTCATGCAACTTTCAGCTGTTTATAAAATAAAATTTCAGATCAGCATCCTAAGAGAAAAGTAGTTATTAAAAATGATACCATTTGGTAAATGTTTTTATCCGAAGTGCCTGCCATGAGTGCATACATCATGCTGTTAGTGACCCCAGCAGATGTTGAACCACTAACTCTGCCCTGCTCTAACTGTTCAGCACTTTGTCTATCACACCGGCTGATAAAAGCCGTAAAGTCGTTTCCATTCACGCTCTTCCCCTCCTTTTGCCGACCACGGCTCGATCGATACTCGTGAGCACGAGCGGTTCCCTGATAAACCAGGAAACATGATAACCAAACCTCATGACGTTTTGCTGCTGTGTGGTTTGGAGCACGAGAGTGGACGCGAGGCTCTAGAGAACATCTGAAGCTCTTCAGTGTCCATTTATGACAGTGTGAGTGCTCCGTTTGCAATCTCTGACCTGTGAGATTTGGTTCTACGGCGCAAAGGATTAGCAGATGGTTTTGATTTTAGATTTATTGTTCATCAACTGTTTTATCGATTATCTTTGAGTTTTTCTCAACTAATTTAGACATTTGATTGATTTATTGATAATGAAGTAGAAAGTGGTTCACTGTTTTTCAAGGCAGACTCTAAATTTAACATCGTTTCTCATGATCTATAATGTTGCACAGTGCAACCACACACGCCACATGACAGCTTTAGATTCGAGAATCTAAACACTCTTGTTTCAGAGCTCTTCATTGCCGTGGAACCAACCAACAACCAACCAATCAGAGCTTTGTACGCAGGATTTAGATCAGGTAAGTCATCTTCCTATGCTGGAACCAGAAAAACGCCAAAATCCATCAAATATATCGACAGAGATGTTGATGAAATTTACACAGTACTAAAGACACAGCTAATGGAACATGGATGACAACCCACAGTCGTCCATTAAATGACAAAAACCACAGATCCGAGGTCACATGACGAGCAGCTCTGTCTGAAGCATGCCAAACACAAACTGGCTCTGTTAAACTCGGTGAGGACCATATTGCGTCTCTGAGCTGGCACATTAATATTTCAAGTGGCAGCACCGCGGAATGGGAGCCAAACAGAGCGTCTCTTATTGGGGTTACAAAGCAATATTGTGCTGAATTATTCTAATGGATGTCTGTTACGCCTTTGGGCATGATCTCATATGTAGGCTAATGCAAAGCAAAGCAGCAGGGCCAAAATGGACCAGAATGTTTGTTCTACAGGAGACAGCAAGTGTGCTGAACCCATACCGGCACAAAACATCATAGTAAGGCCATAAATTAGGCCAGATTTAGCACCAAAACTATCTATAAGCTGCGTCTTTTCAATACCAGTATCTGCGACCCACCTCAGTTGGTTTATGTGCTTCGAAATATGTAAAGATTTTTTCAGTTTTGGCTGTTTGGCTGTGGGGATCGGAAGTTTGCACAGGATGTGTGCCTTTCTATGTCTGACTTCCGTTCAGCTCGACGTGGGCTGCTCGCAGCGTCCGTTAAAAAATAGAACAGCTACGTATTCACGGCAGAGCCGAGCGGAGAGTTGCTTCTGGGATGCTTCTGAAACATTGACTAGAACACGTCACATCCGTGTCCAGCGGAACTTAGCCTTTACGATGAACTGGAACATTGACTGCATGCCAGATCTTATCATCCAACATTAGAGTTGGCCCTCACTGAGGCTGAACGGGAGCAAAGTCCTGCAGCAAGGTTCCAAAATCTGGTGGAAAGACTGAAATCAGAAGGGTGGAGCAGCAGATCAGTGCTCTGGGCGCAATGGTCAGGGGTCCACATAGTTCTGACCATGTGGTTTAGCAATAGTTACCACCACTAATAGCAGTATTAACATCAACCGTCTTGTTGGAATCCCAGTTTAATAACAAATAACCAGGAATAGACACCATCTTTGACCCGCTGTCCAAACAGAATATGTTGCATTGTGTTGCTGCTGGGCTGGCTGGCCTCGCTCCCAGCGGGCATGGCCATCTGACTCAAGATTCACTAGAAACCAAAGTTTAAATCTGCATCCCACTTGGCCGTTTATCTCCATTAGCAGCCGAGATAAACCAGGAGACACCTTTGATCTGAGGGAGGAGGGATTAACCAGACAAATGCTGAACATTGATTTCAGTCTGAGTTCAGCATGAGTCCATGCCAGGAAATTCTGCTGCTGCTTTTGTGAGTACTTGATCAATCCGTGTTTTAAAAGTGTCTGCAGTGATAAAGCATCAGGCTAAATGAATACGGCAGTAGTCTATCTGGATGGCGTTCCTGCTGAATCCACAGTACAGCTGCAGATTTACAAGACATCATCTGTCTCCGCTCATCTCATGTTCTGCCTCTAACATAATAACCTAAGTAGGCTAAGTAGCATAAGAGGCCTATCTGTAACAGTCAGCCCTTTATGCACACTTCATGGTCAATATCAGACACACTGTACGTTTCAGACAAAAGAGTGGGAGATAGTCAAATCTGGAGCCAGCTGGACTTTGCTGGTTTGTCTTTTCAGGATACTGGACTGAACTGTGATGGGTTTTTTTAAATGGACGGTGTCCTCATTCCAGTGACTGGAGAAGCTGTCAGCTGCCATTAAATTAACCGACCACACCAGCATGTTTCTGCTCTGCCGTTGCTGACCGTAAACTGTTAAGGCCGGCAAACAAACGTCTTCATTCAGCAGTCACCAAAGCAACTGAATACCAAAGTTTACTGGTCAAGTGGGTCTTGCCAGACAAACACTTTTTTGGTCGCTTGCCAAAGTGGCTGGTGGAGCAGAAAGAGTTATGGCCAACAACAACAACAACAACAACTGAAGACCATTTTTACTGGCTGAGCTTAATTAAAGTTTTTATTCATACAGATTAGATGTTAAAATTCCTCCACAATAAATTGTCAGTGCAGGAAAATCAACGAAGAAAAACTATGTTAAGAGGTGCTTTGATAAAAGTCAAAGTCAGTTAATCATTGAGTCTAAAATGGGTCATAAAAAAGCAACAAAGGCTGAGATATCAAACTGATGCCCCATCACCATCATCATCATCATCAGGGTTCATTTGTCAGGCTTGTTAAAGCTCCTGCAGAGCCACAGAAGATGTTATACAACTGTTTCCGCCAGGTCGGACTAACCATGATGAGTAAAATCTGAGGAACTGCTCCTTTAATTTAGGACGACAGTCGGACGTTATGAAGAAGAAAACTACAGCCAGATTTTTTGTATTTTTTCTTGAGCTTTCTTATGATTAAGAAGTTGTTAAAATCATTTTTGGCCCTCGTCCATGCTTCCCAGAGCCCCGCAGGTAATCCTGTACCACCGACTGGCTGCTCCACAAATACTCAACAGCGTTTGGCAAGTCACTGGATTAATTGCACCACTCTGGCTACTTAACTTTTAAAAATTTCACTTCCCCAACACTATTCCAGGTCCAGATTCTTTTAATGTGACATACGGGAGTGATGTTGATGAAGGTTTGCCTATAGAGTGTACTGTATATGGGAAGTTGTTGCTGGACTTGGAGTTGCAGCCAAAGGGGGTACATTTTTAAACTTGTATAACCTGTAAAGTGTCCGATCAGATTTCACTCTCCAGCAGGTGACATCGTACCACCAACCAGCTGCTCCACTGATCAAAGCGTCTCTCTATCTTTGCTACTCTGGTTGTTTTAAGAAGAAAAAGGCTCGGTTCAGAGCCGAGCGTCTGCGGGACTTCTACTTTTTTCCACCCCCCGACGGCAGGAATGCACATAAGACCTTCCCCTCGTCCCTCCGCCTGCCCTACTCTCTTTCATAACCCAGCTCTCATTTGTTGGTTTAATTAGGCTTTACCTTGTTTGAGTCCACTGGGGCGAGAACTTCTGGGGAAGCATGTGAAAGGGAACAGGAACGGGGGAGCATTTTGAAGGTCACGCAGTTGATTTGGCCGCGGAACAATCTGGAGCAAGAATCTGACATGTAGGCCATGGCGGCGGCAAATACGGGCACCGCAGGAACTCGATTGTTGTTTTCAACTTCCTGCTGACGAGATGCTGAACTTCACACAGCTGCCAAATGCTAAATATACGTGCAGGCGTACATTATCTACAGCCGCTGACAGAGCCTGATTAGTGTATCTTTGGGCTGCAGATTATCATATTTTAGACAACAGCATGCTTCAAACTTAGTCTGTGTTTGATTATGACAATGCCCCCGTGTGCAAAGCCAGGTCCATCAAGAAATGGCTTGCCCAGTTTGGTGTGGAGGAACCTGACCGGCCTGCGCAGAGCATCGGCGTGGCATGGACCTCACTAATGCTCTTGTGACTGAGAGGGAGCAAATCCCTGCAGCCAGGTTCAACATCTGGTGAAAAGCCTTTCGCTAAGACCAGAGGCTGTTACAGCAGCAGATTAAGGCTCAGAGTTTTTGAGTGACGTGCTCAGCAATCACATTATGGGTTTGCATACTTTTGGCCACTTAGTTAGTCGCAAATGTGTGATGTTTGTAGTTTTATCTGAAGTTATCCAGTGATGTTTATTGTCTTTTTAATATTTAACGTTTGATATTCAACTTTAAGATCACCTGTAAATATCACACACCTTCTGTTATCAGACTGGACTCCTAAAAGTTTGCATCACCATCAGACATAAGAACTATCGATTAACAGAAAATTAATCTGCAACTTTATTGCTAGATACAGCAACTTTTAAGACCCTCTGAGTGACTTTATTTCTAAAAAATGACTACGTATTATATCATGATTCATTCCCACGCATGCTGCATGTCGAGGTCTCTAAGATAATAAGGGTGTTCCTATAAGCATGTTCATATTTAGTTTGATCTTTTAAATATTTGAATAGTTTGTTCAAATAATTCTCTTCCCTTTGTAGAACTTTACTTTAAACATATGATGTGCCTGTAGTAGTAGTAGTAGTAGTTAATGATTATTTGACAATTCTCCATCCACCTTATCTGTTGTAACTGACACAACATCCATAGTTTATGCAAATGAAATAAAGTGCGATGCAAATGAATGGCCTTAAAGGACCGGTGTTGGATTGAGTGCCATCTAACGATGTAGTCTCCTCACGCTTTCCTTTCTAGTAGTCTAGTAGTACGGCCTAGTTGGCATTAGCATTAGTCAGCATAGCTAACATTATATTTAAATTATGCCATATTCTGCAAATAAAGACGCCTAAATCCTTTAAAATCACAATAATGGTGTTAATCACAACCTAAGCCAGGTTTCGTTGGGAGCGACTGATGTAAACAGCTGATCACTGTAACTGTCAAAAGTCAATAGTGAAAGGCTGCAGGGAAAACGCAGGTTTTTCCATCATTTGAGTCAACGCTAGTCCCTTTTGGCTGTGGCGGTGTGGGCCGAAAAGTTGAGCAGGATCACACTTTTGGAAAAGCGCAGCCCGACGTCACGCTGCAGCCGCCAACCAGAAGCTCAGACCGGTCAAACCTCCACAGTCAGCCTGAAATGTCTCTAAACTCTGACACTCTACCTGCTGTGATCTGACTTTGTTTATTTCATGAAGCAGCTTCTCAATCTGAGTCTGACTGAAACTTATGCTGCAAAATAGAAACACAAAGAAGTTTCATTTGGTTTGTGTCCAATGGTTTGAGAGAGAGTGAGCAGTGGTCGAGAGACATAGACAGTGAATGAGCGTGAGCGATAAAGCAGGTTAATCAGTGTAATACCTCACCCTCACACACCGCCGCACAATCCTGCGGCGATTCACCGCAGCGACTGATCCCAGATGAATACGGCCAAAGTCAGGAGTTGGTACGATATGGCTGATTATCATGTTTGATATTTAAAACTGAATTCTGAGATTGTGACAAAAACCTGTGGTTGATCTGTGGTCTGCTAAGTCATTTCTCTGTTTGTGTGTTTCTGGCTTGATGGTACCAACACACCTGGTTGGGTTGGCGGATATTTTCAGTCCAACACGTTGTGGATACTCTCGTTTCTTGCATTTGCTCGCATGACTTGGATTTTTTAAAGTTTCTTTAAGTTCTTGCTTGGCTTAAAACTAAAGTGAGGTGGAACCACAGAAGGCTGCTGACCGCTCTTCCCTAGAGAATACCTGAACATATATTTACTTCGGTTCTGCTGGGCTTTCTGAACATGAGGAACCGTAACTGTCAGCGTTTACCAATATGAACATTGTATTTTGTTCTTTGGATGCTGGATGTGAACGTCGACTGATTCATCCAAAGATTACAGAGAACATGAAGTCACTGCTACCCAAACGTGCCGTTTTCATTCAAGCCAGGCTGATGTCACCGAGTCATATTTAAATGAGGTAGTAATGACTACTCGATGACATCAGCTGCTGCAGAGGTCACATCACATCACATCTCACGTCCACAAACTCTTACCTAGATACAGCGAGGCGTTCTCCTTCTTGACGTTGTCGTCCAGGTAGGTGGGTCCCAGCGTGTAGATGGGCGTCGATCCCATGCCCACCAGGATCTGAGCGATGACGAACAGCGCCACGTACAGGTTGTGCTCGTTGCCCTCTTGGTCTCTGGGACAGGACGTGATGTCGACGCGGTCCCTGCCGCTGGCGTTGCTGTTCATGCACAGGCCCATGTTGCCGGAGGACGAGTTGACCTCCTGGATCTGGTAGGGCGGCGAGATGAAGTGAGGTAAGGAGAAAAGTGCTGCGCCCACGGCGATGAACACCCCGCCAACCGCCAGCCAACGAGGCCTCTGGCCCCGTCCACCAAAGTAGCTGATAAAGACGACCACTAGGAGGCTCCCTATGTCGAAACAGCTGACGAGGAGGCCGGATTCGGAGCTCCTCAGGCTGTACCTCTTCTCTATGGTGGTGATGACGCTGCTGAGGTAGCCTGACACCATGAGCGACTGTATGAACGTCAGGTAGCACATGCAGAACAGGAAACAGCGAGAGTCCTGTAAGATGACGTCCAGGTACTTCCTGCTGGGCAGACGGATCCGTGCTAGCCTGGAAGCGAAAAACCCCGGGGGCTTCCTCCTCGCCATGTTTTTACTCCTGCGGATCTCCGTGTTCTCCATGTACGAGCTCGGCCTGTTCAGCGCCGACTTCCCCGGTTTGGGCTGGTAGTTTGTTCTCGTCGGGGACTCTGCCTGAAAGGACTCGGTCTTGGCCGGGAGTTGGATAAACTCTGCGCTCTCTTCTGCCGTTATGGACATCCGCACAGAACTAGCCAGCAAGGTTTCCTCTTGAGGCGCCTCTTCATTTAAAACGGGCAAACTTTTAGATTTGAAGTTTGTACCGGACTCCTCCTGCTCACTGGAAAACCCGTCCTCCTTCTGAAGGGACTCGGACAACTCTGCTTCCTCGTGGTCAGCCATCATTACCAGTCAAACCCACCTTTCTTTAGGAGTTATAGAAGAATGAGCCGCCCCAGATCCAAGCCTACATTCACAGTTCAGGGGCTGCTGCCCATTACATTTATTATTAATAGGAACATCTACTCCCACAAATACAGTCTGGCACACAAAGAGGCCCAAAAAAAAGAGAGGATAGACTCACAGCTTCTGCTTATCTGCAGCGCAGGCAGGGCAGCCTCTGGGTTTGTTTATCTTGTCGTGCACATTTGCCTTCAGCGAACATCTAATCCGGAGCTCAGAGACTCGCTCAGGCCTCCTCAGCTTGACCAGCGGAGCTCCAGGGCCAGGGCTCCCTGCAGATGTACAACATTTCCACTCGATGGCTTCCTTCTCTCAGCAGGACGCTGCTGTTGCTGTTGCTGTTGCTGCTCCACGGCTGGCAGGAGGGATGAAATGAACTTGCAGAGCATGCGCCGCATCCCTGACACCCCCTGCCAATGAAAATCACAGTTAAAATGCCACTTCTCTCTCGGTGCATTAGATGATGGTGCTGCCAGCACCCCCAACCACCACCACCCCTCTCCTCCTCCTAACTCCTCCTCTCCAAGTCAAGGGCATCACCCCCCCCCCTCCTCCCCTCCCGATGTTGTCCCCGCACCAGCTGTCCTCCCACCGGGCGAGAGAGGCTGTCATTGAGTGATTATGTTTCTGTAGAAAATCCCTGGAGATGTGTGAGAAATAAATTGATATAAAAAAACAGAAAGAGGAGAAGAGTCGTCGAGGAAAGCCGAGTGTGAAACGAGAGAAGTCCGAGCAGTCAGTCAGTCTGTGGTGATGCTGCCCAGAAACACCGCAGTGCTCAGCTGCTCGCTGTTTTCAAAACAGCTGCGTCAAGGTGCTGCGATACGGACACGGAAACAGAAACAGAGCCCTTCAAAATAAAAGCACAAAATGTTACGCGTTTACAAATATCAGCCCACAAATATTTTTCCTAATTTTTTTTATGTTATCAAACCAAAACACAAAACTGAATCACCTAATATGAAGTAAAATATTAATAATATTAATTTTATATTAGCAATGTATATGCAATACGCAAATGTTTAATTTAATCTATGGCCTAATTTAATTATATATAGTTTTATATCTCTATTTGTAGTTCTATTTCCTGTTTCTATTAAAAATATATTCTATTTTTTTTTACTTTTTATATAGTTTTCTATTTGATAAATTAGAACAGGTTTAATTTAAATTCAGATTTATTTTGTAGGTTAATTTTAATGTATGTTTACTGTTATCTATCTATCTTAGGGTAGAATAGGTGGTACATTTAGAGACTATTAAAATATATTAAAATATGACCCTGCTCGACAAATAAACGCACACAAACATGCAGAGAAACTGTCTCTGAATCGCATTAATTATCTATATATTTATTATTATTTTAGTTGATTTAACATTTGATTAACTGGTTATGTAGCTAGCTTTAACGTTAGCTAGGTGGAGGACTACAATTTATCAACGTTTGCTTATTAAAAATAAATAATATAATAATAATAATATGTGCAGTTTACTAATAGACAAACATTAGAAGTGTTCAAAATTTGTTTTCTATTAGAGGCGGTGTTTATTTGTGAAATATTCGCTAACTGGCGGTTTTATTTTCTTAAATCGAGTTTGTCGTTTAGCTAGGGCTTTTATTTTGAAGTTTGCTTTACTTGACGGCTAACGGTTACCAGTTAGCAGCAGCGCAGCTAGCAGTTAGCCCCGCGGAGGCTAACGTTCACCGATGAATAAAACAACGACAGTAACGACGTGACTTCACTTACCGGACACCGAGAGGCGACGACACGGCTGTTTTTAAAGCTTCATGTCCGAGAGACGTCTCATGTTTTCAGAGGACCGGCGGTGAAAAACCGGACAATAAAAAATAAACGTCCATATTAAAGATCTGTAGAAAACAGACTCTGTTTTGACCGGAAACACTTCAGAATAAAAGCATACCCCGTGTCACTAAAGGCTGGAAATAATCCACTTTGATATTACACATTTTGAACGTGTTAAATGTAAGATTGAATTGATTCTATATGGTAAATGTCACATACATTAATACAAAAATATTATCATTGGAATTGTCTCACAAATTGTATTAAAACTAGTCTAGAAGGCTGGCTCTGTGCTGGGTACTGCTCTGGAGCCCCCTGCTGAAAGGATGCTCCACAAACTTCTCAGTATCATGGACAATAACTCACATCCACTACATCTATCTATCTATCTATCTATCTATCTAAAACATAACAAAACATGACAACTTAAAATAATAAAAAGTTACAGTGCAGGGAGATATATGAAAAGACCCCAAATTAATTAATTTAATATAGACTTGACACTGCATTGAACAAAGCTTAATGTTGAGAGTGTCATCATGTTACTGAAAGGTGGAGAATTGTCTTAATAAACAGCCATCCTTTATATCAAGTTAAGTATTAAGTTGTGATTTTATTGAGTAAATCCTTCACACAGTTTATATTGTACATTTCAACATACATCATTTGTAAATCAGGCTCTAACAAGAAGATTATTATTCTACACAACATGAAAGAACTGTAATTATAAGTATGACCTTAAATCAGGCAGTAAAAGTAATATTCATTCATTCATACCAAACATTTATGTGATGCCAAAAAGTTCAAATTTTAAAAGTTCAAAGTTTATTTAAGATCATTTAAATAAAACACCATCTTCCATCACATTATTAAACACTCTATATGTGAAAACATTACACTCATATGCAGTTGTTGTAGGAATATTCATGTGCTGCAGTTTCTATTTGTATATCTGCCAATTATGCTGACACACACTACATGACAAAAGTGTGTGGACACCCAAACGAGGTATGGGAACACGTGAATATATAATTGTTGAACATGTTGTCCCAAAACCATGGGTGTCAATCTGCTGCTATGACAGCCTCCACTCCAGACCATACAAAGAGACAAAGGTGTCTACAAACTGTGGACAGGTAGTGTATGAAGGCAGGTCTAGTGGAATAAAAATGTAAAGACTGACATCTAGTGGAGAACTGACAGAAGATAGAAGATTAAACATTGACACAATAATTGCAACCATTTAAATAGTAAATTAAGCTTCAGCTCGACTGTTAAATCACTCTGCACTCACCTTAAACATATAAAAAGTACGTCAATAAATCTGAGGAAGGGAGCACTGAAATGGAGTACTTGTGGAGAAAAGTATTTAACTTTTGAACTTATACTGCAAATATATAAATGTCATATTTCATGACTTTTAGTCACGCGTTTTCTCAGGGATAATAATGATACGTTTACTTCCGTTAACAATATTTGTGTAGATAGCATTAGCAGTGACAAACATAGGATACCAAAGCGCCAACCACTACCGCACTTTTTCTATTCTGTAACTGTTTAACTGCAAAGTTGACACAACTCAGCAGTGTTTCCAACGGGGGCATCAAGCTGAAATCCAGCATAGAGAGGCTGAGTGAACGTGGTCTGGACTCTGTGGAGGAGAGTCATGGTTTCAGAGACGCTGTAGAAGGACAGAATACCTGCACTGTGATCCAGGTACACTCCAACTCTGGAGGACCGAGGACCTGAGACAGGAGTTTGGACATTGTTATGTGTGAATACATAACGACTTTTGTAAAAACCCAATGACCAAGACTCATCATTATCTCCAAATCTTTCATTTAGAACGTAATTATCTTTGTATGTTACTACTACTGAAACTCCTCCTTCGCCTTTCTCCACCTCCCAGTAACAACGTCCAGTCAGACGCTCTCTACTCAGGACCTGCAAATTAGTGAATCTGTCTGGATGACTAGGATAACATTGTTTTGCCAACATGAAAGTTACTTTTCTGTTCTCTTCAGATAATAACAGCTGTGTGTGTGCTGTGTTTGGATCCAGTGTGAGTTCACGTGAATATTGTAAGAACTCATCTCTGGTCTTTGGCTCTTGGGACAGTAAAACATCGACTTTAGTCTCTGTCAGTGAGATGTTTGTCCATTTCTCTCTCAGAGCGTCCTGTAGTTTATCTCTGACCTCTAACACAGCTGCTGTCACATCCTTAAAGTACCTCAGATTAATGGGTTTGATCTTGCTAAAGTATATAGCTCCACTGAGACATGTAGGCAAAGAGTAATTTTGTAGAAACTCTGTGTGATCCTCTGTGTGTGAGAGCTTCTTCAGATCATCATCTTTCTTCTTCAGCTCAGTGATCTCCTGCTCCAGCTTCTCCTGAAGATCTTTGACTCGACTCACTTCAGTTTCCTGCTGGGATCTGACATGCTGCTTCACATCAGAGCTTCTTTTCCGGATCAGCTCAGTGAAGATCTTCTCACTGTCCTTCACTGCTTTATCAGCAGAGCGATTGATAGCCTCCACCTCCTGTTGAAGCTCCTTCACATCTTTCTCTCTGTCCTGGATTCTCTGCTGGATGTTTTGTCGACTCACCTCGAGCTCTCTCTGCCTCTCAGTCCTTTCTGCTGCAGCTGAGACTGTGTCGTGGCCTTTATGTTCATCCACAGGGCAGAGATAACAGATACACTGCTGATCAGTACGACAGAACATCTTCATCACCTCATCATGACGAGAGCAGATGTTCTCCTGGAGCTTCTTGGAGGGCTCCACCAGCTTGTGTTTCTTTAATGGAGCCACGTCATAATGAGGCTGAAGGTGTTTCTCACAGTAAGAGACCAGACAGACCAGACAGGACTTGAAGGCTTTCAGTTTTCTCCCAGTGCAGAAATCACAGGCCACATCTTCAGGTCCAGCATAGCAGTGATCATCAGGAGCAGCTTGGAGTCCAGTCTTCTTCAGTTCCTCCACTAAATCTGCAAACATGGTGTTTTTCACCAGGACAGGCCTCGGTGTGAAGGTCTGTCTACACTGAGGGCAGCTGTTGATTTTCTTCTCATCCTCTCCATCCCAGTGGGATTTTATACAGTTCATGCAGTAGCTGTGTCCACAGGGAATAGTCACCGGATCCTTCAGTAGATCCAGACAGATCGAACAAGAAATAGTTTCCCGGTCCAGCTGAACTCCTTTCTGCGCCATTTCAGCTCTCTGTGACAACGACTGTCTGAGTTTGACTTCCTCAGAAATGAAACAGTCAGTCAGTCTGAGCTCTGATCTAAACAACATGTGTATCTGCAGTGAACGGGGCCTGACGTGTTGGTTACACCCATCTTCAAACTGGAGATCTGAAGGGGAGGGAACATGGAAATATGTGGACAGAGTGGAGCTCGCTGTGTTTGAGATCAGGAAGAAGAGGGAGGGGTTATCAAGCTTTGGTTCAGTCCTGGAAGCAGGTTAGCTTGACATCATCAGGGTGTGTTTCATTACTTATCATTCTGTTATATTGACAATGTGACAACATGACACTGTACGAAGTCAAAGTCCTTTTTACACTGAGTTAGTGTTTTAAAACAGCCAATAAAAGAAGGTTATAAGAAACCAACAAAGATAAACGTTCAATCATTAAAGTGTTACTGCACACCAGATTTCTGCTAGCTCCCTCACTTCCCTTTGTTAATTTTCCACAAGATTTGCAGCTGATATATCAACAAACCTTTGTAAGTAACATACAAAGGCACTGATGGAGAGGGACATACAGCCATACATTTATGACTGGGAGGGTAAAAGATGCAGAAAGGCAACAGAAAGCATAAAACTGCAACTCTGATTGCTCCTTTACCCTGACCTTTCCCTGTGGGTGACATTTTGTTATGTGTTCCCTGAAACTTAGAACTGATGAATAGAATAGAATATACTTTATTAATCCCTTGCGGGAAATTCTTTCGTCACAGCGCTCCAGTGTACAAAGGTAACGAATATTATAGCAGCAAAAATTACAAAGTTAAAAACTATAAGAACAAATAAGAATAAACCTAAGAATAAAATTACAAAGTTAAAAGAATAAGAATAAAATAAGAATACATTTACAAAGTTAAAAATTACAAAGTTAAAAAAGCTATAAGAACTATAAGAATAAACCTCAAAATTTGCCCAAAATTTGTCCCTCCCCCTCCCCCCATATTAACAATATATACAGAAGGAAATATAAGCCTATTTGAATGAGTCTCTTGCTGAATGTGCTTCTGTGGCTGGTCAGCACGTCATGGAGAGGATGGAGAGAGTTGTCCAGTATGGACCTAATCCTGGACAACATCCTTCTCTCAGTATGCAGGACTCTGTTAAAAACTTTCTATGACACTGTGGTGGCATCTGCAGTATTGTATGCAGTCGTCTGCTGGGGAGGGACAGGAAAACACTCAACAGGCTGGTCAAGAGGTCCAGCTCGTTTCTGGACTGCACCCTTAGACGTTAGCAAAGCTGACCTCCATCATGAACAACTCCTCTCACCTCCTGCATGAGACCTTGGACGCTTAAACAGCACCTTCAGCAATAGACTGCTACTCCCACCATGTATGAAGGAGATCTACCACAAGTCCTACATGCCATTGTCTTTAATGTTTTGTTTAAAGCAGAGTGACTTTCAGCTTTCTGCTGTAATTAAGATCCTTTTGATCGACCTTGTTTTACACACCAGCTGCTCATTGGAGGATATCTTATCAAAATGTATGCAAGGAGGTGATAGGGGATAAATTAATTTCAGTTTCTGCTCTAGTGCTGAGCATTTAAAGAAGTCGGTTAGCCTCTGAACACATGATGTTTTTCTATTTTCTCTTTTTATTTTCTGTTTTCTAATATTCTATATTATTTAGCTGTGTCTGCTGCAGACGACCTGGTTGGAGTCCAACAGTCCACAACCAGGCTGGTACAAGCACAGATTTGAGAGACTGGAAAGCACAAAGCAACATTGACAATCTGGCAACTGAACGGGAAAAAGACGCTGATATATGCTGTATACTCACATGGTGATTGGTGAATGAGACACACAGGTGAGCAGGTGGATGTTGGAGTCAGGTGACTGGGACAGGTGGGAAAGTCTGAGGGCATCTAGTGGACGAATAGAGAATACAGGCATCAACTGCAAAGCTTCATAGAAACGCATGCGAGGGGCCTGTGGGAGTAGGAAAATGAGATGCAGAGTGGGTTAAAAATAACAACTGAAACCAGTTAAGTGAGATTTGCTTTGCTTGCCCGAGCACCAATACTACTGTTTGTTTGTGTGAGTGTATTGTGCCCAGTTCAAAGACATTATGGTTATTAGTAAGCCCACATGCACATCATTATTATACATATTAGGGGTGTAATGCAAAGCTGCTATTTTAATGTGCAAGCGTCTGTTTATGTCACAAAATCAGTTTTCTGAATCTGTTTTCTACTGACATTTATACACAGATGACACATGTATACATGTAGGTGTAGCTGCCATCAAAATATATATTAAAAAAACACGATTGCATTTAAAACTCACATTTAAAAACATGAAAAAGTCGATCTAAATGAGTGCTGTTAAAGGTCCTGATGGAAATGAGTAAAGTAGCAGTAATACGACAAGAGGTTTAAACATTTTAACATTTTTTTCTTGTTTATATAAAAGGAGGAGGCAAAGATGAGTCTAAAGTTGGTCTGAAGTGTCTATGAGACAAAAAACTGTCCATGAAAGCTCAATGGGTCATTTTGGATAATCTTTTTTAAAAGGATGCTGTTCGTATAGAGGAAGGAGGCGGAGGTGAGAATTAAGTAAATGAAATTAAAGAGGAAGTTTTGAACGTGAAAAGCTCTCTTGGCCATTTTACATGCACTTTATGCATATAGTTATACTGCTGTTCATGTCTGTTAGTTTGCATCTCTAACGTCTACATAACTTAAAGAATTTCACACGGTTACCTCTTGCTGCCACTTGGAGCCGCCAGTAATCTATCTAAAGTATGTTTTCTGATCACTTTATTATCATATTTCTAATTTATTAAGTCATATATTGGGTTATTAGTGTACCATTAAGTTGCTGAGTAGGCCTACATGTCTGCACTCGCACTAAAGATTTATTTAAAATCCCATTTGATTGAAGTGTGAGAGATAAAACACAACAAAACATGACAACTTAAAATAATAAACAGTTACAGTGCAGGGAGATATATGAAAAGACCCCAAATTAATTAATTAAATTTAGACTTGACACTTCATTGAACAAAGCTTAATGTTGAGAGTGTCATCATGTTACTGAAAGGTGGTGAATTGTCTTAATAAACAGCCATCCTTTATATCAAGTTAAGTATTTAGTTATGATTTTATTATATTAGTAAATCTTTAAATTATAGTAAATCCTTCACACAGTTTATATTGTACATTTCAACATACATCATTTGTAAATCAGGCTCTAATGAGAAGATTATTATTCTACACAACATGAAAGAACTGTAATTATAAGTATGACCTTAAATCAGGCAGTAAAAGTAATATTCATTCATTCAAATCAAACATCTGTGATGCTAAAAATTTCAAAAAATTATTTAAGATAATTTAAATAAAACACCATCTTCCATCACATTATTAAACACTCTATATGTAAAAACATTACACTCATATGCAGTTGTTGTAGGAATATTCATGTGCTGCAGTTTCTATTTGCATATCTGCCAATTATGCCGACACACACTACATGACAAAAGTGTGTGGACACCCAAACGAGGTATGGGAACACGTGAATATATAATTGTTGAACATGTTGTCCCAAAACCATGGGCGTCAATCTGCTGCTATGACAGCCTCCACTCCAGACCATGACAAAGAGCTCCACCTCAAAAAGAGACAAAGGTGTCTACAAACTGTGGACAGGTAGTGTATGAAGGCAGGTCTAGTGGAATAAAATTGTAAAGACTGACATCTAGTGGAGAACTGACAGAAGATAGAAGATTAAACATTGACACAATAATTGCAACCATTTAAATAGTAAATTAAGCTTCAGCTCGACTGTTAAATCACTATGCACGCACCTTAAACATATAAAAAGTACGTCAATAAATCTGAGGAAGGGAGCACTGAAATGGAGTACTTGTGAAGAAAAGTATTTAACTTTTGAACTTATACTGCAAATATATAAATGTCATATTTCATGACTTTTAGTCAGGTGTTTTCTCAGATATGATAATGATACGTTTACTTCAATTGAGATCTTTTTCATCGTTTTTTCCTGTTGTTAACAATTTAATTAGTTTATACAATAAAGATTAAACTACATCCAGTTTATTTAAGATTTTACTTCTTTTTTCCTGGTAAAATCCTCATCCTGCAGAAACAATGTGTTAATAATAATAAAACTTAATAATTGTGTAGATAGCATTAGCAGTGACCCGGCACCATGAGAAGACAAACATAGGATACCAAAGTGCCAACCACTATCGCACTTTTTCTACTCTGTAACTGTTTAACTGTTAAGTCGACACAGCTCAGCAGTGTTTCCAATGGGACAATCAAGCCGAAGTCCAGCATAGAGAGGCTGAGTGAACGTGGTCTGGACTCTGTAGAGGAGAGTCATGGTTTCAGAGACGCTGTAGAAGGACAGAATACCTGCACTGTGATCCAGGTACACTCCAACTCTGGAGGACTGAGGACCTGAGACACGAGTTTTGACACTGTCATGTCTGAATACATAACGATTTTTGTAAAAACCCAATGACCAAGACTTATCATTATCTCCAAATCTTTCATTTGCAGTTTTATTGTCTTTGTATGTCACTACTACTGAAACTCCTCCTTCGCCTTTCTCCACCTCCCAGTAACAACGCCCAGTCAGACTCTCTCTACTCAGGACCTGATAATTAGTGAATCTGTCTGGCTGACAAGAACAACATTGTTCTGTCGTCATTAATGTTGCTTTTCTGTTCTCCTCAGACAGTAACATATTTGTGTGTGCTGTGTTTGGATCCAGTGTAAGTTCACGTGAATATTTTAGAAAATCAGCTCTGGTCTTTGGCTCTGGTTGTGACAGTAAAACATCGACTTCAGTCACTGTCAGTGAGATGTTTGTCCATTTCTCTCTCAGAGCGTCCTGTAGTTTATCTCTGAGCTCTGACACAGCTGCTGTCACATCCTCAAAGTACCTCAGAGGACGGATATTGATGCTGGATGAGTCTGTAGATTCACTGAGTCGTGACAGTGAGTGGTAGTTTTCTAGAAACTCGTTGTGATCCTCTATGTGTGAGAGTTCCTTCAACTCAGCGTCTCTCTTCTTCAGCTCAGTGATCTCCTGCTCCAGCTTCTCCTGAAGATCTTTGACTCGACTCACTTCAGTTTCCTGCTGGGATCTGACCTGCTGCTTCACATCAGACCTTCTTTTCTCCATGAGACGGATCAGCTCAGTGAAGATCTTCTCACTGTCCTCCACTGCTTTATCAGCAGAGCGATTGATAGCCTCCACCTCCTGTTGAAGCTCCTTCACATCTTTCTCTCTGTCCTGGATTCTCTGCTGGATGTTTTGTCGACTCACCTCGAGCTCTCTCTGCCTCTCAGTCCTTTCTGCTGCAGCTGACACTGTGTCGTGGCCTTTATGTTCATCCACAGAGCAGAGATAACAGATACACTGCTGATCAGTACGGCAGAACATCTTCATCACCTCATCATGACGAGAGCAGATGTTCTCCTGGAGCTTCTTGGAGGGCTCCACCAGCTTGTGTTTCTTTAATGGAGCCACATCATGATGAGGCTGAAGGTGTTTCTCACAGTAAGAGACCAGACAGACCAGACAGGACTTGAAGGCTTTCAGTTTTCTCCCAGTGCAGAAATCACAGGCCACATCTTCAGGTCCAGCATAGCAGTGATCATCAGGAGCAGCTTGGAGTCCAGTCTTCTTCAGTTCCTCCACTAAAACTGCTAACATGGTGTTTTTCACCAGGACAGGCCTCGGTGTGAAGGTCTGTCTACACTGAGGGCAGCTGTGGATTTTCTTCTCATCCTCTCCATCCCAGAAGTTTTGAATACAGTTCATGCAGTAGCTGTGTCCACAGGGAATAGTCACCGGATCCTTCAGTAGATCCAGACAGATCGAACAAGAAATCGTTTCCTCAGCCAGCTGAACTCCTTTCTGCGCCATTTCAGCTCTCTGTGACAACGACTGTCTGAGTTTGACTTCCTCAGAAATGAAACGAGTCTGAGCTCTGATCTAAACAACATGTGTCTCTGCAGTGAACGGGGCCTGACGTGTTGGTTACACCCATCTTCAAACTGGAGATCTGAAGGGGAGGGAACATGGAAATATGTGGACAGAGTGGAGCTCGCTGTGTTTGAGATCAGGAAGAAGAGGGAGGGGTTTACATGCTGTGGTTAATTCCAGGAAGCAGGTTGGCTTTACATCATCAGGGTGTGTTTTATTACTAATCATTCGGGTATATTGACAATGTGACAACATGACACTGTACTAAGTCAAAGTCCTTTTTACACTGAGTTAGTGTTTTAAAACGGTCAATAAAAAAAGGCTATAAGAAACCAACAAAGATAAACGTTCAATCATTAAAGTGTGACTGCACATCAGATTTCTGCTAGCTCCCTCACTTCCCTTTTTTAATTTCCCACAAAATTTGCAGATGATATATCAACAAACCTTTGTAAGTAACATAGTAGGCATACAAAGGCACTGATGGAGAGGGATATACAGCCATACATTTATGACTGGGAGGGTAAAAGATGCAGAAAGGCAACAGAAAGCATAAAACTGCAACTCTGATTGCTCCTTAACCCTGACCTTTCCCTGTGGGTGACATTTTGTTATGTGTTCCCTGAAACCTAGAACTGATGCAGTATGCAGGACTCAGTTAAAAACTTTCTATGACACTGTGGTGGCATCTGCAGTATTGTATGCAGTCGTCTGCTGGGGAGGGACAGGAAAACACTCAACAGGCTGGTCAAGAGGTCCAGCTCAGTTCTGGACTGCACCCTTAGACGTTAGCAAAGCTGACCTCCATCATGAACAACTCCTCTCACCTCCTGCATGAGACCTTGGAGGCTTAAACAGCACCTTCAGCAATAGACTGCTACTCCCACCATGTATGAAGGAGATCTACCACAGGTCCTACATGCCATTGTCTTTAATGTTTTGTTTAAAGCAGAGTGACTTTCAGCTTTCTGCTGTAATTAAGATCCTTTTGATCGACCTTGTTTTACACACCAGCTGCTCATTGGAGGATATCTTTTCAAAATGTATGCAAGGAGGTGATAGGGGATAAATTAATTTCAGTTTCTGCTCTAGTGCTGAGCATTTAAAAAAGTTGGTTAGCCTCTGAACACATGATGTTTTTCTATTTTCTATTTTTATTTTCTGTTTTCTAATATTCTATATTATTTAGCTGTGTCTGCTGCAGACGACCTGGTTGGAGTCCAACAGTCCACAGACAGGCTGGTACAAGCACAGATTTGACAGACTGGAAAGCACAAAGCAACATTGACAATCTGGCAACTGAATGGGAAAAAGACGCTGATATGTGCTGTATACTCACATGGTGATTGGTGAATGAGACACACAGGTGAGCAGGTGGATGTTGGAGTCAGGTGACTGGGACAGGTGGGAAAGTCTGAGGGCATCTAGTGGACGAATAGAGAATACAGGCATCAACTGCAAAGCTTCATAGAAACGCATGCGAGGGGCCTGTGGGAGTAGGAAAATGAGATGCAGAGTGGGTTAAAAATAACAACTGAAACCGGTTAAGTGAGATTTGCTTTGCTTGCCCGAGCACCAATACTACTGTTTGTTTGTGTGAGTGCATTGTGCCCAGTTCAAAGACATTATGGTTATTAGTAAGCCCACATGCACATCATTATTATACATATTAGGGGTGTAATGCAAAGCTGCTATTTTAATGTGCAAGTGTCTGTTTATGTCACAAAATCAGTTTTCTGAATCTGTTTTCTACTGACATTTATACACAGATGACACATGTATACATGTAGGTGTAGCTGCCATCAATATATATATTTATATATATGTATATATATTGATGGCAGCTAAATCTACACATATACGTGTGTCATCTATATATATATATATATATAAAATAAAAAACACGATTGCATTTAAAACTCACATTTAAAAACATGACAAAATAAGTCTAAATGAATGCTGTTAAAAGTCCTGATGGAAATGAGTAGCAGTAATACGACAAGAGGTTTAAACAACATTTTTTTTCTTGTTTATATAAAAGGAGGAGGCAAAGATGAGTCTGAAGTTGGTCTGAAGTGTCTATGAGACAAAAAACTGTCCATGAAAGCTCAATGGGTCATTTTGGATGTTCGTATAAAGGAAGGAGGCGGAGGTGAAAATTAAGTAAATGAAATTAAAGAGGAAGTTTTGAATGTGAAATGCTCTCTTGGCCATTTTACATGCACTTTACATACAGTCAGTCTCAGCAGTCTCAGTCTACTGCTGGTTATATCTATTAGTTTGCATCTCTAACGTCTACATCACTTTAAAGAGTCCATGAACTTCACACAGTTACCTCTTGCTGCCACTTGGAGCCGCCAGTGATCCATGTCTCCTTTAATGCAGCTTTAAGCAGCTCGTTAAGGTCAGGTCAGTAACAGATAACAAATGATTAAACCAGTCGTAGCCCTCAAATGTATAAAAGAAACTTATTTAAACACATTCATTAAAGTTCTGTATTTGAGCTCAGGTTTATATATTTAGATAGAAGATACTTTAAAAGCTTTAGCACTGATTGTTGCAGTTTGGGTTCATACTCTCTTTCTTGGAGCCATAATTAAAATCTGAACACACAAACACACACATTTTTATATTAAGTGTGGCCTACACTAATATATGTATATATATATATACGCACACAAATATACATATATATATATATATATATGTATATTTGTGTTTATACGGTGTAATGGCAGCTCTATCTATCTATCTATCTATCTATCTATCTATCTATCTATCTATCTATCTATCTATCTATCTATCTATCTAAAGTATGTTTTCTGATCACTTTACTATCATATTTTTTATTTATTAAGTCATATATTGGTTTCTTAGTATACCATTAAGTTGTTGAGTAGGCCTACATGTCTGCACTCTCACATGTGAGAGATAAAACACAACAAAACATGACAACTTAAAATAATAAAAAGTTACAGTGCACGGAGCTACATGAAAAGACCCCAAATTAATTAATTTAATTTAGACTTGACACTTCATTGAACAAAGCTTAATGTTGAGAGTGTCATCATGTTACTGAAAGGTGGAGAATTGTCTTAATAAACAGCCATCCTTTATATCAAGTTAAGTATTAAGTTGTCATTTTATTGAGTAAATCCTTCACACAGTTTATATTGTACATTTCAACATACATCATTTGTAAATCAGGCTCTAACGAGAAGATTATTATTCTACACAACATGAAAGAACTGTAATTATAAGTATGACCTTAAATCAGGCAGTAAAAGTAATATTCATTCATTCAAATCAAACATCTGTGATGCTAAAGAGTTAGAAAGATAATTTAAGATAATTTAAATGAAACACCATCTTCCATCACATTATTAAACACTCTATATGTAAAAACATTACACTCATATGCAGTTGTTGTAGGAATATTCATGTGCTGCAGTTTCTATTTGCATATCTGCCAATTATGCCGACACACACTACATGACAAAAGTGTGTGGACACCCAAACGAGGTATGGGAACACGTGAATATATAATTGTTGAACATGTTGTTCCAAAACCATGGGTGTCAATCTGCTGCTATGACAGCCTCCACTCCAGACCATGACAAAGAGCTCCACCTCATAAAGAGACAAAGGTGTCTACAAACTGTGGACAGGTAGTGTATGAAGGCAGGTCTAGTGGAATAAAAATTGTAAAGACTGACATCTAGTGGAGAACTGACAGAAGATAGAAGATTAAACATTTACACAATAATTACAACCATTTAAATAGTAAATTAAGCTTCAGCTCGACTGTTAAATCACTCTGCACTCACCTTAAACATATAAAAAGTACGTCAATAAATCTGAGGAAGGGAGCACTGAAATGGAGTACTTGTGGAGAAAAGTATTTAACTTTTGAACTTATACTGCAAATATATAAATGTCATATTTCATGACTTTTAGTCAGGTGTTTTCTCAGGGATGATAATGATACGTTTACTTCAGTTAACAATATTTGTCTAGATAGCATTAGCAGTGACAAACATAGGATACCAAAGCGCCAACCACTATCGCACTTTTTCTACTCTGTAACTGTTTAACTGTAAAGTTGACACAGCTCAACAGTGTTTCCAACGGGGGCATCAAGCTGAAGTCCAGCATAGAGAGGCTGAGTGAACGTAGTCTGGACTCTGTGGAGGAGAGTCATGGTTTCAGAGACGCTGTAGAAGGACAGAATACCTGCACTGTGATCCAGGAACACTCCAACTCTGGAGGACTGAGGACCTGAGACAGGAGTTTGGATTTTGTCATGTCTGAATTCATAACGACTTTTGTAAAAACCCAATGACCAAGACTTATCATTTTCTCCAAATCTTTCATTTACAGCGTTATTGTCTTTGTATGTTACAACTACTGAAACTCCTCCTTCACCTTTCTCCACCTCCCAGTAACAACGTCCAGTCAGACTCTCTCTACTCAGGACCTGACCACATGTAGTGAATCTGTCTGGGTGACTAGAATAACATTGTTTTGTCGACATGAAAGTTACTTTTCTGTTCTCTTCAGATAATATCAGACGTGTGTGTGCTGTGTTTGGATCCAGTGTGAGTTCACGTGAATATTTTAAGAATCCATCTCTGGTCTTTGGCTCTAGATATGACAGTAAAACATCGACTTCAGTCACTGTCAGTGAGATGTTTGTCCATTTCTCTCTCAGAGCGTCCTGTAGTTTATCTCTGAGCTCTGACACAGCTGCTGTCACATCCTCAAAGTACCTCAGAGGACCGATATCGATGCTGGATGAGTCTGTAGAGTTGCTGAGTCGTGACAGTGAGTGGTAGTTGTGTAGAAACTGGTTGTGGTCCTCTATGTGTGAGAGCTTCTTCAGATCAGCGTCTCTCTTCTTCAGCTCAGTGATCTCCTGCTCCAGCTTCTCCTGAAAATCTTTGACTCGACTCACTTCAGTTTCCTGCTGGGATCTGACCTGCTGCTTCACATCAGACCTTCTTTTCTCCATGAGACTGATCAGCTCAGTGAAGATCTTCTCACTGTCCTCCACTGCTTTATCAGCAGAGCCATTGATAGCCTCCACCTCCTGTTGAAGCTCCTTCACATCTTTCTCTCTGTCCTGGATTCTCTGCTGGATGTTTTGTCGACTCACCTCGAGCTCTCTCTGCCTCTCAGTCCTTTCTGCTGCAGCTGAGACTGTGTCGTGGCCTTTATGTTCATCCACAGAGCAGAGATAACAGATACACTGCTGATCAGTACGGCAGAACATCTTCATCACCTCATCATGACGAGAGCAGATGTTCTCCTGGAGCTTCTTGGAGGGCTCCACCAGCTTGTGTTTCTTTAATGGAGCTATATCATAATGAGGCTGAAGGTGTTTCTCACAGTAAGAGACCAGACAGACCAGACAGGACTTGAAGGCTTTCAGTTTTCTCCCAGTGCAGAAATCACAGGCCACATCTTCAGGTCCAGCATAGCAGTGATCATCAGGAGCAGGGTTAGTCTTCTTCAGGTCCTCCACTAAAGCTGCTAACATGGTGTTTTTCACCAGGACAGGCCTCGGTGTGAAGGTCTGCCTACACTGAGGGCAGGTATAGATGTCCCTCTCATTCTCTCCATCCCAGTGGGATTTTATACAGTTCATGCAGTAGCTGTGTCCACAGGGAATAGTCACCGGATCCTTCAGTAGATCCAGACAGATCGAACAAGAAATAGTTTCCTCAGCCAGCTGAACTCCTTTCTGCGCCATTTCAGCTCTCTGTGACAACGACTGTCTGAGTTTGACTTCCTCAGAAATGAAACTAGTCTGAGCTCTGATCTAAATATGTGTTTTGCACGTCACCACCTGTTGGTTACACCCATGAAACAGTAGATCTGAAGGGGAGGGAACATGGAAATATAAGCACAGAGTGGAGCTCGCTGTGTTTGAGATCAGCACAAAGAAGGAGGGGTTTACATGCTGTGGTTAATTCCAGGAAGCAGGTTAGCTTGACATCATCAGGGTGTGTTTCATTACTTATCATTCTGTTATATTGACAATGTGACAACATGACAGTGTACTAAGTCAAAGTCCTTTTTACACTGAGTTAGTGTTTTAAAACAGCCAATAAAAGAAGGTTATTAGAAACCAACAAAGATAAACGTTCAATCATTAACTGCACATCAGATTTCTGCTAGCTCCCTCACTTCCCTTTTTTAATTTCCCACAAGATTTGCAGCTGATATATCAGCAAGTAACCTTTGTAAGTAACATACAAAGGCACTGATGGAGAGGGACATACAGCCATACATTTATGACTGAGAGGTTAAAAGATGCAGAAAGGCAACAGAAAGCATAAAACTGCAACTCTGATTGCTCCCTAACCCTGACCTTTCCCTGTGGGTGACATTTTGTTATGTGTTCCTGGAAACTTAAACATATATATATATATATATATATATATATATATATATATATATATATATATATATATATATATATATATATATATACTCTGCTCAGTCTCAGTCTACTGCTGTTCATGTCTGTTAGGCTACGTTCACACCGCAGTTACAAGTGACCTGAATCTGATTTTTTCGCTCATATGTGACCCATATCTGATTTGCTTTTGACAGTGTGAACAGCACAAGTCGCATTGAATCTGACATTTTCTAATCAGATTCAGGCCACATTTAAATGTGGTACTGAATCGGATACGTATCGGATTTTTTTGAATGCGACTTTGACGTCATTCTGACCCGCGCTGCACTGTTTTGTAAATGAATGACAAATAAAGTTGACTGAAAAGCGGGCGGGAGCCACATAATCAAAACAAACATGGAGGACAGCAGTGAAGCAGGCGGCCAGTGGAGGGACAGTGAGGTTTTAGACCTCATAAGTATTTGGGGGGATGCTTCTGTCCAAGCCAAACTTGAAGGGTCCTATCGGAATCGATCCGTTTTTGATAACATTTCGATCGAAATGTCCCAACGGGGCCATAGAAGGTCTTGGTTGCAATGCCAGCGTAAAGTGAATCCTCCGTGATATCACCCGCTCACAAATTTGCCGGCTGCCGCCACACACTGTTTTTAGCATTAAGCCATACAGTCCCACGTTACCGGTTGCCGTTGCCATGTTCGCTTCCGTAAACACCGCTGTGGCGTGATGTCATCAATGATCAACTGCGCATGCGGGTCACTTCAGGAGCGTGAGCTGTTCACACAGCAATCCGTAGACAGGCCGCATTTAAAGAGGTAATGTGAACAGCCAAACAAAAAATCGGATTTGAGCCATAAATCGGAATTGTGCATTAAGACCTGCGGTGTGAACGTAGCCTAAGTTTGCATCTCTAACGCCTACATAGCTTTAAAGAACTTCACACAGTTACCTCTTGCTGCCACTTGGAGCCGCCAGTGATCCATGTCTCCTTTAATGCAGCTTTAAGCAGCTCGTTAAGGTCAGCTCAGTAACAGATAACAAATGATTAAACCTATCGTAGCCCTCAAATGTATAAAAGAAACTTATTTAAGCACATTTATTAAAGTGCTGTGTTTGAGCTCAGGTTTATATATTTAGATAGACGGTACTTTAAAAGCTTTAGCACTGATTGTTGCAGTTTGGGTTCATACTCTCTTTCTTGGAGCCATAATTCAAATCTGAACACACAAACACACACATTTCTATATTAAATGTGGCCTACCTGGCTTGAGTTTTCTGCTACTTTATACTGTCTGCTCCATACTGCTGTACATTTTATTCCCCCTACATTAATTTGACAGCTGGAGCAACAACTTACTTTTCAAATTAATATTAGACATGAAATAATATGTGATAAGGTTTTAAAGTACGCTGCATTGATTAAACAAACTTTTTAACTTGTGACCCCTCACAAAAAAGCATCATGATTTAGATGCTAACAGTTGTTAAATGATTGTTTTTGGTCCAAATAAGTAAAAAAGAAGCAAATATTAGATAAAAGTCAAAAGAAATGATGATGAAATGATTACAAATGTAGGTAGATGTTTGTTTTTTCTAATACTCTGCCCATTAATCATCTAATGGATTAAACTCCTGTATATAAAGTAGTAAAATGCTGCTTTTACAGCAGTGCATGTATTCATATTTTCCTTTAAATACTTTAAATACATTCAGCTAATCCTCCTGTACTTCTTCTAAAGTCTGATATTGAACGCAGGAATCATACTTACAGAGGAGTATCTTTACATTGCTGTATTCTTGTGTTGTATTTGAGTGCTTCTCCACAAACACTTGCAGCAGTGATTCATTAAATATCTGTTAGTAACAGTATGTCTCTAGAATATTTGTTGGTGTTTCCACTTCTGGAATATTTGTATTATCATAACTACAACTATAAACCACAATAGATACACGATCCCATGTAAACAGCTACCTAACTAAAAATGAACCTCATTAAACTAAACCTGATTAACATATACTGTAATTACAGTTATGTGATGGAGTGTAGTGCTAAGACACAAAGACCCTCCCGTACAGCAGAGTGAGTCATTTGGGAGATGTGATATGATCTCACCGTCTGTCAGGAAGGAAACCACCACAGTAAATATTTAATCAGCAATTTGATTCGCCTTTCAAATATTCATTGAATCTAATCAACTTAATCACAGCGTGATCGTTATTTCACAGCGTAATGAAACTCCCCGCCACTTCACTCGAGCGTGACCTGGTGGCGGTGGCTGACTTCACGGCGTCGCTCTCGAAAAACAATAAAACTAACGCACCCCTCACACACACACACACACACAATGACAAGATGGGAGACAGTAGACTGGAAGGAATTAAAGAATCCAACAAGGAGAGGAGGAAGGAAAGCAAGAATACAATACACTCAATACACTCTACAGAAAGCAACATGTAGGTGCCTTAAAACAGACAAAAAGAGACATACGTAAACAGAAACCAGACGGAAGGAGGCTGGAAAAGTTTTTGCATAACAACAAAATGTTGTACAATTAACAAAAAGGTTTAAAAAAGAGTCTACAGTCGTAAATATGCAGCATTTTAACGGAATTTGTGCAGAATAAAGTAGTATTTAAATGACAGACTGTTAATTTTAAACCAAACCTTTATTTTATACAGCATTCATATGATATTCATATGTTAATTGTATGGTAAAACAGTGTTTCATTTGATGGTAAGAGACATGTATTTATACAGTAAAATATA
Source organism: Argyrosomus regius (assembly GCA_946959425.1). Lineage (NCBI taxonomy): Eukaryota > Metazoa > Chordata > Actinopteri > Sciaenidae > Argyrosomus > Argyrosomus regius. The sequence goes on along the minus strand of OX336892.1, from coordinate 25,607,887 downwards.
TAAAAATAAAACGCCTCCCTGAAACGTGAAATAAACAATTTAAAGTCTGTGTAAAGGCAAGTCTGAGATTTCTTTCAAAACATATTAAATATGTTGGACAATAGTTGCTGAAAACACGTGAAAAGACTTTGAACGATATATTACTGAAATGTGGAGTTAGAGGTTCAAACAGTTTTTCAGTCACAGGATTTTGTGGGCGGTCCTTAAAGGGTGGCTCGATGACACGCTGAGGCCACCCTGAGCAGAGAGACAGAGATGAATTCATCTCAGCTCAGAGTGTTTCAAAGTTAATCATGTCATTTTCTGAACTCATCTGACACGTTTCAGTCGCTTCAAAATGGCTGTTCGACCACTTCCACGAGCGGGCGTGGCTTCAGCACCTTCAGAGGACACGCCCCCACAGTCCTGGAGCTGAGAATTCATTTTTACCTGATTTTGACACCTGATTTTATAAACTTGTTGATATTTTTAATCATTCAAATTTGGCTGGGTGGTTAATAACACTTTCTTCTTTGGTCTGACGAACTCAGAACACATATTTATTCTGACTTTCCACAGACTTTAATATCTTTTTACATTTTCTATGTAGGCCACATCTGTAGTGAATTCATAATGCTTTATGGCTACACTCCTAAACACACGCAATGCTTTCTGATGCACTATGTCACAACATCTAACCAGGCAAAGAAAGTGTGGACTGAGATAAGAGAGAGATGAAGACGGAGAAACATAAATATGTTAATTCTGTAATACGACACACAAATGTTCGGATGACTCTGCCAAATCTGACCGGAGAAGCCGGCGAGAGGCCGCAGGCTGCAGCAGCTCTTTACAGAGGAACAGTGAGATGGATCTAATGTACAGTATAATGTTTGGCCTCAGGAGTGCGCAGGGAAGCTGCTGTGTCCTATTTGCTGGGATGTTGAGCTCATTTTGAGGAGCACTTCATTCTCTCTGCCCTCTGGGATCTTAGCCACAGGCTGAAATACAGTACAATCTATCTGTTTTTTCATCAGACGCTGTAATAGCCTCTCTGTTGTGTCTGCGTGATGCTAAAGTCTCACATCCACTTTATCTCACCTTAACAGTTTAGATGTCTGGAAAACAGCAGGAGGAGATGATAGACATGTTATTATTTTTGCCATAATATTTTGTTTCTATCACATGGATGCACACATCAGAAAGCTGCACATTTCTCTGCAGGTAGAGTGAGTGCGCACACTCGCATAATGTTACCTCACCTTCATCCACTCGGCATCAAATCTACTGACACTGTTTCGTGTCCTTCCTTTATTTCACAGAGATCTCAGGAGCCTTAAAACTCCAGAAAAGTTGGACAATTAGAGACAAATAAAACTACTTTAAATAAAAAGTTTTGGAAAAATGAATGGATGTTTTAAGGGTATTAAAATGTGGCAACCACAACCAGTCAGTTTGCCTCTGGTCTTATGTAGCCTTCAGGATAAAACTTCTCACAGTGTCGAGTAAGGCAGCTAATTAGAGCAGAGATCCAACATAAACCTCCGACTTGCAAATTCTTTTCGACCTACAGTCACTTAAATACAGTTCAAAGACGAGATCACAGAACATCCCAAGGTTTTTAGAATCAGGGTTGTAGTTATAGGCCACGTATTAGCTTAGCATAAAGAGTGGAAACAGGGAAAACGCTACCTGACTGTCCAAAGTTAAAAAAAAATTATGCCTGCCAACACCTCAAAATTTTACTAATTAACACATTTGAATCATTTGTTCAATCATTAAGAAGTTTAAGCACATAAAACCTACTCGTAATCTGGAAATCGGCAAAGACGTGGACCTGAGGTGGTGCTGAACGACACCTGGTCGCTCAAACAAGCCACCTGTAACGGCACTCACCTGTCAATCAAAGCGTCCACGCTCTTAATCCTGCATAACTTTAAGATTTCTCATAATGCCGAACTATTCCTTTGAAGTCACAACAAAATATTTATGTCTTTAGTTGATATCACCTCACCTTCCTAGTGTAAAGAAGAAACAACACTTGAAAGGCCCCGTCTAGAGTCGGTATTTAGTTTGTCTGTTCTGGGCTACTGTAGAAACACGGTGTTTCAACATGGCAGCCTCCATGAAAGAGGACCTGCTCCCTCTGTAGATATAAAAGGAGAATTTATAAGTAACAAAAACAAAAAGACTTATTTTCAGGGGATTATACATGCATGAAAACATAGTTATGAATATTATATTCCATGTCTGCCTTATTAAAATAAAGTCCCCAAATCACACTGCACCTTTAAAATGTGCTAGCATGGCTAAAAAATACATAGCAACTGTTCATCTACATGTATTTTCATCTTGTACTCCTGCTCACACGCGTGTACGTGATTTTAAATCAAATTCACGTCTCCAGCAGCAGAATAATCCTCCACAGGAGTTACAGCCGCCTTCACTTCCTTTCACTCTGCTGTGCTCAGATTTCCTTACAACCCGGGATGGTTGAAGGCACGTGATAAGAAACTGTGGATAATCGTACGAGAGCGCAGCAGTGCAGATTTAGTCACCGAGGTGAAATACTACAAGCAATGTTCAAGCAAGGCTCGACGGCACGCCGCCTTCAGCGCACACACACACACACACACACCTGGAGATAAACAAAGAGGTACAGCAGCTCGCTAATCCGCTGAAGAGAGAGTCAGTCACCGGAAACCTGCAAACCAAGAGGACTGGAACACAGCAAAAAGGCCGCAGAGGAGGGGTGACGCGATGAAATGTGATGATAGCAACAATGAAATGTTGTTGGGGAGCAAAACTGGGAACGATTTGCATCCAAGTTTGGATGTCACTCAGATTATCAATTTGAGGAAGGTGATTGGCAGGGATTAAATAGCTGCTCTTAATTAAAGTAAGGTAAAGTGGGAAGATTATGCAAAATTGGCATTATGATGCAAAATAGTGAGGTGAACAGTTAACTGGAGCAGCAGGTCTTTATAAAAACGTCTTATCTTGTTTCTTTGTTGTATTCTGTGGTTCATTATTGATGTTTTCGCCAATTAAAATCCAGTTTTTCCCGTTTAATATCATCAAGGTTGTTGAAATCATCTGACAGCATCACATACATATATTCTGCTTATTCTGCTGTAGTTCAGCTCAACATATTTGGCGTCTTTGGAAACTTTTGGATCTCGACTAGAGTTTAAAATCAAGTTCTGTGGGTTTAAACGAAGTTTGGCTGCACAGCATGAGTCTGTAAAAAGAGCGAGAGAGTTAGATGAAGAAGCTGATGTAGCCAAAAAAGAAGAAAAAAATATATTCTGACCTCCGCAGGCAATTTGAAATAATTAGAAATTATATTCTAACACGGAGCTTCTCTCAGATATAACCATCAGACGTTGAGTAACTACTTTTCTGTTTTATTTTCGCAACTTTTTACAACAATACGCTTTTTTTCTGCCCCGATAAAACAAAGACTGATTTGTTGAATCTGTGAATTTTAAATGCAAACGAGTTTCTACTTAAATCTTAATGACTTTTATATCAGAACTGGCAGATTGTTGGTGTTTTGTGTCTCTGTTGGGGACGAAACGAGGCGAGAAGGAGAATTGTAAAATCGTAGATTTATGGAAAATACATTTTTACAGTAGTTTTATGTTTTTTAAAAGTGTACACAAAACTCTGCAAATTAACAACCAAACTGTTATTTTAAGTGTTATGACAGAAAAGTTTCATTATTATTCATACGTTATTTTGTATATACATGTCTGTAAAATTACAGCAATTATCTGTAATAAATATGTGGCTTATTATATAAATGTTTATGTTAATACTAACAATTTAACACATTCCTTTGTAATTTTGAGGTAAATGTTATTAGTTTTACATGAATGTGTAAGTTTACATTCAAACTCTGTAACCTAAATCATGGAAAATAACTTTTAAAATAATCTTTACAGTAGTTTCCTGTTTTTTTAAATGTTATACAAATCTCTGTAAATTAACAATCAAACTTATTTTTAAGTATTATGCCATAAATGACAAATTACTTTTTAATTTTACGTTTTTTGTTTGACTGTTTTTGGTAATGTGTCTCATGGTCAGTCTCTTAAATTTTATCACCCATAGTAAGAAAGTGGCATTATAAATAAAAGGTCTGTGCTGTTTTTATAGAATAAAGGACTACCACAATGACTCTGAATGAGTTCTGTACACAGTAAATGTGTACATAAAGAAGAAATGCGTATAAAAGTTGTACTGTATTTGACTTCATGTCTTTGCTTGATCTGTTTTTTGACATTTTAAATCTTCCGTAGCGTTCATTTGCCGCCTGCAGACCAGCAGGAGACACAAAGCAGATAAAAGTATTGCATGACTAGAAACTCAGTTTGTCTCCCGCTGCTACAGAAACAACACAGCTGGAGCATTTTTCTAACCTACATTTCAGTGCTTTAATGTTTAATACATGTGTATAAGTGTGTAGCATATCGCTGTATGCGTATAGCATTCATAACTGCTACATGTACAACATAGACATACGGTACATATTTATGTGTTTGGCTAATGCTGAATTTGACTGAATAGTTAAATTATTTCATATTTTATCCAGATTCAGAGTCATATTTTAATAACTGCTTTGTAAAACTCAAAAACATACTTGTAGACCAACTCTTTGCATTCACTATCATACATTTTATTTTTAGTACCAATGTCAATATGAGATTACAGTTATATCTCCTTGCTTCCTTGTTGTTTATGTGGATAGTGGATGAAATGTTGTGAATCCACTTCACTCATTGGTGTCCAGACTCTTTAAAGGGTAACACTGATACAACTTGATTCTTACTTTCATAATTATGAACATTATTGTACAATCATTTCTTACATTATGTCATACGCTGAGAGCTGGTTGACACCTTAAAACGAAGCAGTGACTTCTTATAACACCTCAAGACAAGAGCTGAAGAGTCGACAAGAGTTTCTATAATTTGCAAGTGTCCCGTGATCCTCAATTGTTGTTCTGCAGGGTGGAAACCACTGCTTCAGATAAAACCAGGACTGTAACCAGGACTTTAGAGATAACTGTGATGAGTGTAAACTGCCCCATCAACAACAGAAGTAACGTTTTCTGTAAATATGGAAATATTTCTTAACATAACTTGAGAATAGAAAATAATGTAACAATATAATAAAAACGGTTGGTGGCAGTAATGGCTGCTCAAATAAATTTCAAACTATAAATTATTCAAATCTTTTTGAAGTTTTGCAGAGAGTTGTTTTACTGATTTTCTCTGATTTCCCCTTCAAAATACTTCTATATATAATGAACAACATATTTAATTAATTATTTGTCATTTTGCATAAATTTGTTTGTAATCTAAGAAAGCAGAAAAATACTGTATAAATAATATAGTAATATTTCTGTACAACAACAACTGAAATTTGTCATTATTAGCAAAATTCCTAAAATAACAGTTTGGTTGTTAATTTACAGATAATGTCCGTAATTTCACAGAGTTTTGTATACAATTTTTAAAATACAGAAAACGACTGTAAAAATTTAAAGAGTTATTTCCCATTAATTTATGATTGGGCTATGATATTTACACATTTTTGCACAAAAACAGACAAACTTTACATAAAATTGCAATGCAAAGCACTGATTGTTGGTTGCTTTGAAAAAAATAATGAATGTAACGTGATGTTGTACATTTAGATATTGAATATCACTGATGCTGAATCACAGCCTGAACCAAAGCTCTTCCTCTCCTCATGATGTCACAGGCTGAACAGTCGCCTGCCTCCTAAAGCCGGCAGCAGGGGGGGAAGAGTCAGTCACTGTACTGGGCTTCTCTCTGCAGAGCTGCACTCTGAATCTTCTCTGAGCGTTTTTTGCTTCAGACGTAAAGAAGAAGGAGAAGCAGCAGCAGCAGAGGACAAATTACTGGAAAAATAACAAGAAGAAGAAGAAGAAATCTCCTGAATGGCACCAGTGCATGGCAGAAACATGGAGAGGTCAGACCGTGATATGAAAGGAAAGTCCAAGAGGAAGAGGAGGAGGAGGTGCAAAGGCAAAGGTTAGTGAAGCATGCGTGTTTGGTGAAGTTTACGTGATTGTCACTGTGATACTGACACAAAACTAATGTTTATATCAGTGTGGACGGTTTACAGTGACTTCATTATGTCCTACAGGTTTCCGTCCAGCATAATATACCTTTAATGTTAAGTGGGCTTACAGTTTGGTTGATATAGCTGATAACTTACAATGAGTGCATTCAGGAAGAGCTGCATGTCGTCTGTATCCCGAACAAGGTAAAACATATATCACAATCCTCTTGTCGCATTTTTGTAGTGACGTGAGTGTGTTTATAGTGACTTTTTTATACTTTACAGTGTTCTGGAGGCAGAACTTAAAGTATCGTTTGTGTTAAACCTCTGTAGGCAGAGCATTTGACTCATAGTTTTAACGTTGGACTAAATCCCAGAGAGAGAAGTAATCTATTTAAATGTTAACCTAAAGGGTTAATTTGTGAAAAGAGATATCTCTGTTTTTTATACTGGTGTTGGTTTATTAATTTTAAGAATGATGTTTAGATAGATACAGTAGATACTTTATTGATCTCGAAATTCAAGGGAAGTTTATGTTATTTTCTTTTTGCAAATAACGTCCACAGGGTTTACCTCTGCATAAAACCTCAAGTTTTTCTCATTCAAATCTTTCTTTGGGTCTTTGGCGACGACCTCTGATTCTAGATCTGTGAGGCTGTATCAAGTGTAAATCTACTGTGACGTCACACATTGGTTTGAAGCATCCAGTCTGGTGGAAATCTGTATTTGTTGTGATTTGTTGCCTCCAGTTTTAGTGTAATCCCACTGTGGTAAATATGTTCAGCTGTACTCGAGTATTTGTCCTGATTACATTTCTTATGATCAAAAATTAGCGAGTCGACAACTTTGCTAACAGCCAAACATCAACAAGGTCACCAACAGCAGACATAGCAGCCAGCTAATATTACTGACTAGTCCAACAGCAGTCAGCCCAGCTCGGCGTCTGTCTTTCAGCCTTTTATTTCACCAAGCTCTCACCAACCACTAAAAGTCAGTCCCAGCTTCTCCCCCCAGTGCTCTGAGCTCACAGTCCAGGCAGCCCGGCTAACAAACTGAGCTAACAGCAGCTACAGCTGTCAGCAGTTTACTTCACTGTCCATCATAAACTCTGTAAATCACAGAGAGTTGAGGCAGAGCAGCCGGAGGACATCAGAGGGAAAACCAGAAAACATTTTCTCCATAAAATATGATCCAGTTTCACCAAAATCAGTGAAATAGTTGCTTTAAGTGTATAAACAGAAAGTTATTTAGAAAGTTTTGCTCCCAGAGATAAATTATAAAATCCTGTTTAATCTCCTGAAGGAAACAAAATAAGTCACAACAGTGTCAGTGTAGATTTATTTATTTAACATTTCACATCCACCGTGTTCAAAAAGACCAAACACAAGCAGATCAGAGGCTCAACTGATGCAACAAAAGTCTTATAAACACTGTGTGTTCACTCTGTATTTACTCTGTATCATGCACATGTATGCATATAAATCAAATGCCTCATCACAATGCGAGCTCTTGTAATCATAATTACAGTCGTCTGGGCAACAGGTCGGCCTTTTAGGATTAATCCAGCATTGTTTTTCACATGCTAATCCTCAGTAAATGCTGCAGATTACTCCATGATGGCTTTTTTTGTATTAAGTCCAATGGTTATTCAAAGTGCGCTAAGCCTATTCCACTTTCATTAATGACCTATTGGCCTTTTTTGTACATCCGTGCTGGAGCGAAAGCGTGTCCTGCCTCCAGAAAATCATTACTCAATGTAGCCCCCCTTCGAATCCCACTATTTTAGGGTCAGAATGCACTTAGCTAATGCTTCCACTGTATCCAACAATGAGCTGTACTTTAATGCCAGCTGTCATTTTAGAAACAGAAGGTGGCAGACGTCTCTGTTTACAGTGGAGCTCTCCGAATGCACAGCAGGAGGGGAACTCATGTCGTAGTCATCGTGACAGTAAATAAACAATGTTTGAGTCTTCTCTGTTGATCTGAGGCTACGTCTGCATTAATCCGTCTAAATTTTAAAGCCCACATTGAAACCTGAACAACATAAAAATGCTTCTTCATCTTCTTTTCAGTTGGCAAATCGTCGGGCGAGGAGTGGCACAGACAGCCGGCTGACCAAATCATTATTTCATGGTCGCGGTGGTGTCTGACAAAATCTTCATAAATTCAGGTGTATTCATTTACTGACATTTAAAAATGAACAATCACAGAGAAAGTTAGAGGCGGCTACAGGTTGTCAGCTTACAGTGAAACGCAGAAAAGCTCCATTTTCGGGGAGAAAAATGCATTTTTAGTCTAGATGGAGGGCAGAAACTGAGAGAAAAAGATGCATTTATAGATTTAACTGGCTTAACGTTGACACATACTCTCGAGTTACTGTTTTACTGTCACTGTCAGCAACAAGTGAAGGCAACCAGGGAGAACTGGAGTCTTCCTCCCTGAAGGCGACTATTCAGTTCTTCAAAATAAAAAACAGTGAAAGGGTTAAAGGAGTAACACAGTGTTCAAGTTCTTTGTGTTTGTTTCAGACAACAGACAGACTAAGAAGTCTTTGACTGTTGTAATTTAAAAATATGCTTAGATGATACCACTCACATGTCTGTGCATTAAGTCTGAAGTCTTAATTGTTTATTGAGGAATAGTTACAGCAGTCCTCTGCTAATTTCTGTCTCTGCACAGATTAAACAAACTAGGCATGGTAGTTTGTGAGCTTTGGTGTCTTCGTACAGAGTCAGGCTAAATATTTCCCCCTGCTTCCAGTCTTTATGCTAAGCTAAGCTAAGCTAACCAAGTCCAGCTCCAGATCGGTGCTGACCTAAACCTGAACCTGAAGCATTAGTCTTAGTACCACAGGCATTTTGGACCACCGGGAAGAAGAAGAGGAGGTTCACAGGCCCGGGGAAATAGTTTGGGAGTTTGAGAGGCAGGCAAATATATATGCAATATGTTCTCAAATGAAAAGAGCTGAGCAATTTGAGCAGAAATATACAAAGTATTCACCAGGTGGTGAAATGTGGTCAAAGCTAGCCTCTGTTTTAACATTTGGATGGCTTTGTTTAAATGTGAGGCATGCTGCAGACAGAAAACTAAAACTCTCTCTCTGTTAGGAAGTCTATTGGGTAGATCATGAAATTACTGCATTAATAAGGATTTTTCCTCTGTGTGCAGATGACAGGATGAAGTTGTTGCAGGCTTTTCTGTTAAAAAAACAAACAAACTGCCATTTGGCTGTAAAATCCCCTTCTGGTGGCTTTTCAGTCAAATTACAAAACAAAAACTGTCATTTGTTGGCTGTAAAATCTAGTCGGAGAAAAACATTTGATCGTCCCGCTTTCAGTGAGGATTATGATTCCCCAACATGGAACAAACAGCTGCTGTCTGCGCCGGGTCTGTCACTGTTGTCTTTGATGACGCGTCATACGTTTGGATATATCTGTATATTGGATGCATTTTGGATAAGTGAGCTCCGTCGTGCAGTCAAACTTAGTGGGGCATGTCAGTGCGCAATTTCACTGATGGATTCTGCAATCTCCAACACTTCTCTGGGGCTCTGGCTTCATGAAAACATTAGCAATATGGTTTGTGTGCCCATTTAACTTAATTGCAGGGATGCTCAGCGGGTAAAGTGTGCTACTAACTCTGCAAGGGTTAGGGGTCCCATTTCGTCTGTAGCTCACTGTGAAGGGAAGTGCTGCGAACGCTGCCAAGGTTTGAGTTTTGATCCCCACCGGGGAAAAAACATGAAATCTGTAGGTATCCTTTTTTTTATCTGTGATATGAACTAAACTGGAAACAGACGTGATGTATATCCTCCTTCATTTGTAGATTCGCTAACTTAAAGCAGCATCATGTAACTTTCCTCTGATAAACTAACTGCCTGTTAAATCCTGTTGATGCTACACTGACCTGTAATCAGGTGAATGGTGCACCGGGGAGTGTTAGTCTTAGTACCACAGGCATTTTGGACCACTGGGAAGAAGAAGAGGAGGTTTACAGGCCCGGGGAAGTTGGAGTTTGGGAGTTTGAGAGGCAGGTGGTGAATACTTTGTATATACCCACCTACCTACCTAAAAATAACCAGATCAGTATCAGTGCTCATCGTGCCGGCTACAGGTAGTCATGTTACGGATATTTTTATGCAATCTGTGATGTTTACTACATTATTTGTTCCCTGACTTTAGCCTTTAAGGCAACGCTTCTTTCCAGGCAACATCAGTACCTTCCTAAAACGACACAAACAACACAAAGCTTCGGGCGAAGAGCTGTCTGCTGAGAAGTTGAATCAATAACAGTGCATTATATTTTAAAAACACATTATGTGTTTTGTAACTTGTAACTAAAGCTTGCAGATAAATGTAGTGGAAAACTGCAGCATGCAACAGTAAACACACAGAAGAATCTTCTGGAGCAACAGACAACAAGATCAGAACATCTCCAGTTGACAGTTTAATATCAGCGCTGAAGAGACGAAGGGCTTCAGGAACAACACCAATATATCTGTCTTGGCCCTCCGCCAAGAGTTTTACCAGATGTGTGAACATCAAACTGATGAAACTCACATTGTCAGAACAAATAACAGTAATATCGTAGTAGGTTGTGTCTGTGACGACTTATATGAGAAAAGATCTTGAATTTAAGTGGAGAAGTTGCCACACCCGGTCAGTCCTTTCTGCCGACTCTTCGGCGAACAGTCCCCCAGAAAACAGCCGCAATCTGGGCAGTGAGAGCCGGATACAACTGGGCGAAAACAATCATTGATATCAACGTAATAATGTATTTCTGGTTCTGGTTATTGATGACAACTTAAACTATCTACAAAACAAACCTCAGGACTTCAGGGTGCTATAGTGAAATATAGAACAGGTACTCTGGGGTGCGATGGGTTATATGGATGTCTTGTAATGCTGCTTTTACTCTTCCACTTCCTGTAGCAGCTACATTTTGTTGGTGACTGTTAGATAAAATTTAACTGCTCATATCGCTTTACCCAGAACTCTACTGCCTAAACAAAACCACAACAACAACAATGATTCACAAGCAACACATACAGTCGACAATTAGAGACAAATGAAACCTAATCGTTCAAACTGATAAAGTGACAGTGAAGCAGCAGGCGAGGGCATTAAAAGTTGAAACGAGGCCATTGTCAGCGAGCAACAGCCTGCCATAGATTATTGCTGTCATTGTTATTATCTCTCATTGCAATTTCGTTGCACATTACCATATGTTTCGGGCAATAATTTCATCACTCATTTCCAAATAATGATCATCAGTCTGTTGATCTGAAAGCAGACGTTTAGCTCTTTGGCTGCCTTTTGTTTGCCGGCGTGTGATTTGATGAGTCGCTGCGCTGAAACTAAATTTAGACTTAGCTGAAAAGCTTTGTAGTCTGTTCTCACAGCGCAGGAAAGAAAATTATGTTTGACGTGGATCTGTGGTAAAAAATCGCAAACACTCAAGTGCAACAATTAAATTAAGACAAAGAATACATAAGAGCAGTATGTAAATGTGGTGGAATCTCTCCATTTGGAAAAAAAATGGTTGTGCTTCACCAGTTTACCAAGACAAACCTCTATTACGGCTGAAGCAAATGACGAGATCCTGACTCTGAATGGACTGTTGGAGGATTGCACTAGCAGAGTTGGAGTGTGTTGCATCTTATTCAGGACAATCAGAACACAAAGAAAGAGTTTCCTCGCTGTGAGCAGGATTTGAACCTGCGCGGGGATTCCCCATTGGATTTCAAATCCAACGCCTTAACCACTCGGCCATCACAGCTTGAAAACAGCTTTTTTTATCTGGTTAGATCAAATGGAAATGTTGCCAGCACTCATCAGCATACAAACACATTTTCCATTCCACCACAATCAGGTTCTTCTTATCTCAAGCATCGACTCTTGTTGTTGAGGAGGTTGTCTCACTCGAGCCGCTGTCTGCCTTGATTTGCTCTCAGACCTCCTCACCGCTTCCCTCTCACAACTGAATCAGCATATATATTATGGCAGACATGCAGACATATTAAACAATATCACACTGTCCAGGCATGTGGAAGTGGGATTTCACTCAACATGTTGTACTTACATACAAATCTGCTTTCTTTGGTGCCATAAAAATTGAGATAAGGAAGAACCCTATCTCAGTTCTTTATGAAGGGTCGGACTACTTGCTGGAGTAGTAACCTGTGATCTATTACATGTAGAAGTCAGCTGACGTGACTGACATTGTCACATGTAATATTGCTTAAAAGACGCACAATACTGAAACAAGACGAGCTTTCCATGGTTTTGGAAGTAAACACCTTTCCTTTAAAAAGACATTTTGCATAAAGTAAAGTCAAGTTTCTTCTTCTATCGCTGTGAGCAGGGTTCGAACCTGCGCGGGGAAACCCCATTGGATTTCGAGTCCAACGCCTTAACCTCTCGGCCATCACAGCTTAGTTTGTCCTTGGTTGAATTCCAACTGGCATGCACTCAAACCTCTTATTTAGCAGCTAAACAGACAGATATTGTTCTCAGGAATTGGTGGAGACCAAACAAGAGTTAAAAGGAGAATGAATACTTGGCTTACGTTCATCTGGTGGACATAAATTGAGTAAATTATGGAACAGCATTGTCCTCTTTAAATGTTTACTGGGTATTTAAGTGTGATTGTGATTTGTAAGCAACAAGTGTTATTTCCATTCACTTGTGTGGGTTAAACACAGTTTTCTCTGTGGCTGTGATTTTCTGTGCGTGGGTGTAAGAGCATGTGTTTATGTGCATATTTATTAAAGGGTGTAAACATTATGCAATACGTGCAAATGTTTACGTGTTCATCAGCTCACTCGAACGTGCTGTCAGATATTTGTTTTTTCATCCCGCCCACACACCTACAGAGAGGTGATCAAAGCTCCAAGTGTGGCATTATCAGAGCACGTTGTCTCAGAGATGAAAGATGAAAAAGGATGAGAGGGAAGGTTCGGCTTTTTATGATGAGTTCGGAAACTGTAGACGACATTATTTCAGATCCTTTGTGAGCTCCAACACAGTTGATGTTATGCAGTTTTTCTTCTTCCAACATGGAATTAGGTCACGTCTTGGCTCAGCTCCACTGCTCAGATCTTTCTTTACGTCCCTTAGATTGACTCCAACATTAACATGGACAGGATTATAAACAGGATAATTTGAGAATTCAGTGTGAATAACAGTCTTTGGTAATCACACAAAGCAGAAAGCACAATCAAACCAAATCTCAAGCTGTGTTGATTGAAACAGAAGCTTATGAAACTTCCATTCTCTATAATATTCATACTTCAGAGTTTTATTAATTTTATTTAATATTTTATCATATTAAGGGTTTGATATCAGTGTAGACAGAGAACAGGAACTGGTTGCTCTGGCCATTAATCAGGCATTGTGACCCACCTCCAACAAGATGTCAAAGGACAATTTTTAGTCTTGCAGATTACAAAGCCCCTTGGTCAGTCTTTTGTGATAAGTATTTCATTGTCTTTTTCTCACGTGTCTCAACTCACCTCTAATTGCACATATTACAGACTCATCAAATCACCAAACAACCATCAATCGCTGTGAGCAGGGTTCAAACCTGCGCGGGGAAACCCCATTGGATTTCAAGTCCAATGCCTTAACCACTCGGCCATCACAGCTTCCTTCATCTTGGTCTCCATTTTGAATGCCACACCCTCTCAACCAAAGCTAAAATGCACCCTTTGTCCTCACAACCACTCGGCCATCACAGCTTTCGTCAAGATAAGTTGTATTTTGACTGCCACACCCAAACCTCTCGGGGAGCCATTACTGTTGTCAATGTCAAGGGACAATAAGCAGGAAGAAATGGAGCCAGTGTTACCCAAGGATACTTGGTTAGCCCTTTTTGGGATCTAAACTTGCACAGAACTTATTTGTTGTCAGAAACACTAAACATTAAGCAGCCATTTAGCCAGTCAACGCTGTGAGCAGGGTTTGAACCTGCGCGGGGAAACCCCATTGGATTTCAAGTCCAACGCCTTAACCACTCGGCCATCACAGCCTTTGTCAGCCTGTTTTTTGACTGCCACACCCAAACCTCTCGGGAAGCCATTAATTTCAGTGGTTAAATTGTAAACAGACAACGAAATTTTGGTCAAAGGATCGTCTGACAGACAGATCCTTGATCACTCAGGCCCCAGAATGTCAAGGGTCAATTAGGAGGAAGCAATGGAGCCAGTGTTACCCAAGGATACTTAGTTAGCCCTTTTTGGGATCTAAACTTGCACAGAACTTATTTATTGTCAGCAACACTAAACTTTAACAAGCCACTTAGCCAGTCAACGCTGTGAGCAGGGTTTGAACCTGCGCGGGGAAACCCCATTGGATTTCAAGTCCAACGCCTTAACCACTCGGCCATCACAGCCTTTGTCAGCCTGTTTTTTGACTGCCACACCCAAACCTCTTGGGAAGCCATTACTGTAAGTAGTCTGTAAACAGACAACAAAATTTCGGTCAAACAATGGTCTGACAGACAGATCCTTGATTACTCAGGCCCCAGAATGTCAAGGGACAATAAGCAGGAAGAAATGGAGCCAGTGTTACCCAAGGATAATACTTACTTGGTTGTCTTGGGTCTCTACTTGGACAGAATGTATTTGTTGTCAGAAACACTAAACATTAAGCAGCCATTTAGCCAGTCAACGCTGTGAGCAGGGTTTGAACCTGCGCGGGGAAACCCCATTGGATTTCAAGTCCAACGCCTTAACCACTCGGCCATCACAGCCTTTGTCAGCCTGTTTTTTGACTGCCACACCCCAACCTCTCAGGAAGCCATTAATGTCAGTGGTTAAATTGTAAACAGACAACGAAATTTCGGTCAAAGGATCGTCTGACAGACAGATCCTTGATCACTAAGGCCCCAGAATGTCAAGGGTCAATTAGCAGGAAGCAATGGAGCCAATCTTACCCAAGGATGATACTCCATTTTGAATGCCACACCCTCTCAACCAATGCGAAACTGCACCCTTTGTCCTCACATTGTATGGACCAATCCACTTTACAGGTCATGTTGGATGTACTGCTTCTTCTGCCTCCCGTCTAATCTAAATATCGGCAAAGACATGGATCATCGGCGGGGTGCCTGAACGGGGCTGTAAGCATGTTTATTTGTGCTGTAAAGTACGGCCGCTTATGGAGGTTGATTCACTTCGGCAACCTTTTTCAAGCGGCAGATCAAGGAATTACAGTTTTTAGCACTTCTGCATCGGCAGCAACGGAGGTTGCCAATTATCACTGGGTAATTCTTAGCTGGCTTGCTAGAGAACACCAAGTTTGTTGTCAGAAACACTAAATTTAACAACCATTGAACAACAAGGGTCTGAACCTGCGCGGGGAAACCCCATTGGATTTCGAGCCCAACGCCTTAACCACTCGGCCATCACAGCCTTTGTCAGCCTGTTTTTTGACTGCCACACCCAAACCTCTTGGGAAGCCATTACTGTAAGTAGTCTGTAAACAGACAACAAAATTTCGGTCAAACAATGGTCTGACAGACAGATCCTTGATTACTCAGGCCCCAGAATGTCAAGGGACAATAAGCAGGAAGAAATGGAGCCAGTGTTACCCAAGGATACTTGGTTAGCCTTTTTGGGATCTAAACTTGCACAGAACTTATTTGTTGTCAGAAACACTAAACATTAAGCAGCCATTTAGGCAGTAAACGCTGTGAGCAGGGTTTGAACCTGCGCGGGGAAACCCCATTGGATTTCAAGTCCAACGCCTTAACCACTCGGCCATCACAGCCTTTGTGAGCCTGTTTTTTGACTGCCACACCCAAACCTCTCGGGAAGCCATTAATGTCAGTGGTTAAATTGAAAACAGACAATGAAATTTTGGTCAAAGGATCGTCTGACAGACAGATCCTTGATCACTCAGGCCCCAGAATGTCAAGGGTCAATTAGGAGGAAGCAATGGAGCCAGTGTTACCCAAGGATACTTAGTTAGCCCTTTTTGGGATCTAAACTTGCACAGAACTTATTTATTGTCAGCAACACTAAACTTTAACAAGCCATTTAAGCAGTCAACGCTGTGAGCAGGGTTTGAACCTGCGCGGGGAAACCCCATTGGATTTCGAGCCCAACGCCTTAACCACTCGGCCATCACAGCCTTTGTCAGCCTGTTTTTTGACTGCCACACCCAAACCTCTTGGGAAGCCATTACTGTAAGTAGTCTGTAAACAGACAACAAAATTTCGGTCAAACAATGGTCTGACAGACAGATCCTTGATTACTCAGGCCCCAGAATGTCAAGGGACAATAAGCAGGAAGAAATGGAGCCAGTGTTACCCAAGGATAATACTTACTTGGTTGTCTTGGGTCTCTACTTGGACAGAATGTATTTATTGTCAGAAACACTAAACTTTAACAAGCCATTTAGCCAGTCAACGCTGTGAGCAGGGTTTGAACCTGCGCGGGGAAACCCCATTGGATTTCAAGTCCAACACCTTAACCACTCGGCCATCACAGCCTTTTTCACCCTGAGTTGTTTTTTGACTGCCACACCCCAACCTCTCGGGAAGCCATTAATGTCAGTGGTTAAATTGTAAACAGACAACGAAATTTCGGTCAAAGGATCGTCTGACAGACAGATCCTTGATCACTAAGGCCCCAGAATGTCAAGGGTCAATTAGCAGGAAGCAATGGAGCCAATCTTACCCAAGAATGATACTCCATTTTGAATGCCACACCCTCTCAACCAATGCGAAACTGCACCCTTTGTCCTCACATTGTATGGACCAATCCACTTTACAGGTCATGTTGGATGTACTGCTTCTTCTGCCTCCCGTCTAATCTAAATATCGGCAAAGACATGGATCATCGGCGGGGTGCCTGAACGGGGCTGTAAGCATGTTTATTTGTGCTGTAAAGTACGGCCGCTTATGGAGGTTGATTCACTTCGGCAACCTTTTTCAAGCGGCAGATCAAGGAATTACAGTTTTTAGCACTTCTGCATCGGCAGCAACGGAGGTTGCCAATTATCACTGGGTAATTCTTAGCTGGCTTGCTAGAGAACACCAAGTTTTTTGTCAGAAACACTAAATTTAACAGCCATTTAGCAATTTACCGCTGTGAGCAGGGTTTGAACCTGCGCGGGGAAACCCCATTGGATTTCGAGCCCAACGCCTTAACCACTCGGCCATCACAGCCTTTGTCAGCCTGTTTTTTGACTGCCACACCCAAACCTCTTGGGAAGCCATTACTGTAAGTAGTCTGTAAACAGACAACAAAATTTCGGTCAAACAATGGTCTGACAGACAGATCCTTGATTACTCAGGCCCCAGAATGTCAAGGGACAATAAGCAGGAAGAAATGGAGCCAGCGTTACCCAAGGATACTTGGTTAGCCTTTTTGGGATCTAAACTTGCACAGAACTTATTTATTGTCAGAAACACTAAACTTTAACAAGCCATTTAGCCAGTCAACGCTGTGAGCAGGCTTTGAACCTGCGCAGGGAAACCCCATTGGATTTCAAGTCCAACGCCTTAACCACTCGGCCATCACAGCCTTTTTCACCCTGAGTTGTTTTTTGACTGCCACACCCCAACCTCTCGGGAAGCCATTAATGTCAGTGGTTAAATTGTAGACAGACAACGAAATTTCGGTCAAAGGATCGTCTGACAGACAGTTCCTTGATCACTCAGGCCCCAGAATGTCAAGGGTCAATTAGCAGGAAGCAATGGAGCCAATCTTACCCAAGGATGATACTCCATTTTGAATGCCACACCCTCTCAACCAATGCGAAACTGCACCCTTTGTCCTCACATTGTATGGACCAATCCACTTTACAGGTCATGTTGGATGTACTGCTTCCTCTGCCTCCCGTCTAATCTAAATATCGGCAAAGACATGGATCATCGGCGGGGTGCCTGAACGGGGCTGTAAGCATGTTTATTTGTGCTGTAAAGTACGGCCGCTTATGGAGGTTGATGGCGGCAGATCAAGGAATTACAGTTTTTAGCACTTCTGCATCGGCAGCAACGGAGGTTGCCAATTATCACTGGGTAATTCTTAGCTGGCTTGCTAGAGAACACCAAGTTTTTTGTCAGAAACACTAAATTTAACAACCATTGAACAACAAGGGTTTGAACCTGCGCGGGGAAACCCCATTGGATTTCGAGCCCAACGCCTTAACCACTCGGCCATCACAGCCTTTGTCAGCCTGTTTTTTGACTGCCACACCCAAACCTCTTGGGAAGCCATTACTGTAAGTAGTCTGTAAACAGACAACAAAATTTCGGTCAAACAATGGTCTGACAGACAGATCCTTGATTACTCAGGCCCCAGAATGTCAAGGGACAATAAGCAGGAAGAAATGGAGCCAGTGTTACCCAAGGATACTTGGTTAGCCTTTTTGGGATCTAAACTTGCACAGAACTTATTTGTTGTCAGAAACACTAAACATTAAGCAGCCATTTAGGCAGTAAACGCTGTGAGCAGGGTTTGAACCTGCGCGGGGAAACCCCATTGGATTTCAAGTCCAACGCCTTAACCACTCGGCCATCACAGCCTTTGTCAGCCTGTTTTTTGACTGCCACACCCAAACCTCTCGGGAAGCCATTAATGTCAGTGGTTAAATTGAAAACAGACAACGAAATTTTGGTCAAAGGATCGTCTGACAGACAGATCCTTGATCACTCAGGCCCCAGAATGTCAAGGGTCAATTAGGAGGAAGCAATGGAGCCAGTGTTACCCAAGGATACTTAGTTAGCCCTTTTTGGGATCTAAACTTGCACAGAACTTATTTATTGTCAGCAACACTAAACTTTAACAAGCCATTTAGCCAGTCAACGCTGTGAGCAGGGTTTGAACCTGCGCGGGGAAACCCCATTGGATTTCAAGTCCAACGCCTTAACCACTCGGCCATCACAGCCTTTGTCAGCCTGTTTTTTGACTGCCACACCCAAACCTCTTGGGAAGCCATTACTGTAAGTAGTCTGTAAACAGACAACAAAATTTCGGTCAAACAATGGTCTGACAGACAGATCCTTGATTACTCAGGCCCCAGAATGTCAAGGGACAATAAGCAGGAAGAAATGGAGCCAGTGTTACCCAAGGATAATACTTACTTGGTTGTCTTGGGTCTCTACTTGGACAGAATGTATTTATTGTCAGAAACACTAAACTTTAACAAGCCATTTAGCCAGTCAACGCTGTGAGCACGGTTTGAACCTGCGCGGGGAAACCCCATTGGATTTCAAGTCCAACGCCTTAACCACTCGGCCATCACAGCCTTTTTCACCCTGAGTTGTTTTTTGACTGCCACACCCCAACCTCTCGGGAAGCCATTAATGTCAGTGGTTAAATTGTAAACAGACAACGAAATTTCGGTCAAAGGATCGTCTGACAGACAGATCCTTGATCACTAAGGCCCCAGAATGTCAAGGGTCAATTAGCAGGAAGCAATGGAGCCAATCTTACCCAAGAATGATACTCCATTTTGAATGCCACACCCTCTCAACCAATGCGAAACTGCACCCTTTGTCCTCACATTGTATGGACCAATCCACTTTACAGGTCATGTTGGATGTACTGCTTCTTCTGCCTCCCGTCTAATCTAAATATCGGCAAAGACATGGATCATCGGCGGGGTGCCTGAACGGGGCTGTAAGCATGTTTATTTGTGCTGTAAAGTACGGCCGCTTATGGAGGTTGATTCACTTCGGCAACCTTTTTCAAGCGGCAGATCAAGGAATTACAGTTTTTAGCACTTCTGCATCGGCAGCAACGGAGGTTGCCAATTATCACTGGGTAATTCTTAGCTGGCTTGCTAGAGAACACCAAGTTTGTTGTCAGAAACACTAAATTTAACAGCCATTTAGCAATTTACCGCTGTGAGCAGGGTTTGAACCTGCGCGGGGAAACCCCATTGGATTTCGAGCCCAACGCCTTAACCACTCGGCCATCACAGCCTTTGTCAGCCTGTTTTTTGACTGCCACACCCAAACCTCTTGGGAAGCCATTACTGTAAGTAGTCTGTAAACAGACAACAAAATTTCGGTCAAACAATGGTCTGACAGACAGATCCTTGATTACTCAGGCCCCAGAATGTCAAGGGACAATAAGCAGGAAGAAATGGAGCCAGCGTTACCCAAGGATACTTGGTTAGCCTTTTTGGGATCTAAACTTGCACAGAACTTATTTATTGTCAGAAACACTAAACTTTAACAAGCCATTTAGCCAGTCAACGCTGTGAGCAGGGTTTGAACCTGCGCAGGGAAACCCCATTGGATTTCAAGTCCAACGCCTTAACCACTCGGCCATCACAGCCTTTTTCACCCTGAGTTGTTTTTTGACTGCCACACCCCAACCTCTCGGGAAGCCATTAATGTCAGTGGTTAAATTGTAGACAGACAACGAAATTTCGGTCAAAGGATCGTCTGACAGACAGTTCCTTGATCACTCAGGCCCCAGAATGTCAAGGGTCAATTAGCAGGAAGCAATGGAGCCAATCTTACCCAAGGATGATACTCCATTTTGAATGCCACACCCTCTCAACCAATGCGAAACTGCACCCTTTGTCCTCACATTGTATGGACCAATCCACTTTACAGGTCATGTTGGATGTACTGCTTCCTCTGCCTCCCGTCTAATCTAAATATCGGCAAAGACATGGATCATCGGCGGGGTGCCTGAACGGGGCTGTAAGCATGTTTATTTGTGCTGTAAAGTACGGCCGCTTATGGAGGTTGATTCACTTCGGCAACCTTTTTCAAGCGGCAGATCAAGGAATTACAGTTTTTAGCACTTCTGCATCGGCAGCAACGGAGGTTGCCAATTATCACTGGGTAATTCTTAGCTGGCTTGCTAGAGAACACCAAGTTTTTTGTCAGAAACACTAAATTTAACAACCATTGAACAACAAGGGTTTGAACCTGCGCGGGGAAACCCCATTGGATTTCGAGCCCAACGCCTTAACCACTCGGCCATCACAGCCTTTGTCAGCCTGTTTTTTGACTGCCACACCCAAACCTCTTGGGAAGCCATTACTGTAAGTAGTCTGTAAACAGACAACAAAATTTCGGTCAAACAATGGTCTGACAGACAGATCCTTGATTACTCAGGCCCCAGAATGTCAAGGGACAATAAGCAGGAAGAAATGGAGCCAGTGTTACCCAAGGATACTTGGTTAGCCTTTTTGGGATCTAAACTTGCACAGAACTTATTTGTTGTCAGAAACACTAAACATTAAGCAGCCATTTAGGCAGTAAACGCTGTGAGCAGGGTTTGAACCTGCGCAGGGAAACCCCATTGGATTTCAAGTCCTACGCCTTAACCACTCGGCCATCACAGCCTTTGTCAGCCTGTTTTTTGACTGCCACACCCAAACCTCTCGGGAAGCCATTAATGTCAGTGGTTAAATTGAAAACAGACAACGAAATTTTGGTCAAAGGATCGTCTGACAGACAGATCCTTGATCACTCAGGCCCCAGAATGTCAAGGGTCAATTAGGAGGAAGCAATGGAGCCAGTGTTACCCAAGGATACTTAGTTAGCCCTTTTTGGGATCTAAACTTGCACAGAACTTATTTATTGTCAGCAACACTAAACTTTAACAAGCCATTTAAGCAGTCAACGCTGTGAGCAGGGTTTGAACCTGCGCGGGGAAACCCCATTGGATTTCGAGCCCAACGCCTTAACCACTCGGCCATCACAGCCTTTGTCAGCCTGTTTTTTGACTGCCACACCCAAACCTCTTGGGAAGCCATTACTGTAAGTAGTCTGTAAACAGACAACAAAATTTCGGTCAAACAATGGTCTGACAGACAGATCCTTGATTACTCAGGCCCCAGAATGTCAAGGGACAATAAGCAGGAAGAAATGGAGCCAGTGTTACCCAAGGATAATACTTACTTGGTTGTCTTGGGTCTCTACTTGGACAGAATGTATTTATTGTCAGAAACACTAAACTTTAACAAGCCATTTAGCCAGTCAACGCTGTGAGCAGGGTTTGAACCTGCGCGGGGAAACCCCATTGGATTTCAAGTCCAACACCTTAACCACTCGGCCATCACAGCCTTTTTCACCCTGAGTTGTTTTTTGACTGCCACACCCCAACCTCTCGGGAAGCCATTAATGTCAGTGGTTAAATTGTAAACAGACAACGAAATTTCGGTCAAAGGATCGTCTGACAGACAGATCCTTGATCACTAAGGCCCCAGAATGTCAAGGGTCAATTAGCAGGAAGCAATGGAGCCAATCTTACCCAAGGATGATACTCCATTTTGAATGCCACACCCTCTCAACCAATGCGAAACTGCACCCTTTGTCCTCACATTGTATGGACCAATCCACTTTACAGGTCATGTTGGATGTACTGCTTCCTCTGCCTCCCGTCTAATCTAAATATCGGCAAAGACATGGATCATCGGCGGGGTGCCTGAACGGGGCTGTAAGCATGTTTATTTGTGCTGTAAAGTACGGCCGCTTATGGAGGTTGATTCACTTCGGCAACCTTTTTCAAGCGGCAGATCAAGGAATTACAGTTTTTAGCACTTCTGCATCGGCAGCAACGGAGGTTGCCAATTATCACTGGGTAATTCTTAGCTGGCTTGCTAGAGAACACCAAGTTTTTTGTCAGAAACACTAAATTTAACAACCATTGAACAACAAGGGTTTGAACCTGCGCGGGGAAACCCCATTGGATTTCGAGCCCAACGCCTTAACCACTCGGCCATCACAGCCTTTGTCAGCCTGTTTTTTGACTGCCACACCCAAACCTCTTGGGAAGCCATTACTGTAAGTAGTCTGTAAACAGACAACAAAATTTCGGTCAAACAATGGTCTGACAGACAGATCCTTGATTACTCAGGCCCCAGAATGTCAAGGGACAATAAGCAGGAAGAAATGGAGCCAGTGTTACCCAAGGATACTTGGTTAGCCTTTTTGGGATCTAAACTTGCACAGAACTTATTTGTTGTCAGAAACACTAAACATTAAGCAGCCATTTAGGCAGTAAACGCTGTGAGCAGGGTTTGAACCTGCGCGGGGAAACCCCATTGGATTTCAAGTCCAACGCCTTAACCACTCGGCCATCACAGCCTTTGTCAGCCTGTTTTTTGACTGCCACACCCAAACCTCTCGGGAAGCCATTAATGTCAGTGGTTAAATTGAAAACAGACAACGAAATTTTGGTCAAAGGATCGTCTGACAGACAGATCCTTGATCACTCAGGCCCCAGAATGTCAAGGGTCAATTAGGAGGAAGCAATGGAGCCAGTGTTACCCAAGGATACTTAGTTAGCCCTTTTTGGGATCTAAACTTGCACAGAACTTATTTATTGTCAGCAACACTAAACTTTAACAAGCCATTTAGCCAGTCAACGCTGTGAGCAGGGTTTGAACCTGCGCGGGGAAACCCCATTGGATTTCAAGTCCAACGCCTTAACCACTCGGCCATCACAGCCTTTGTCAGCCTGTTTTTTGACTGCCACACCCAAACCTCTTGGGAAGCCATTACTGTAAGTAGTCTGTAAACAGACAACAAAATTTCGGTCAAACAATGGTCTGACAGACAGATCCTTGATTACTCAGGCCCCAGAATGTCAAGGGACAATAAGCAGGAAGAAATGGAGCCAGTGTTACCCAAGGATAATACTTACTTGGTTGTCTTGGGTCTCTACTTGGACAGAATGTATTTATTGTCAGAAACACTAAACTTTAACAAGCCATTTAGCCAGTCAACGCTGTGAGCACGGTTTGAACCTGCGCGGGGAAACCCCATTGGATTTCAAGTCCAACGCCTTAACCACTCGGCCATCACAGCCTTTTTCACCCTGAGTTGTTTTTTGACTGCCACACCCCAACCTCTCGGGAAGCCATTAATGTCAGTGGTTAAATTGTAAACAGACAACGAAATTTCGGTCAAAGGATCGTCTGACAGACAGATCCTTGATCACTAAGGCCCCAGAATGTCAAGGGTCAATTAGCAGGAAGCAATGGAGCCAATCTTACCCAAGAATGATACTCCATTTTGAATGCCACACCCTCTCAACCAATGCGAAACTGCACCCTTTGTCCTCACATTGTATGGACCAATCCACTTTACAGGTCATGTTGGATGTACTGCTTCTTCTGCCTCCCGTCTAATCTAAATATCGGCAAAGACATGGATCATCGGCGGGGTGCCTGAACGGGGCTGTAAGCATGTTTATTTGTGCTGTAAAGTACGGCCGCTTATGGAGGTTGATTCACTTCGGCAACCTTTTTCAAGCGGCAGATCAAGGAATTACAGTTTTTAGCACTTCTGCATCGGCAGCAACGGAGGTTGCCAATTATCACTGGGTAATTCTTAGCTGGCTTGCTAGAGAACACCAAGTTTGTTGTCAGAAACACTAAATTTAACAGCCATTTAGCAATTTACCGCTGTGAGCAGGGTTTGAACCTGCGCGGGGAAACCCCATTGGATTTCGAGCCCAACGCCTTAACCACTCGGCCATCACAGCCTTTGTCAGCCTGTTTTTTGACTGCCACACCCAAACCTCTTGGGAAGCCATTACTGTAAGTAGTCTGTAAACAGACAACAAAATTTCGGTCAAACAATGGTCTGACAGACAGATCCTTGATTACTCAGGCCCCAGAACGTCAAGGGACAATAAGCAGGAAGAAATGGAGCCAGTGTTACCCAAGGATACTTGGTTAGCCTTTTTGGGATCTAAACTTGCACAGAACTTATTTGTTGTCAGAAACACTAAACATTAAGCAGCCATTTAGGCAGTAAACGCTGTGAGCAGGGTTTGAACCTGCGCGGGGAAACCCCATTGGATTTCAAGTCCAACGCCTTAACCACTCGGCCATCACAGCCTTTGTCAGCCTGTTTTTTGACTGCCACACCCAAACCTCTCGGGAAGCCATTAATGTCAGTGGTTAAATTGAAAACAGACAACGAAATTTTGGTCAAAGGATCGTCTGACAGACAGATCCTTGATCACTCAGGCCCCAGAATGTCAAGGGTCAATTAGGAGGAAGCAATGGAGCCAGTGTTACCCAAGGATACTTAGTTAGCCCTTTTTGGGATCTAAACTTGCACAGAACTTATTTATTGTCAGCAACACTAAACTTTAACAAGCCATTTAGCCAGTCAACGCTGTGAGCAGGGTTTGAACCTGCACGGGGAAACCCCATTGGATTTCAAGTCCAACGCCTTAACCACTCGGCCATCACAGCCTTTGTCAGCCTGTTTTTTGACTGCCACACCCAAACCTCTTGGGAAGCCATTACTGTAAGTATTCTGTAAACAGACAACAAAATTTCGGTCAAACAATGGTCTGACAGACAGATCCTTGATTACTCAGGCCCCAGAATGTCAAGGGACAATAAGCAGGAAGAAATGGAGCCAGTGTTACCCAAGGATAATACTTACTTGGTTGTCTTGGGTCTCTACTTGGACAGAATGTATTTATTGTCAGAAACACTAAACTTTAACAAGCCATTTAGCCAGTCAACGCTGTGAGCACGGTTTGAACCTGCGCGGGGAAACCCCATTGGATTTCAAGTCCAACGCCTTAACCACTCGGCCATCACAGCCTTTTTCACCCTGAGTTGTTTTTTGACTGCCACACCCCAACCTCTCGGGAAGCCATTAATGTCAGTGGTTAAATTGTAAACAGACAACGAAATTTCGGTCAAAGGATCGTCTGACAGACAGATCCTTGATCACTCAGGCCCCAGAATGTCAAGGGTCAATTAGCAGGAAGCAATGGAGCCAATCTTACCCAAGGATGATACTCCATTTTGAATGCCACACCCTCTCAACCAAAGCCAAACTGCACCCTTTGTCCTCACAACCACTCGGCCCTCACAGCAACAACATTGTGCTTTGACTACCACACTCTAACCTCTCAGCCAACCCCCATCAGTGCCCTCATACTGCTGTAACGTTGCTGTAAATTTGCTTGGGCTAGGGTGGGCCATCAGTGTCTTGTTATGGGAAATTGCTGTTTGATATAGGTATACCTGTAAATTTATAATTAGCAAAAATACCTTTCAGTGTTGTTTCTAAATAACAAAACACATTAGCTTGTCATTAGCAAGTCTTGTTGCTTTGAGACAGAAATCTTCATGTTCAGGCTCACAGAAACACCAGGAAAGTAAATGTAAGAAACAAAAAAGTCAAGTACATCTTATTAAATAAGAAAATGACGAAACAAACATCTACTATTACAAATATCATGACTAATATCGAGGCAGTAACTCGAGAAATTATTCCAAAAAGTTTCCATAATTCTTTGCCCTTGAGGAAAGACAGTCCACATTACAAGTAAATGAAACCACTTGCCATTAATTACGCTTAGCAAATGAGATTATCCACAGCTGTCAGACCACACACACACACTGGACAGCGAGCGGGTGCTTCTCGCTTCCCCCCTGCCATGCCTAATTTCATTATTCTATTAAATAAGGTTCATTAACAGCGACTGGATGGAGAAACTTCGTTTCTAAGGTTTGATAAACACAAGCAGCACGGAGTACGATGCCATGCAAGCTTCCTGTTCTCATTTCTGCTCGGTTCTTTTGTCTTTTGTCTCCCGTCCAGTAAATTACAGTCTTCTCGTTCAAAGTGACAGTCCTGTGATTTAACAATATCATATATAATAAAAATGTTGTTTTTTTTACTTTCTGCTATATGTGATGACTTAGGGGAAATAGTGTGTTAGTGTGGCCTTGATGTCCAATGAAGGCTCAAACTCACAGAGATGTTCTGAGATGAGCTCCGGCTAGCTAACTCTGTGTTGAATCAGTGCTTTCCCACTTAAAACTCTCTCAAGTAATGTGGCTGCATGTGGTCAGATGAAGGGCTTGAAAGCCACATGCAAAAGTACTCTGGCTGCTGTGACTGTACTCAGATCGCAATGTGATCTGTGGCCATTTACACAAGTCATTAATGTGATCAATGTAGCTGTGATGGCCGAGTGGTTAAGACATTGGATTTGTCTCCCCTAATCCAGATTAGACATTCAAATATTATAACCAGTTATAGTCACATTTAAGACGTGGCCAGTTATACACTTGACATAAACATGCTAGTGAAGTTGGACATTTTTTACATGGGTGCTTATGGAGACTAACTCACTTCTGGAGCCAGCCTCAAGTGGACGTTTGAGGAACTGCAGTTTTTAGCACTTCCACGTCGGCTTCACTTCACAGCCATGGTAGGTGTAGAATTGTGGTGGTGTAGTATATATATAACGGACAACCTGACTGATAGATGTAGACAGTAACCACTTACGTGAACGTGATTCGAGCGTGCTATTTGCGGCACTCTGATTTTTTAAAATGAAGAGACCTTCACATCACCTGTGTTGCAAAACAGCAATCCCATCTCTAAATTGCTTCACAAACCCATTTTGCAGATCTGCTTGTGAAGACTGAATATTTGTGATCTGTGAACATTACAGGTCGATTAAGCAAATCATTTGTCATGTTGCAACCTGGTTAACCTCTACTTAAACCAAGTGTACAGTCTAATACTGCAGTTCACAAATGGGTGAGTTAATGAAGTGCTCCTTGGTATGAGCCGGTGTGTGTGTGAGGGGGAAATAGAGTGAGAGATGAATGAAAAAGTGAAAATGACAGAAAGTGTGGGAAGGTACGAGGGCTTAGCCAATATAACGCAAAGACAAACACAGTTATTATCTTTTTCATCCCAAAATAAATGGCCCCCATTAGCCGTGATGATGCAGGTCATTAAAACATCTCCAACCTCCACCTGCCACTGCCTTCAGAAGCTCCAGACTCACATCATTACGTTCACATCCCATCTCACAGCTCTCGCTCATATCAACCCACCACTTAATGGCATCACACGCCTAATATAACTGCGAGGTGCAAGGTTAATGCAGAATAGTTTAGTGTGCACTCTTTATTATTCTAATGACTTTTAGTTTGCATCGCAGTGCCCTCCAGAATCAACAGTCACCAGGGGTAAAAATCAGCCAAACAGGCTGTAAAATTACCCACCAGGAAGTCGAAACATTCAGGAAAACATGCATATTTTATGTACTTAGGATTTGATGCATTTCATAGCTTCATGCTGCATGTAATCTTGGTTATATTTGAATCTAAACTATTTTTGCCTTTGCTGTATCTTTAAAGTAAAATAAAAATTTCATTTTTATCCCACAAAGAATGTGTTTATGTCAGAAAACAATTATAACTAGCGTGCCGGTACCTACAGATAATTATGGCCTTAACAGTGAGTAATAAACTGTCTTAAAATGTCTTATTATTTTAATGTTGATTCATGTGTGTTACTTGCAGCACGCAGGCATTAATATTTCATAAACGGTAGATATAATTGCCACAGCAGCCCATATTTCTCTGTGTTTATGTCTGTATGCAGAGTATATTCTGCACCCACATGCACTGCTGAACAAAAGCTGTTTAACAGTGGCAGGCCACCAGATAAATCTAAATTGGGATGAATGGGGTCACTGGTTCGGGGGGCCAGTAGGGATCAGCAGATGATCTATTACAGTGTTGGAGCTGCGGGTGTTTCCTGAAGCCACATCCCCAAATCAAAAGATGTGGAAGATATAGTAAGTTGAAGCAGGGAGTAGAAGTCTGCACATAAAAGTTCAGATGGGAAAAAAGTGAGTCTATACCATCTTTTTGTTTCTATTGACTTCCTCTTGAGCCGTGGTGGCGGGATACATCCAAGTAGTCACAAATGACAGTATAAAGAATGAAGCTCCTGGCTAATCTAAAAGTTGTGGATCGTCGGTGGACCTGAAGCGAGCTGAATGACGTCTGGTTGCTCAAACAAGCCACCTGTAACAACACCCACCTGTCAATCAAAGCGTCCACACTCTTAATCTTGCATAACGTTAAACCTTAATATAATTTGAACAGGTGAGTTGTATATAAATTCACCCTCAGTACAGTTGTCATGAACGGGGAAATTAGCTATAGAGACCAAAACTGTTTTTTGTACCAGGCTGTAAACATGTTTATTTCTGCTGTGAAGTTGGACATTTTAACATGGGGACTTATGGAGACTGACTCACTTCTGGAGCCAGCCTCAAGTGGACGTTTGAGGAACTGCAGTTTTTGGCACTTCACTTCACAGCGATGGAGGTTTCCGCTTGACATCGCCTCGATAGTGGCCTGATTCGATGAACGACAATGAACGTTGGGGGCAAAGATGTGTAGTTCATCATAATGGAGGTCAACTAATACTGAGTTGGTGTTAGACATTTATGTTTCGGAGACCTAATATTAGGCAAATATTAGTCACCTGAATTATGTTTTACAGTGAATATTTTCCACTGGAGTAATTAACTGGGGACAGATGTTTGAAATCCCTCGTCCATCGTAGCACTCTTCACAGAACAACAGCAGATTTATGGGAAGTCTTTCCAAAGAAAACTGATGGAGGATGCGGGTAAAGATGAAAACCACCTGGAGAAACATGGTTATGTGTGACAGAATGTCATTATTGTCTAAGTATATTTTCTATACACTTAATTGAAAAGCAGCTATCACCCCGAGGACACCTGTTTTTTTGTGAAACCTTCCAACCACTCACCAAATCTGTTGAAATCTAATGAAAAAACGATTGTGCTTGATTCAAAAACTGTGTGACCTGGTTAACAAGACAAAGCTTCTCGTCCGGTTTAAGCCCCTCGATGCTTCCTGCCTGAAAAACCGCCGCTCCTTATCACGACGCCTTTCAATTACCCCCGGCTGCCTCTATAAGCCGCCTTTCTGTTTGTTTTCACTTCGTCCATTCAGTGGGAACTCTAATGGCCCTCCCGGACTCACTCGCTACATTTGCACTATCGCCATAAATGTGTTTACCACAGTCCATTTCATTACTTTTATGGTTGGGGGTGAATATAAAGCTATGTTGTATAAATATGCAGGATCATGACTTTAACTGGAACAGAAATATCACAGATGAGTTTTTTTTTTTCAGAGGTGACATGTGTGTCTTTCCATCTGTGATATGTATGATGTTGTGTTGTGCTGTGGACAAAATGCTCTATGATTTTATGTATTTATGCTGTTTTTCAGGACGGAGCAACATGTTATCAACCCTCATCACTCCCATAAGACACTGGGATACGGGAGCATCATCAGCTGAGGATGGAGACAATTCAAGTAAATACTTCCCCCCCATGCACTCTAAAAAATGTGTTTTTTATGCCTGTGAAACTGGAAAATGTTCTATTACCATGACCATGACGCCACAGGCACCAAGTAACCAACACTGCATATTCTGATTGTTTTGGTGCATTACATTTACCACATTTCGTCTTCTTAACTTGACACTTTGCTTCCCTTCATGATTTTTAATCTGTTGACAGGTACAAGCAGTTTGGAGGTGAAAGAGAATCAGGATGATAAAAGCCAGATGGACTGTGACCTGCTACAAAAGTATCATCCGTCAACATTTTGCACAACTTTCCCCGTGCACGGACCACAAGCTCTGAAGCGGAAGCAGCCGTTGATGGATGGAAAAGAGCGGCTGCTCTACCAAAGCCATTTGACTTGTAAGAGAGCAGCCTGGGCTGTCACTCCAAAGAACGCGCTGGTGCAGTTGAACGAGTTACGACCCGGTTTGCGGTATGAGATCGTGTCAAAGACTGGTCCGCTGCATGCTCCGGTGTTTTCTGTAGGCGTGGAGGTGAATGGTTTCCACTTTGAGGGCCGAGGACCAACAAAAAAGCAGGCTAAGATGAGGGCTGCGGAACTGGCGCTCCGGTCATTCATCCAGTTCCCAAACGCCTCCCAGGTTCACGCCACGATGGGGAACTTCACCCGGACTCCTACAGATTTCACAGCGGATAAACTGGACATTCCTGACGGATTCCTCAAAGAGTTTGAGCCATCACTGCGTGAAAACTGCGATCTACTGCACTGCAACACCTCAAAAAACGAGGTTTTCTCCAGCATTTACAACCACAGACGACTCGTCCGGCTCACACTGGACTTGGTCTCCTCAACAAACCCAAAAAGACGAGCTCTTAGCACCTCACTTTTAGAGCACCTCAGCCCAGTGGTGCTGCTCAGTGAGCTGCGACCAGGACTCAGGTACATGTGCCTGACGGAAAGAGTTCATGGCAGGCCAATGAGGAGTTTTGTTATGGTGGTTAGGGTGGAGGGGAGGGTGTTTGAAGGGTGTGGTCACAGTAAAAGGCTTGCAAAGGCCCAGGCAGCAGCAGCTGCCCTGCAGTCCATTTACAACATCAATCTGGGACCGGAGAGGAAGGTGTTGGGCCTCCAGGGCTGCAGAACCAAAAATCAGCTACCTCAGGTGAGTAGGTCAGTCTTCTGTTAACGCGACACAGCATATAGATTTAAAGATGTATGTTGATTATCAAAACAGCACACTGCATTTGATTGGCACAAGATTTGGTACTTTTGGTGATCCTCTGACTTTTCATTTAGCGCCACCAGCAGGTCAAGATTAGCCAGATATCCAGATCTCATTTTTCCCGGTAGTGTTGAACCTCGTAAGTTTCTCTCTCCATGTCGTTGGTAATTCCATTTAAATATTCCGTTGGCTTTTTTACCTCTCTAGTTATTCCAGATTGGCATTTCAAGTTATTTCCATATTCGAGTACTTGCAAAATAAAAATCTAACTTTCACATTTATGTAAACCTTGTTTGTTTACTGTCATTGTCTGTTATGTTGGTCAGTAGCTTCTGCTTGATGGCACTGATCGCCGATTGCTATCCTGGGTCTGTTTGTGTTTGCTGTTGTATTTGGTTAAGATTTCCATAACGTCGTGTAATGCAAATGTTTGCCTGTCATTTCACTACCTAAATTTATAGGTAGTGAAATGACAGGCAAACATTTGCATTACAGTTTTATTACATTTTGTAGTTAATAAAATGTCTTTTGTCTGTAGCTGTCATGGGAAACCATTGTGTGGGAGGGCCTCCTACTTTACAACAAACCCTCCGGCAAAGACTATTCTACAATTGAGTGTGTGGCTGCACAGATCTATCAGTTTTGCTAAATAAAAAATGGGAGTACTCTATACCTTGAATTAATACTCACGTTCAGATCGAGTACTTGAGTACACACGTCCATGCATACATAATATCTTTCAAAAAATCTTTCTTTTGAGAGTACATATGAAAAACCTGTAAAATAGACATCATAATATGTTTTTTCCAGGTGTCTGGTCAGCATTTTGTTTGTAGCATGGAAGTAATTTATCAGTAAATGTCTGTCACATGTTAAAGATGCATTTCCCTTTACTTTGAGACATCAGCTTCAAGCGGTGACACCGAATTCGTCCTGTATCTCTTTAGCTCTCGACCGTCTTCTAAATGGTCTGGATAAATGGGTCCGAGGTGCGCCGTATGCTACCAAATGGAGTGCAGCCCTGCACATCAGCATGGCCATCATGTCCTGAGGCCTTAGAGCTGGATGGTGTCCTGTACGCTCGTCTGTAGCATCTAAACAACTTCATTATGTCTCGGAGCCTCCGAGAATTGTCCTCTGCGTCTTTTGCTGTCGTGCTTTATGAATACAAGAAGATTTGTCTCCCAAGATCGACTCTGCAGAGCTGAAGGGGGTGACTGAACACGGCTAATACAGAAACACACCGTCATCCAAATATGCAAAGTCTTAAGACAGACATGTAGATATTTTATTAAACCCTGGGGCAGATTTGATGAGAGTATCCACAGACATGAGGATGCAAAGGTAACATTTTGGATAGAAAAAGCACTGTGATGCTCTAAAGGCTGATTTTCTTGCCCTTCTTTAGGCCGATACACCAAAACTTAACAGTCTCCCGAAGCTCCCCTCCTCCTCTTTGTCTAGATTTTTATCCACAGCCTCCCCAAACTGATCATTTAGCATCATCTCCCCTTCAACATGAACTGTCTGTCAGGCGGCGTGACGCATTAATGAACATTATTACAGCACATTAGGGATGAAGGAGGAGTGGCAGCAGACCAAGGAGATTGAGGTGGAGCGAGAAGGCGGTGTGAAGAGCATAATAATCCGACAGATAATTGTTTAACACACTCATTACACACGACCTTGTGCCACTGTCATCCAGAAAACGTCGAGCAGGAGAGTTTCGCTCCAAAGAAACACCTGCTCGTACAAAATGAGAGCCACAAAGAGACTCTTAAGAGACAGACACTGAAGTTATGTCCATATTTCTTTGTGTTTGAGGTGATTAATGACATGAAGAGCTGAAAATTCTACACATACATTACACATGTTGGGATTTTAAAGGTCCTAAAATCCCTTCACACACGACAGACTGTGAATTAACAGTGTTTAGAGTTAGTTAGTTTAATTCGGCTCTTATTTTAGTGAGAAATCTTCATGTTCGCCTCATTCCTTTGCTCGTCTAACACTAAAATAACGCTGGTAGAGAGTTGTTGAATCCAAAGCATAAAGTTTATGTGCCTTGACTGACGGGTATAGGTGCCATTACAGATGTCTTGGTTGAGCAACTAGGACCTCAGGTCCACCGATGATCCACGTCTTTGCCGATTTTTTAAGATTAGCCAGGAGGCGGAAGAGACAGGACTATCAAGACGGCGGCGAGCTTCAAAGCGGCTCTTCAGAAACCTGTGGGTGACGTCACACATGCGCTGTCCATTCTTTATACTGTCGTTGATGAGCACCCTGTTGGTACCATTGGAGCACATACTCCCACAAACTTTATTCCTCATGTAATTAAAGCTCAATAAAACACGTTTTTCTGATTAATCATCATGTATGAGAGTACATTAAGTAGTTGAGACCATCAGTGGAAGTCTAGTTTGCCCACACATCACATACAAATTTATCAAACATGAATTATTTGCAGATAGTACCGAGCTCAATTCAGACTGTCAAACATTTAATCGTCTTCCTCCAAACTGAGAAAAGAGACTGATGGTCAGACAAGTTAAAAAACATTTAGCTCCGGGGATATGAATCTTGTCAAAAGCGTCACCGGTCTCCAAACAGTTGTTTTGTTTTGACGCTCCTCTTTCGCCTCGTTTCGTCCAACTTTGCCGCGAACAGCAACTAACGGTAATTTTCTGATGTCTGCCAAAAGACTGACAGTCCTCTAAAAATATAATTAGGCATGTTTTGACAAGTGGGAGTGCGACACCGCTTCCCCCGCACAGTTTCGAGTGAGAAAACTCGGACATCATTGACAGACTGTCAGAGATTCTCGTACTCGTACTTGTTGTCCAGGCGGATGTCACTGCTGTTGGTGCATCTCTGCAGACTTGTGTTCTTGGTGGCTGTTGTGTGTGTGGACAGCAAGACAGCACAATGTCCTCAGGTATATATATATCTCCTGACAACTTTTCATGCAATGTACGTGTAAAATAAAAATCCAATATCATCAATGTTTCTAGTAAATAGAGAAGCATTTATAGAGGAAAATATTTTCTTTGCTCTCTTTGGCATTTGGAAATGTTGTGTTAAAATGGTTATGATGGACAGGAACTGCTATTTAGCTAATCTGGCTTCCTTCTGATGACACCAATGTGCCAAAATGTAAAAAAAATAATCAATAAAACTTTCAGACTTTGGAAACTTCTGATCTAAATAGTCCAAACAGTCGTCAGAGTCTCTACATTTCTTCTTCTGCAGTTCTTCGCAGAGTCCATTTTCCACCTGGTGAGAGAGAAATACACGGAGCTGACGGACAGTTGTTTCTCTACCTCGCACTCCCGTCACAAAGTCCTGGCGGGGATCGTAATGACCCGAGGTGAGTGGAGGAGACACAGCGGTTTTAGCCTTCATTCATTGATGTAAACAAGATAATAGAGACACCTGTCAGTATAATGTAATACTGTCCAACAGCAACACAAACTACAGCTTCTAAAAAGATCACACACCTCTGAAACAGTCTTCTTAGACTTGGATAAAAACAATCCCTCTTACATAAAAATGTATCACTGCAATTCAAACTAACAAGCTGCCTCAAATGACCCTGCACATCCAGAGGGGAGACAGTCATCTTTACCGTCCTGTGAATCTTTGATGGAGCCAGATTGCAACACAGCAGCCTGTTTTTGAGGGGTTGGAGTGATTGTTCAGTCATACACTTTTCATTAGCTCATCTCAGCCCGTTAACGTCCTCGATATGACGGGACGCCGAGGCGGAGGAGAGTTAAGAGGAAATGTCTTGTTTTGCTGCTCTGAGAGTCAAATTAGGCATCCGTTGAATGTCTCGTTCCATCAGAGAGCCGATGATTTGCATCAACAAGTCGCCAATCGTCTGAGCTGTTGTAGATATTTGTCTGCCTTTTCCCCACATCCTCCATTTCTTTTCTAGGGTTTGACCTCAGATCAGCCCAGGTTGTGTCTCTGGCCACGGGGACTAAGTGTCTGGACTCGGACAACGTTAGTGATCACGGCGGTACGCTAACCGACTGCCACGCTGAAGTCGTCAGCCGGAGGGCGCTGGTTCGATTCCTGTATGCTCAGCTGGAGCTGCTGCTCTGGTAATGATCCATGGCCATGACCCTGAAACATTCACTTTACATAATTCCGTACCACAAACCCTAAACCAACAATTTAATGTGTCTTTCAATACTTTCTGACATCCTGTCTTAGCTCCGAACCCATTGATACAGCTGCAGCAACTTCCTGAAACAGCTGCTCACTGTAGTTTTAATCAGTCGTTTCTCAAACTGGAGGACATAGTTGCATTTGTTGGGGGCTGTTTTCAGTGGTGCAATGAGGTGTGCTCCTGAAACTCTGCTAATAGCTTCAGTTACAGAGACCCAGCAGTTCCCACCATGAGCAAGTACTTGGACGATAGTAGCAAGGAAGATCTTCCTTTTAAGAGACAGAAACCTTGATCATGGTGGACGGACATTGGCAACGACCAACCGAAGATGCACAACTAAAATACTAGTAATGATAACTACTACTATGATTATAGTAGAAATATGACTGATTGTAGTAATAATAATGATAATAGCATCAATAGTATTGGCAGTAGGCATCAAGCAGGACCACAGCAGCAGGCCCAACCACAATCCCAACACCTCAAAATAACCAAAGCAAATGTCAGTCTTTTGCCAGATGTCGTTTTCTTTCCCCTTTGAAGTAAGTCAGCAGACTGTGAAGAACAATCCATCTTCATACCAAATAAAGGCTGTGGCGGTGGCGGTGGCGGTGGCGGTGGTGGTGGCATCTTCCGACTGCAGGATGGCGTCCTCTTTCACATGTATGTCAGCTCGTCGCCGTGTGGAGACGCTCGACTCAACTGCCCGTACGAGACCACAGCCGCATGTGAGACGAACACATTTAGATGGTGGTGATGATGATGATGATACTGACGCTTGTTGTTTTTGTATGAAGAAGCGTTATATCTGTAATATCTATTTGTTCTGCAGCTATTTATATTCTGTTCTTAGCTGCTGCACAAACCTCAGACGGGTTCATTCATTTTTAAAGGTAAAATCCAGCATGAAACACTTTAGCTCTACGAAAACATTAATTAATAAATACCATTACTTCTGGCTTCATTAAGCAGCTTAGTCTGTGTTTCAGCTTCTTGTAGGTGAATGAATAAAATGTCATTAAAATATTATCTGTTGATATAATTTCTGCAGCTACGTTGAAGCTCGGTGCAGAAAATGTTTCAGCGATCTAAAGCATCCACGAGAAACTTCATATTTTAGTGTCAGATGATCCGTGAGATTCAAAGAGTGAGAAGTTTGTCTAAAGCTGCCACTTTGGAACAAAGCACACAACAAATACAAAGGGAGGGTCCATCATAGGAGAGGAAGAATGTATAAAACATGGACGTAGTCTCCGTGACGTCACCCACGGGTTTCAGTCTGGAACAAAATGGTAGACAGACCAACAGACCAATCTCTTTAGCCACACTGTCAGTAGAGAGTCATAGTTGTAAGTCTTCTTCTTCTTCATGTGTCAGATCCCAGCAGGAGGTTCCACTGTCACCTCAGGGTGAAGGTGGACGGAGGCGAGGGGACATTGCCTATCACAGCGCGAAGAGCCAATCAGAAATGGGACGGTGTGGCGCCGGGTAAACTTCTCGTCACCAAGTCTTGCACTGACAAGATGGCAAAGTGAGTTTCTAATCAGCATCACTGTTTGCAGATGACTTCCCGCTTAAACCTTAAACCAACTTTACTTAATGTACATTTTAGCATGTCACAAGTTTTTACCTTCAATTAAAGTGGTTTACAAGCCAAACAACCAATCAACATGCTTTTATTTTGGTAAACATCTGCGAACAAAGTTCCTTCGGACCCTGAATGAAAATCTTCTGTTAAGCTGCCATGGTAACTTGTTTGTCTCAACAGGTGGAGTGTTGTGGGCCTTCAGGGTGCACTCCTGTCTCAC
Source organism: Argyrosomus regius (assembly GCA_946959425.1). Lineage (NCBI taxonomy): Eukaryota > Metazoa > Chordata > Actinopteri > Sciaenidae > Argyrosomus > Argyrosomus regius. The sequence goes on along the minus strand of OX336892.1, from coordinate 25,570,489 downwards.
CTGGTGGAGCCAGTTTACCTGCACAGTCTGACAGTGGGGACGCTCAGCCACACGGGTCACCTGGGCCGGGCCATGGCACGCCGCCTCGCACCCGTCAAGCATCTGCCATTCCCATACCGACGACAGCAGCTGCTGCTCAGCTGTAGGTCCAAAGTTTTTTTTTCTACCAGGCTGTAAACATGTTTATTTCTGCTGCGAAGTTGGACATTTTAACATGGGGACTTATGGAGACTGACTCACTTCTGCAGCCAGCCTCAAGTGGATATTTGCAGTTTTTGGCACTTCCTGCGTTGTGAGAAAACACGTCGCAGTAACTATTCTCAACCCTTCCTTGTGGGTTCCTCACAGGTCTGAGCAGCAGCGACGTTCGGCCGGCAGGGAAGGCGCCGAACGTCAGCGTGAACTGGAGCTGTGGTGACGGAGGCCTGGAGGAGATCAGCACCTCCACAGGAAGGAGGCAGGACTCAAGGACGCTGTCACGGCTCTGCAGGCGGTCCATGTTCACCCGTTGGCAGAGGCTGCAGCAGCAGGTCAGCCAAAGGCCGGAAATACTGAACCTCGTCTGGAGACTCACTAGTAGGCTCAGGCAGGGAGGGGATGTGACAGTTGATTATTGTAGCAGCAGCATTGGGGGTTAGCTTATTAAAATAAAATGAGCAATAAGATGTTGCCTGAGGTCTAACAACTACTTTATTACCCAGAAGCAATCAGTCTTCCTTAAAAAGTCTTGGAGCATTGTCACAGACCAAACCACCACATTATAACGATGCTTTTTAAAATCAGGGTTTAATTTCCACTGTGAATTAAAATATGCATGCTGAGAGGGTTGTGCCGGACCAAACGGTCTCGGTTTAAAACTTGATGAAGGCAGACAGAGTCGTAATTATTTACAAAAGCAACTGGACTCATTGTAAAAAAAAAGCTGCTCTAAATATCAGATGGAAGACACGACGCAGACAAACAGAAGGAGACAGGACGGAGATACAAAGACTGAATGACACAGTACCTCAAAAGTCCTCCTGATATATAAAGAGGTAATGCTACTTTTAAAAGACATGAGTACGTCTTCCACCAAACTAAGTCTACTCAATTAGAAAGACTTTGCTGTGTGGTTGAAAGATTTGGAAAAAAAAAAGCTGGTAAATGGACCTTTAAGTTGAGATTCTTTACAGCCACTGTTCCCGAGGTCCCATGCTCGCTCAACAGTTTACCTGATAGTGAGTCATAACTTACATTTTGGACACTTTAATCAAAGTCAAAGCATTTATTTGTTGGATTTTTAGCAATTAAAAACTACATTTTTTGGTCCATTTTCCAGTTTACTAAATCTTTAGGGGATTAAAGAGTCCAAAATTGTATATAGTCATAATATCTGTAGTCAAAAGTCCTATTGACTTATATTTATAGCTTTTTCCCCATAAAAAGTTCAATTACCTTGGTAAAAAATGATCAAAATTACATCTATTCCTTTGTCTTAAACAGCTTTCTAGTCTGAAATTCATACATCATTCTGCACAGTGAAGCTTAAACATCCCAAAAGTAACACAGTATTTTAAAAACACACATTAAAACATAAAAGTGAGCTTTGTTTTAGCCAGGTGGGCTTCCTTTGACATCTCTAGGAGGCTAAATATATCTTTCTCATCGCTGATCTTCTTACTAGTCAAACGTAGCTGTGACCAATAACATTATCGACCATTTAGACGTGTCGGTTCCAGGTCCCAGCTGCTGAATCGTTGCTGTGGTTTACGGGGGAATCTTAAGGGTTAATGTTATTAGTTACACCTGTGCTTTTCCTGCATTGACAAGTCAAAATGTCCGCTGTGTCATTTTCATGGGACAGGTGTCATTTTGAGGCAGCTGAACGGTCCAACACATGACTGACAAATGTTATTTTTAGCTGAGCACTCACATGAACCTTTTCTAAACACAAATGGATGAGTGCACCACTCACTGGACTGTCATTGGTGTTCATACCAACATTTCAAATTCTATGAATATCTTATAAACATAATTATTTATTTGTGTATTATTATAGTATGATTGCAAATCTTTTTCTGTCTCAACTTCTCAGTTGAACGGTGCAGAACCCACTGCAGGGACGTATTCTGGTTCCAAGATGGCTGCCGGACGCTACCAAAGGGCGATGCAGCAGTTTACCGGCGCTCTGCAGGGTGGAGGACTGGGAACGTGGCTCAGAAAACCTCCAGAACTGGGACACTTCAACGTCAGTGTGTAAAAGGCTGAATATGGAGGATTAGAGTATGTTTTTCTTTGTGAGTACATCGTGGATGAGGTACAAGCAATGTGACACTAGATAGATAAGAGGTCTGGGTCTTTCACCACCATTTATCTATTAACTTTGTGAAGGGAGACTCGGGACAGACAAGTAAATATCTATTATGCAAACAAGCACAACGTGTACAGAAAAGTAAATCAAATTTAAGCAAAAGCTGGAGTAGACTTCTTAGTGTGTAACGTTCGCTTAAGTAGTCTATACGCTGCTAAATTCAGCTCTGTAAGCAATACACAGTGTTTGAGTAAAACTTTACTTGTTAAAGTTAATTGTTAACCTACAAAGTATCAACTGCACAGTTAGAGCTGTGCCAAGCACTAATAATGCAGTAACGCTATAGCTACGATCTTCGATGTCTACGAAAATCCAAATTAGATCCAAAACACAATACATACAAATGCACAGTTTCTGGTTTTATACGTTGATGAATGCCTCCAAATATGTGAGTTAATTAAGGCTTAATTTCAAATTATCTGCTGTGACTACATTGGGCTAACATCTCTGGGGGCAACCGCCAATATTTTCTGGTGTAACCAACGGATATCTGGAAAACAAACAAGAAGAATGACAAAGACACATTTCGGCTAATCTCTATGAACATAAATCGATGTCAGACAGATAGCTGATGGGTTTTGAGATTGTATTTCAGCCAATGCATTCTGCCTCTTTTCCTTTCTACCTGGACTGTTTACCTTCATGCAACCAAATCCTGCTCAAATGTGATTGGTCAGTACTACTTGGACTACAAACTGAAACCAGGAGGCTGGCAAATATTCACTCCCTGCCTACAGATTCTGCATTCATGTGCAGATATCTGTTTACAGAGATTATTAACAATCTTGGAATAATTCTGTAAGCGCCCAAATGAGGATAAAGGGAGATTTCACACACTGGAAGAGTTGATGTAGTGAATGTGAATGTAGGGTCAAGGGTCGTGTTTGCTGCCCCAGTGTGAATGTTCTTTAGATACCCAAAGAAAATACAGTTCCATTCATCCCATTTAATTTTGTGTGTATATGTTTTTTTATTTATATACTTGTAAGTGATCTACACCCTCAATAATCCTCAATGAACCCTTTGTAAAAGTGAGGTCAGGGCAAAATGTCCTCACTATCCGATAGTGTCCTCACTTGTAAGGTCTAAAGCTCACATTGGTCCCCACAAACACTCATACAGGAGCACACACACACACACACACACACAAAACACTTGTTTTTGTCACTTTCATCGACTTATATCAACTCTGACTTTAATCACTACATGTCTACCCTCTACCCGTACTCTAAACTTAACCAAAAACCAAGTAACCTTAAATCTACCTTGAGATGACCAGCTTTTCGTCCCCATATGGGAGGTAAGTCCCCACAATGTCTGAGTGTGTGAGTAGATGTATATCCCCCAGAATGTGATTAATACAACATATCGATGGACCGTGAAGCAAAATCTGTTTTATTGGTAACAACAGCTTCTGGTTTCCTTCACGAGCGAACTGAAAGTCATGTTTTAATTTAATTCTTAGTTTTTTGTTTGTTTAGTTTTTAGAAAATGTGTTTGAATAATTTGATGTAACTAAAGTAAGTCTTGCCTGTTGAATTTTGTTAAAGTCTTCCTCCCTCCTGCATTGTGAACAGTGTCAGAGTGTATATGAGGCTCAGGATTGTGACCACGCTGCCACCTAGCTGGACATTGTGTGCATTACAAGTTGTGGAGGTTTTGTTTGAAAAGTTTTGTTGACTGTTCTCCTTCATTTTTGTCCTCTAGATTTCTCCTGTTATCCCTTAAAACGATTAATTTAATTACAAATATCCCAAAGGCTTTTATTTCCATAAAAATGCGTTATTCTTGTGTAGTCAGTGTCTCTTCTTATAGAAAAGTTTTCTGAGGTAAGGAATGTAAAACAATACTTCTACTGAAAGGCACTGGTTTGAATGCTCTTTAAACTTTTATGATTAGGTATGCAGAATGGATGTAGTCTATATTGGTCATGACTATTTTTATCACTCGGAATAAATCCTCTTGTTTGTGTTAGTTTTGGTGTTTGTGTATCTCTTATCACATCAGAGTCAAAGCTCAAATCTGTGTGTGAAAATATTTGCTTCCAGGATCACAGCATCGTCATTTTGTGCCTTTTGTAAGTACACAAAATTTAAACACTTTAACATCACTTTGAGAACAAAATTAGCCACAGAAACTTGTTTTTACGACTGATTGGTCAGTCCAGTTTTAGACAATCAATTGAGGTTAGTGGATGTTTGCCTATGGCCTAAATTTAGATCTGTAAGGTAAAATAAGCCCCTTATAGTCTTGTAGACAGATGTAATGGTGACAAATGTCTTTATCTGAAAGAAATGAGCCCGTTCAAAAGCAAACTGGAAATTTCGAAACACTAAAATACACTATACTGATGTTATACATGCGCAGAAAACCTTGTGTCTCCAGTTAATCTTCTCAGAAATGCAGGAGTGCTTCGGTACAAGAAAGAGAAGTAACCTAAAGGGTGATGTGTGGCTGTCATTGTTCAAAGAATCAAAATTCATTGTATATTTTTTGCTTGTTGCCAGTGTGTAATGTGTGGTTGTTTGATGACCACCAACCAGGATGTCCACACATTCAACTGAATGAGCAGTTGGATTGCTGCTTATTTTTACAAAGTATATATAAATACACAGCCACTTTATCAGCCTGACTTATTTTAGCTTGTACTGTGTATTTCTGCTTATATTTTAGCAGAATTGACCACCGCTACATCCAGCACCAGCAGACACAAATTAAATCCAATATATAGTCTGCTTTTAGTTCTGGTTTGGTCTCCACCGACTCCTGAGAAAAATATCTGGCTCTTTAGCAGCTACATCACTTTCATCATTAACTCAGCAGGTAACATACAGCTGACTGAGTTTAAAGACAATAACATACACCCAAAAAAACACTCTGAAAACGTTCAAACAGCACAAATGGTTTATTTTGATTCCACAAGCAGACGCTTGTTCCTTATTACACAGCTATAATCCACAAAACTGCTGTCAAATCGATCCAACAGGTTTTCATCTTTTTTTTTTTTTTTATTTATTCTGAGAACTGAACTGTGGCATTTGTTGTTCCACATCAACCACTTTGATCACACAAAACACTGTTAACAGCAAGGAGCCACAGTTTAACAAGGCTTCACGACGGTGGATTTGAGATGGTCGATGCTCAGTGACGATGTGATCTGGTTTATGATGTGAACACTCGGTTAAAACAGGTGAGTTATGGACGTGGCGGCAGAGTGGCTCAGTGCAGTGAAATTTGTTTAAACTGTCCGCAAGGGAGAAAACAATACTGGATAAACTAGAGATCAAACATCCTCACACACACATACAAACACACAGCTTATAAATTTTATTCACACAAACACGTTTTGTCAGTTAAACCAGGGACGACTTGTTTCATCGAGGGGATTTGAGGAAAAGTACATTAATTGTCTTGAATAAAGAGAAAATAAAGCCATGAATCATTGAAGGAACTTTGTCAGGTAGTCAGACTAAAGTGAAAAATATAACACCTGAAAACTAATATAAATAAATACACGCAAGAAAGATATTTTCTTCTACTTGATCTGTGAAGACGTTTCACCTCTCATCGAAGAGGCTCCTCTGATGGGGCGATCCAAGTATTTAGCCTAGGCAGGATCGTTAAGTCAGCCATAGTTTACCATACCTGGTTCGTTAGTGGTCGTTGTTGTTGTGATGACTGTCGTCAGGGTCGTTAAAGTCACCTGAGGTCAGGTGTGAACGACAGTCGTTCAGGTCACCTGAACTCCACCTGGCCTCGTGACTCCAACGACCATCGTCCACACTGGCCCTCAGGTGACTTTCAACGACCCTGATGACAGTCGCCACAACAACGACAACCACTAACGAACCAGGTGGAAACTATGGCTGACTCTACGATCCCGCTGAGGCTAAATACTCAGATCTCCCCGTCTCAGCCTCTCAGAGGAGAGCTGAGACGTCTTCACGGATCCACAACTAAGTCCAGTTGCCTCAGATTGAACTCTCCTCAAGAAGCTGGATGACTGAGAACCTCCACAGACTTCTTGTTTTTAGGAAAGTTCAGTCTGCAGCTGACATGTTTAATTATTACTATTATTATTACTTTTAATTATTAATTTGCATCAGACTGCAAAACCATTTTTGCCATCCCTGGTGTAAATGACAAAATAAAGTTTGTTTTATGTGAATGCAAAGCGTTCGACAGATAAACTAAAATCATCAATCATGAAGCCAAAAAAAAAAGATTTACACAAAATAAAAACAAAGTAAATGCAGGATCATGTCATCAAGTTACAAAGGCTAATAAAACTGCTGCAGCTGAAATACACTATACAGCCATACCAGCTACTTTCTTCATATATTACAATTTATATGATACAAATGTTATGGAGTTCAACACTTTACATTTGCCTTTTGGCAAGTACTGTCATCACTTTAGTGAAAATCTACATTTATTTGACCTTAAATGTAATTGTGCTGTTTATACACCTGTCAAAATTCAATTTATTTGAACAAACATGGTGTTTATAATTACTTTTTAATATTAGAAATACATTAATACACTGCAAAAAGGCAGCTGTAAAGTGTTACCAAACACACAACTGTGGGTATTCACCAAAGAAAAATGTGCTTTTCACCCACTGCAGGGAGAAATGTTCATCATGACACTGTACTTGTTTGAATGAACACTTTTTGTTACAAACCAGCTTCACAAATCTAAAGCTAGACTCAGAAACAATCAGTTTGAAATGAACTGTGCTTGTTCGTCGTGTTACTGCACACACGCAGAGTACGACGGTTGAACGGCAGTCGAAAAACCTCGAACTGCCCGTCATCACAACATTAACCACGTTTTTTTAGACGTTGATTTGTATCACCACACAAACGGACACACAGACTTTGTTCTTGTGATGTGGTGAAATAATCTCAAACACACCTACAAACACACACACACACACACATCATTACAGCCTCTCCCATTCACTTGAATGCAGCTTTGGCAGAGTTATTTTAGTGGCAGTGGGAAAGCAAAGCAGGGTGACAGCAAACGCATCACGACACTCTTCAGAGATTTCACTAGTTTTTTTTTTTTTTTTTAAAGTACCATAACAAGAATCCCCAACAACAGTGTTTCAACACTAATGACTAAAGGGCACTGCGATTAACTCATTTACAATCATGTCAAGTATTGGTACGACGGCAGGGCTGGGCGTCCGAGCAAATGTTGCTTACTAAATATGTCAGATTTAATTCAATGATTGAGTTCATTTTTATGTAACACACACAAATAAAGCCCTCATCACACTTTCTCTACTCTAAAGGACTCGACAGGCTTAGCGGGAGTTTGGTCCAATGATCACTTCAGTACCAAGAGTTTATTACAGTGTAGAATTACTGCAGTACATGTCAGATTTTTAGTGCCACAACAAATCTTCTGGAAAAAACTGGGCAGAATAAGTTGCTGCAAGTTTGATACTTTAGAAGATTCTCACTTACTATTATCTTATTATTTTTTTATTATTCTTACTTAAATTGCAGATGGAGAACTTTTAAAGTGCACAACTTTATCTATTTAACAAGCTGAGAAACTTTACAACTAGCAGCTGCAAGTTTTAAAGTTAATCTTGCCGCCCGTAATGAAGTTGATGTATGTTCATGGATTAATATCTGAAACACAGATAATCATGGTGCCACAGCTCTCACTGCATTAAAAATGACCAGTTGACCAAGCTCCCTACAGCCTACAGAAAATCCCCTTTTTGCGTATTCATGTTTGAGTGTTCGCTGCAAAAACTTTCCAATTAGTCGAATAACAGATTAAAAAAAAATAATTTTCACCAACAACAGAGAGCCATCGTGTCGTTCTTTAAAGTTTACTGCTGCACAGCTGTGACATTTGAAAGGACGAAGCTGCAGAGGTGTTTAAAAAGTAGCAACAATCATCTGTTTGTTGATTTGCTTGTTTTGGTGCATAAGATCCTTGAATCAATTAGCAAATAAAGTTTTGTTTCTCTTATTCACTTGTCACAAAGTCGATACTTTAATTTCAGTAAACATCACAAAACAATTCCCGGATATTGATACTAGTCACAACTAGCTCTTGCTTCCCGTATGCTGTAGTAAACTTGAGGCTTGCGTCCATCGTAAAGTACTACCAGGGACTTTTTACACATCAGTAACCTCAAAAATACATTTAGGCTTCCTCCGGTCAAATCACAGCTGAAGTTCCTTATTTTCTAAAAAGGTTCCAGGTAAAGTGTCTACAGTTGAAAAGAGCTTTGAGTGTATAATCTAGTCCTTCTCGGTCTCGGTACCCAGCCCTGCCTAGCAACCATTTCAACAGGTGTTACTCTTAGAAACTAAAGAATTCATTTGTGCACACACAAACACTGAAATCACCTTTCCTCCCTGCACACGTCTCAGACGGTACAAAACAGAGCGCCGTATGTCTACACATTTATCAGCCTCTAACAATAAACTGTCAACAGGGCAGGGAGTTGACTTTTTTTTGTCTACTAGACACACAGTGGCTGGTTCATGGCTTTACAGAAACAAAAATCCAGACACCAACACCGTGAGCAGAGTGACCAGTCACATTAAAGATCATGTGGGAGGTCGTAACAGGAGATAAAACCTACGACTGGACCAACACTGGAGACGTTTCAGTCAATAAAGAACACCCAAAACACTGAAGTCTCCACACAGGAGACGAAGCAGACGTATGAGAGAGGAGATTCAGTTTATAACGCCGACAAACTGAAGAGAGTCCACACACCAGTGTCAGTACTGGTGTGGATCCAGAGTGGAGAGAAACCACAACACTGGGACAGGAAAAAGGAGTTTCAGTAGCTCTCACACAGGACTGTCTAATATATATCACGATCCTGGATGGCTTTCAGACAGAACTCAAACATTTCAAACGCACAGACGTTAAACATTTGTTAAAGATTGATGTAAACAGGATTTCTTTACTTTGATTCATCTAGCAGGTTCTATTTACATTTCTTTTAACAGTAATCTATTTGTTGTAACCTGGTTTGATCATTCTTGTGTCTTTTTGTGGACATTTCTTCCCCCCTCTCTCTGTTGGAGTAAAGACAATACTAAATCATTTTTGTTTTTGAAACAGAGGCAGACAAAGCTGCTGCAGACCTAAATGGATGACTGGTATGGAACAATTTTGTAAATATCTAAAATGGAAAAAGTTGACTTCAAAAAGACAAATTCTATTAAATTTGGAATAAATAGATTGAATGTATAACCCCAAAGCGAGCAGACTTTGTACAACTCCACTTAAGTTTCATGCTCCTTCCCTCTTCCTGATGTGAATAATAGAAATGTAAGCTCCCTTGGTTCTATTGAATATTTTAATATACTGTAAGATGGACGTACAGTACAGACCAAAAGTTTGGACACACTTTCCCATTCTCTTAAATGAGAAAGTGTGTCCAAACTTTTGGTCTGTACTGTATGTTAGAAAGTTAAACCTGAAAACTACGGTACACGTAGTACACGTCGATATATACATGGATTTATACGCCTGGACGTGAAGATGCAGGTTCAGTCTGAAAGCCATGCAGGACCGTGATACGAAGTACGACACCTCGACTGTTTTCAGAGCTAACAACATGCGTATCCAGACTGGAGAGAAACTGTTCTAGTACTAACACAGCAGCACTGCCAGCACAGGAAGTGTTTAACTCAGCCACTTTACACACACACACACACATTTTTACTGCAGACCAGGACCATGAAGCCTCTTTAGGTGTTATGTGCCGTGCAGACAACAATCTTACCAGCTGAAACTCACCAGCTTTTGACTGTGTTGAATATTTACAGGAGCAGTAACAACTGCTGTTTTTCTTCCAAACAAAAAGGTGCATTATGTTTAATACAGATGTTAAAGGGACAGGTCGGGTTTTTTGGAGTGGAGTTGTGTGACATAGCAATGCATAGTCAGTGTGTTACCCACAGTAAACGGCAATCAGCGCATCCCCAGTTTGGAGAAGAAGGCATGGAGCAGAAAAACAAATCTTTAAGTGTACACTATATTAAGAATATTTTCACCTCTTTACCTCGCCGTCAGACGGCCTTTTCTTTGGCTCTAACTGCAGAACTACCATATTTCTACCAAGCAACTCCACGGTTAAAAAAGGCCGTCTGACAGCGAGGTGAAGCAGTGAAAATATTCGCAATAAAGCGTACACGTAAACAGATACAGATTTTTTTAATGTGGCTAAAATATGTTTTTCTGCTGACCCTGTCCACAGCAGTTCATAGCTCTGCTTCCGTACCAGGATCCCTGTCTGTTCGTGCCGACCACTGTCGACAATGCAAAGCTACCTTGTACGACTCCACTTCAAAATACCCAAACGGGCCCTTTAAGCAATGAATCTCAAGTACCAAACAAAACATTTTGGAATGAAATTCAAGAGGAAAAAATCCACTTTTAACATCAAACTAGCCAAACACAATTTAAACACTATGTTTTGTCACCAGAAGCAGAAAATGTCAAATTAAAAGAGAGTGTGCGCTTCTTTCTTGAGCTGCCAATCATAGAAATCAGGAGGTTTAAGTAAAGCAGAAGGTAAATAGTCACAGATGAACTCCTGAAAAGCACCAACGTGTGATACAAAACTAGTGGATTTTTCCTTTAAAGCATTAAAATCTGCTGTTAGTGGCACAGATTAGATTTGCTCTAACTCTTCAGTAAAATGCGTTCTGCTCTTTAGGTTTGAACAAAGACGATAAAGAACCTCCGTGTTACGTCTATGTGCTTTTTGAAACATATTGGCATGGTGAGTTAGAGAGCGTGACAGATTCAGTAGACAGCGAGCGCAAGTCCTTTTTCTTCTCTGCCCCTCAGTCTGGAGGAGGTCAGACCTCAGGGAGCTTCAAAGTGTCAAACACCGACCTCCTGCAGACTCAAAAGACGGCTGGTAAAGGTCTGTAGTTTTATCTTTCGTTGAGAGAGATCGGTTACAACACGTGACAAAAAGAAGCATGAAACTAAACTTTTTAAAGCCGCCTTTTTAAGCCTGCAGGATGTGAGCGTTTGATGCTCCCACAACAGACTTTAGGTTCATCACTGTGAGGTGATAGCAGGACGAGGTGGAGGTCATTTCTCCTGCAGCAGGGCGGGGATGTTGATGTTCCAGCCAATGGCCTGCCGGTCGAAGCCGCAGGTGAACAGGTTGCAGGAGGTGTTGTCTTCACACCAGGCGGAGCAGCACACCATACGCCGGTGACCCTGAAACACGACAGACAACACAGCAGCTGTTCAACACTGAGGACAGAGACACGTGAGGTCATGACAACAGTGTGATATTCAACAAAGATCTGTGAGGAGCCAATCAGAGGCACCGACTGACCTGTCTGTTGCTTCGTGGGAGTCGAGCCAGTCGCACCCCGGACATGTCGAACAGCCGGACCTGCCGATTGTCGTGAGGAAGAGCGATGATTCTCTGGTTCACTGACACGCTGATCCTGGAACGAACAACAGTGACACGATTCAGATTATAACTGTGACACCTCTCAGTGTAAAATACAAACATGAATTATGACCATAATCACCCAAGAGAAATAAAATAAACAACTCATAAAGTCATGATCCAGCAGGAGCTGCAAATATCTTATTTTTGAATTCATAATTTAGTCGATTGAATGTTAGAAAATATTGAAAATGCTCAACACAACGCTCCGAGTGCAACATGACATCTGATTTAAGCAAAACCCAAAAATATATTTAATCTATGATGAAAAACAGCAAATTGTCACATTTAAGAATCTAAAAATCAGCAAATATTTGTTATTTTGGCTTAAATAGTTAACTATTATTGATTATTGACTACAGTTTTATTCTGTGGATCGATTAATAATCACTTCAGCACCATATTCTACCTACATCTGGTTCACAAATGCAAAAAACCTGATTATTAACTGTGTAAAAGATATAAAATCATAAACAGCTAACTGCATTAAGCTTCTTCTTGGTGTCCATCATCACTACGTGAACACACGCTGGAGATGAGCGCTGTGTTTTCATGTGTAGGCTTGTTCACAGACCTGTTGACGGCAGAGTCTGTGCGGATGGTTGCTATGGGCGACCTCATGTTCTTCAGGTCCCACACTTTGACGGTTCGATCGTCACTCCCGGACACCACGTTGTCTCCCACCGTGAACACGGCAGACGTCACCGTGCTGGAAAAAACAGGATTGTTTAGACTGAAGATGAAGATGAAGGAGGATGAAGGAGGAGGAGGGTGGCCTGGAACAACTTAACGAGGCTCTGTTATCGAGATGTTTTGTCTCTTCTAAACTCATTTCTTTAAATAACATGATAAATAATAATAATATTTATCTAGCATATATTTTATAGAGTGTGTCAGACTGACTCAGTGTGTCCCTGGAACACGTTGACAGAGTGGATGGACGGGTCTCTGAAGTCCCACAGTCTGAAGGTGGTGTCTCTGGACGATGTGACCACCAGACGCTGGGTGGGGTGTGTGCAGCAGTGGGTCAGCTCCTGGTCATGACCTGAACACACACACACACACACACACAAACATTTTTACTCAATCATAATGTAACTCAATGATAACAAGGAGTCGACAGCAGCTAAGTGAGCCCCTCAGAGCCGGTCCTGGCTTGTAGGTCGACTTGGGTTTGAGCTCTCGTGTGTTGGTGTTCGGTTTGTCTGTCATCTGTGACAGTGCCTCAGTTTACTCTCTTTAAATAGCACAACCGGTATTATTATTGGCATGACCGGGACAATGACCGGAACAATCCTGAGGGAACATTTCAGAGGTCAGCCAGTGATGACTGACACTAACAGCAACAGAAGAGACTCTCAGTTGTGTTCAGACCCTGTAATGGAAAATATGACGATCGATGTGCAGTTGATCCATCAAACTCCCTTTAAAACCCACAAATGATCCTTTTTACATTTCTGATCATGTTAAATGAACAAAGAATATTTCTTTATCCTACCTGTGAGTGAGTGGACGAGCTCTGACGTCTCCACGTCGTACAGGTTGGCGGCTCGGTCCCACGAAGCCGTCACAACCTGTTTGCCCCCCACCAGCCAATCGGCAGCGATCACCACGCCCTGATGGCTGCGCAGAGTCGTGACCGCAGTACGGACAGAGGGACAGTCGTTCGGACCCTCGACCTCGCCATCGGCCTCGTCTTTGTCTGAAAAGTCCACGTCGTCTTCGCAGGGTGTCTGCTGCATGTCGGGAGGAGAGGGAGGGACGAGGGGATAAAGTTTAAGAAACCATAAAGGTCCAAACAACTCGTAAAAAAAAACTCAACCAGCTGATGCTTACGCTGATGTCAGCGACAGGCTGTGGAGTCGGCAGCTGGACCATGTATCTCCAGATGTGAGCTGTCTGGTCTCCAGAGGCTGAGGAGGACAGAGTTCAGGCAAAAAGACAAATCACAAGATCTTCAGGGCAGAGGGAGTCAAATGTTGATGTGTCCACACCTCTCCTAGTTGTTGTTTACAACTTCATTTTAACACAAGAGGTTTTACAGCTTTGTACAACTCTTGTTGTACAACTGTGCAGATTTTATTGTGATTTTATTTTTATGGCTGAGCGACCACGGCAGCTGCTGCCGTAAATAAACACACAGAAAAAAACACTGATGTGGCCGCTACCACAGAGAACTTTAAAGGATGTTTGAGCTCTGGATCGTTACCTGTTAGAGCCATCTGTTCAGTGGGGTGGAACTTGATGGAGTTGACTGTGGAGACAGAGACGTAGACACTTCATAAAAGACACTGTGGATGTAGTACTGTATTTCGATATATTCAATATTAATGAATTTAATTAGATTTATTCTCATAAATATACGTTTCTATCTCTACCTGATCCTTGATGGCCCAAGTATTTGAGGAGGCACTTTCCCGTCTCGATGCTCCACAGCATCGCAGTGTGGTCTGCTCAGACACGTTAACGACACAAAAGAAGGAAAAAAAACATTTTTTACTACTGTCTGCATTCAACAGAAGTTTATGCTGCATGTCTGATGTGTACAGAACTTCAGAAGTGTCTGAAGTTAAATCCAGCGTGAAATGAACTGTTTTATCAGCGTGGATTGAAAATAAAAAGATATTCTGACATTTAATTTAACAAAAGAAGAAACACAAATCATCGTTCAACATCAGGATGCAGAGAGCAGAATAATGAGACGTGTTAGAGGCCAAAAAAAAAAACAAGAAAGTTGAGGGGAGGAAGCGAGTGAAGTACCTGCAGACGCTGTACCAAGCACCACGGGTTGCGTCCTGGTGACGCTCAGGTCCCAGATGCCGTCTCTGTGGCCGACATACTCCCTGACCAGCTGGCACACCGCTCTGGACGTGGTCGCTTTGAAACTGGACACAATCTGACAGCGACATCAAACTCGCGTTAACACAGAAGGAAATCGCGGGGCCACGCCACGTGCTGAACCTCACAGGGTTCCTACACATTTCACTCTACGTCTACGTGTTTTTGTCGAGCGATTCAAGTGACACGTTCAAGCATTTTCACACTTATTAGTGACTTCTTTTGGGGTCAAATTGGTGACTTTAAATGTTTAAATCAAATCGATAAAGTTTTGAGGACACACTGGTATGTTCATGCCTCTTAAAAATTCACACTTTTTGGTCACTTCACAAACATTTTAAGGCCTGGAAATGATCCAGTTTGAATTGTTCAGACTTCTGCAAAGCTGTGTAGGAACCCTGGTCTGATAGAGGGAGGAAGCGGGTCAGCAGAACTGAGGAGTTGCTCAGCAGGGTCCTTGTAGTATGCCAGGGCTAAGAAGCTTTGGTTGACAACAGCGTTATTCATATCAGTCCTGGGTTTCAAGAGGATTTCTCAAAATAAAAATAAAAATAAATCTTTATTGGTATTTGTTTTAAGCTGTCTGAGCATGAAATCTGATGCTCTGAGTGCTTTAAAACAAACACCATCAATGACCAGTCAACCCAGATCTGGTATCAACACAGATGCAGACACATTAAGTATCAGTGCACTTATCATATCAGGATTACTATAAATGCAAAACCGCGATAAAGAAAGAGAAATCTACGAGGGGGAAGAGGGGGCAAAATAATACTGAGTTACGGTGAGGCAGAAGAAATCGATCAGTTGTTATTATATCAGTTGTATCAAGAATTGGTCAAGGTGTTTACATTAAAGATGGGGATGATACAAACTGGACTCTTGGTTCGTTTTGGACACAGACCACTAAATAAGTTCCAACTGAAAGGAAGCAGGAGAGCATAAAGAATCATTCATCTACACACAGAACAGAGCATTTCCTTCACTTCTTCTTTTCTGTTAAAAACGATATGAAATCAATAAATTATGGTCAAAATAAAACAGATAAAACCGACACTGAAGACGTGATGACAAATACCGTTGCTAAGCATGGTGAGAACCAGTGTTTGCTGGTCGTTAGCAGGTAAAAACAGCGTGGGGTTTTTGTTCAGTGTAGCATGATTTGGCTAAGTTTGTCATGTAATGCAGCGTGTAAATTTAGTTAAAAGCTGACTCTGGGTGATCGGTGATTTGTGTGTCTGAATGATGATGAATCCAGAACTTGATGCAACACTTAAAAACAAAACAACAAAAAAAAGCAACAGGGGCTGGAAGGTTTAAGGAAAAAGCACCGCAAAATTAGCTTTAGGTAACTGGCTGAGGAGTGAATCTAACGCACCCAGCAGTTAATGCTCTATGGTTTGTAGCTTCGGTGTGCAGTCTGCCATAGCCACATCAAGATGTTGCTTGTTTTATGATCAATAAATGAATTAAAAGATGGATTTTTAAATCAATATACAGTACGTGAAATCTACCTTAGTTAAGGAAACAATTGCAAAAGTTACCAAAGATGTTTGAGGTAATTTAGAAACTTTGTCCACCAGAGTTTATTTATTCAACTGTAAAATGTCCCTCAGTTCATGCTGAATCTTAAAAGACCAGGGTTGCAAAGGGGTGGAAGATTTCCAGTAAATTTCTGGCAAATTTCCAGAAACTTTCCATGGGAAGTTGAGCTGGGGAATTTTTTGGAAATATTCCAAATTGGAGACTTTTCATGGGAATTATGGAAATTTATGGGAATTTAGTCAAGATTATGTTAAAATATATTTTCTCCAACTATATTTAAGTTCCCTGTTAAGGGCCAACCTTGAGTTTTGTTGGTTTATTCCCATTTATTTATTCCCATAAATTCCCGTTAATTCCCATGGAAAGTTTCCAACTTTGAATGCAACCCTATAATAGACCAAATCCAACATGTGTTTCTATGAAAAAGATCAGTATGACCCAATATATTGCTATATGAGTTATCAATCAGGGCTCAGGACTATTTTTTGAGAGTGGTTGCCAAGCTGGCAACCAGGATTCAGCTTTTCAGTTCCCAAAATATGGTTCCCCTTTTTAGTCACATTTATATTTTGAGTCATCTAAAGGTACAGTGTGTACTATCCCCCGCTTACCCCTCACTTCTCAAACTTCTAAGAAAACACAACACAGTTAGCCAGAACTGTGCCTGTTCCAAATGTAGATATAAAAGAATTTATCTTTTAAGGTGATTATACATCATTGAAAACAGTTATAGATATATTATATTCAGTTTCTGACAATATATCACCCTAAAAGTTACACACTGAACCTTTAAAGATGTATTTATTTTGGGGTGCTTGTTTGGCTGTTTGCTGTCCCAAAGTGGTTTCCACTGATGGGAAGCAAAGACCAAGAATTGGTTGCCACTTTCTCAAACTGGCTGCCAATTGCAACCTTTTTTTGCAAGAGATTTTGAGAGAACTGACCCTTTAAAGCCACTAAACCTGATAAATTTCATACAGCTAATAAGGTTTTTTAAAAAAGAAAAGCACAATCTGATATGGCTGAGCATTTTCCGGCAGACCACACACTCTGCCTTAACTGAGCAAGGATCTAAAGCAGCCAACAAATGCTCCTCCACCTTGAGTACTTTATTAATCAAGGCACAAAAGGCATTTTGAGGTAACAACTGCTTCATGTTAAAGATGTCTCCGTAGTGTACCATTATGTGAATGCCGACAAGTGGCTAAAATCAAAAACCAAGAAGGTGCAACTGAAAAAAGCCTGTTAGTGAGATAATAAAGTTGTGTTTTTTTTTTTTTTATCTCACACAGAAACTGATAGAAAAGCTCAAACTCCTACATTTGAATGACCAAGTCTCTTGGGGAGGGAGTGTCGACCCCCTGGCTGGGCTGTTCATGCATATTGGCACACACAGGGGGAGAAATCAACAAGTTACCCATGAGTCTCCACCCCACAACTCCCAACTGGTTACGCTGAAGTTGCGGGATCCACCTACTCTGGCATGGCAAGAGTTTGAACGCGGCTACGAGCAAAAAGGTGGAAAAAGACAGCAGTTCTTCTCTTTAACATTCAAAAGACATGTGATGGTAACACTGACGAGCAATGAAGCCGATTTAAGCCTCTTTAGATTTTGTATTTTTACCTTCCATGACACAAGTTATGGATAGTTTTTGAAAATCAACATTTTCTCAAACCATCTTCAACAATGCTTTGATTAAACCAATAAATATCACCTACAGTATGCAAGCAGACTTCAATGATTTATACATTTATGAATGATTATTCCTTTGTCTTTGCACTCGCAATAAATAAATAAAACAGTATTTACCTTGCTTGTGGAAGCCTTGTAGGTCGTCTTTAGTTTTTGTGACAGCTGGCTGGTGCTGTGACTTGCTGTGGATTGTAAGACAGATATAAATATTTAATGAAAACACAGAAGTGAGCACAGAATGTTCAAACCTAACCCAGCGAGGCAGCTGTACTCGCAAGATCACAAAATCACGCGAGAATCCAACTTTCCAGGCTTCAAGCTCAGCGCTTGTGTCTGAACACCGTGGTTATGGACCAATCGGGGTCATATGAGGAACTACTGGTAGCTACGGGCCACCGCTAAAGAGGTTAGCGTAGATGTTGTGTCTCACCTTTTGTTTTCAGAGCTCCTTTGGCTAAATCTGCCCCTTCGAAAGTTTGTCCTTCTGCAGCCAAACGATCGTTCAGCGTTTCGATTTCTCTGCGCACTGAGAGTCAAACAGGTCACATATTAAAAGACTGACAGCAATGAGAACAAGTGCACCCTGCGCTGATCATGAAGATAAATGTCAATGGAGTGTTTTATTTGAGTCAACACAGGTTTCCCTGCCATCAACAACGCCATGATCAGAACAGGTTAGTTGTTGAGCTGAAAACTCGAAATCTCTAAAGACTGGACCAACATAATCAAACAAGTGATTTCACAGTTAAAACCTTCGTGATGACTTACATTCCAGGTTTTCTATGTAGAGGTTTTCAAACTCTCTCTCGATCTGACTGAACAGGTCCAGCAGATTGCTCCTCAGAGACAGAGGCAGTTTGGAGTCCTGCAGGGAAAGAGAAGAAGAACATGAAACAAACACGAGTTTATCGCTGCCTGAGCTGTGTGAGGATGTTCAGTTAAATACTGAGTAGAGGACTAGCTGTGGTGTGTATGCAGGGCAATTAGCGTCTCGATTAATCGACAGTTTTCTCTGTAAAATGTCAGAAAATAGTGAAAAATGTGTCCCAAAATATGCTCTACTTAGTGTCATTTATGACAAAGGAAAGCAAAAATGGTTTCCAAATTATTTTCTATTGATTGAGTAATCACCTAATCATTTCAGTCTTTTGTGCAGGTGTACAGACGTAGTCATAGTTAGATATTATGCTGATGATGCAGTTTATGTATATTAACTGTATATTAAAGCCTTCACACAATGCAAGTTTCCCGTTTGACATGACAGAAGAAGAAGACTCCTGTTACAATAACAACATTGAGGAAGGAAATCAGAGCGAACTTGTGTCTTCAAACAGGAAAGAGTCGATAAAGTGAAAGAATCAGTGAAGTTTACAGAGCACAGAAGATGTGATGGTGTCAACACAAAACATCAATTCAAATGTTCCACCGTGCGATGTTTCTTCACATAACATGTTTTATTTAACAGTGAAGAGAACATGGGAAGAAAATGATCATAAGTTGCTGATTTTGGGCTCAACACTGACTTTAAAAAGTGTTTTTGGTTGCTGAAACTGAAAATATGACTTCCATATTTAGTCACCTTTATATTTGGTGTAATTGAGAGACTCTGCAGTAATAAGTCAGCTTATTAATGAAACACTGCAACTACTGTTCCTTCAATTTTAACTCTTTCAAAATAAACACTAAACACTAAAAATAATCACTGTACATTTGAGTTGGCTTTTACAACAGCGAGGGGATTGTTTAAACATTTCTGCACTGACGCCACAAACAGTTTATTGCAGACAGTCGTGCTGTGATAGAGTCTGTGGTCAAGACACAAACAGGAAGTGGTCGGTCTCTCCTCAAAGCTTTGTCCAATCATAATGAAACTGCCCTCGTTGTACCTGAGTGCTTTGAGCTCTGCATAATGCTCTGCACTCTAGCTTGGGCTGAATTGCCGCTCGCGGCTATATTTTCTAAAGAAATCAGTCAAGTGTGCTCTTAGCATTCAATAAAGGCTGCAGCATGGGGGGAAGGTACATGATGACATACATTTGTATGTTGCATAAGGCCTGACATACAGTGACAATATAAGGATATCAAACTCTAAAAGCATGTGTGGAGCCGATCCACTTCCAGATCAATCCTGAAACCCATCGGCCATCGTCTGATGACGATTTAGTCTCTGGGGGCAACAGCCAGTGTTTCTTTGGGCTTCAGGTGTAGCCAGCAGATATCCGGAAAACAGATAACGGAGATACGAGCCGAGACTTCCTCTGCAGTCCGATTAGTAACTTGAGAATGACGAGAAAGAAACATTCTCACATTTCTCTAAATCACTCTTAGGTAAGATTGTGTTTCAGCCAATGCGTTCCACCTCTTTTACTCTCCATGCAGACTGCAACCAAAGCTGTCTCAAACACGACTGGTCAATACTACTCGGACAAACGTACACAGAACGCTTCGGATGCCACAAAACTTGATCCCTTCATAAGCAGATATCCCAGATCTCTATGACAATGGTGTTGAAGTGTTATCATGGCTCATAATGGGACATAAATATAGATATGACACATCTGCATCCAAATGTAGCCCGAAAGCTCAGTGAGGTAAACAGTTGGTGGTGCTAACTCTACATTCAGATGTCATTAAAGCATTGAAGAAGAAGTGATCAACAAAGACATGGTGGTGCAGTGGTTGGCAATGTCACCTCATAGCAAGAAGGTTACTGGTTTGAACCCAGTCTTGTTCTGTGTGGGTTCTTTCCAGGTACTCCAGTTTTTTATGGAAATTTGGAAAATGGAAGTCACATGCTTCGTGGACGTACGTCACAATTTATTCTAAGCCCTGTTTCCATTGCACTTTGCATTTTATTTTTATCAAAACATCAAATTATCTTCCTCAGCAAAGCATAAAAACTTGCTGAAGATGCAGACATTTCACTTTCTGCTCATGTTTTTATGCTCAAAATGAAGATTCACTTTAAAACCGGAGGGGGAGAAGGAATATACCGCATAAGCACGGTCTTGAGTCAGTAAAAACTGTGCAATAAGTGCTTTGTGTTGCTAAACTGTCCAATGAACAAGCTCATTGTGAGTCACATGACCTTGGTTTATTTGTAAGAGGACAGTGTGGATGTAACTGCATCAAATACCAAATGTAGTCAAGAATATCACATTTTAAGGGGGGGAAGATATGAAATAGAGAAATCACTTTCACCTCCTCTAAATACTAATCAAACCTAAACTACACCAAACCTACACAAGTAAAGCTAGCTCTAGAAACTATTTGGGGAGTTACACATGGAGGGCTAAACACCTGAAACTTACCTCCATTCTCATGAGGGATTCCAGATTATCAGAGGACTGAGGCCAAAAAGGACCAGAGTGAAAAAACAAAAAAGTCATGAGGAAGGGATTTACAATGTTGGCACCACGTTTGGTTAGAAAACTGCTTGAAACCAGCCAAAACCCAGAAAAACTCCAATTCAGCTTCCACATTCAGGGAGTCGTAAACACTGACAAGGCAGCGATAACAAACTTAAATTAAATTAAATTAGAATTTCAAGTGTATTTATAAATAGTCAAGCAACTAAAAGAGAAGCATTGTAGAACTTCCTTTAAACATCAGGAGAAATAAAACCACTCTAAATAATCCAACGTAAGAAGGTACGTAGACCTTTCAAGCACAGGTGGAGTTCAGCCATCATTAAACTTATTGTTTACACCTGTGCTTTTAAAGAGGAAAGAGAGACAACAACAGCACCTCATTTATCAACAGGCCCTGAGTGCAGGGAATGTAAACAGATGTTTAATGTCTAAATTCTGTTACTGCATAAGAGTTATACTCAGGAATAATACATCAATGCTGATTTATATCAGGTTAGGTTCAGTGTTTCACTGTGAAGCATGTTTAATAATAAGCCTCGACTCGACAGAAGGTAATTCATCTTCCCTTAAACTTGAAGATTTTGTTACCATTTGTGCAAATTCAACTATTTATGACCCAAAATCTGAAACTTTGTTTCAGATTAGGGTTAAAAAAAAAAAATAAAACGTGAAAACATCGAATAAAAGATAAAAAACATTTAAAAAACATTAAAAAAAAACTAATTCGAAGAGAGTTTGAATCCAAATAAAGTGCATATAGCAAAGTAGAAAAAGAAAAGGACAAACACAACAACATCCGTATTTCAGTAGGTCTCTCTTTTTCTTGGTTTTCTATCTTTTTAGAGAATTGACTCCAGGTAATGGTGTTTACCCAGCATCCCAGGAGTTATTCACTTCCCTTTTAGCTGGCCAGATTGAAACCGAGCTGAACCCTTGTTCCTAAAAAAACAGGAGTAAGCACCACTGATGGAACCGATCCACCTGAGCGAAATGCAAATGCCCGAGTCTGTTCTGGATCCATCTGTTTTAAATTTACAGCAGTCACGCATTAATTATCACACGCTTAACACATGCAACAACATAAAGCATTATGGGCCCTCTAAATGGATGTATTTAAACCTAATTGGCTTAGGATTACAACTGGAGTGCTTATGGGTGCTGACAGCAGCAGGCTAATGATGACAGGTCGGGGACGAGGGGAGTTTCTCTGCATATTTTCACTGTGTGAATGAGCGGCTCGTCACCTGTCCCTCCAGCATGTCTCTCTGCAGGCCGGAGCGATCCTGCTCGGTGCTGTTGGTCCGGCGGATCGACAGGCTGTGAGACTTCCTCTTCTGCTTGGGCTGGCGGGCGCCGCTGCTCCCGCTCTCCACCGGCATCCCTCCTTTAAATCCTGATGTAAACACAGACTGAAAGTACAAAACCAGAAGAAAAGAGCCATGAGAACAATTCCTGGTTGAGATGCTACACTCAGTGGAAAACATACAACGACTGTGTTAGACAGTGAACACAGTCGCTGCAGTAATCGCTGAGTGTGAAACAGAGTGTTGGTGAGCGTACTCAGCGGGTCCCTTAAGGTCAAACATACTGGGACTGAAACTGAGAAGTGAGCAACAATAACAGAATCTTATTTTCCTAAAACTTTCTGCTGCATACCAAAAGACAAATGAATGTTTTAACTCAAGATGGCAGACTCAAAGACAGGTTCATTGGTAACAGGTGACTGGGTGTGAAAGGGGCGTCCTCGAGAGGCTCAGTCGTTCACAGATGAGGCGAGGTTCACCACTTTCACCATCTACAATCCAGAATATCATTCAAAGATTCAGAGAATCAGAGAAATCTCTGCACGTGAGGGGCAAGGCCCAAAACCAAACAGTGAATGTCCGTGACCTTCAACCCCCCAGGCAGCACTGCGCACTTCTCTGGACCAGAACATCTGAGACTGACTGACGGAAAGTGGTCCAACGAGTTCATGTTTCAAATTGTTTTCGTCAGACACATCCAGATTGGCCAGACAGGCACCATTAATGCTAGCTATGGAGCAACATATGCCGCCGTCCTGATGTCCTGATTTTTCTTATTTCATGCCGAGACACATTCTGCACGTGTTACAACATCGTGTCATCGTAATAAAAGAGTGCATGTACTAGATGGGCCTGCCTGCAGTCCAGACCTGTCTCCCATTGAACAATTGGAAAGAATTTGACCTTTAAAACTTGTATCGTCAGTTCATGAATTGCCGATTTTTTAGAAGGGGCAGGACTGCCAACATGGCGGCTTTAAACCTGTGGGTGACGTGACTCATGCTCTGCCCATTCTTTATACTGTCACAGTGGTTTCATATCTGGCAAACCGGAGCATCGACATGTACATGTAGAAACATAACGACTGTAGTAATTTGTCAAGAAGCTCGTATTTCAGTACAGCATGACACAGCATGTTCATTTTATGAGTATGTAAGATTTAGGGGAATTTATTGGCTAAAAATGTTATATACTAATCAAAACTAAGTTTTAATTTGTGTATAATCACCTGAAATTAAGATTTGTTATATGTTTGTCAGCTTATATATCTACAGAGGGAGCGGGTCCCCTTCTACGGAGTCTGCCATGTTTCTACAGTAGCCCAGAGCGGACAAACCAAACACAAACTGTAGAAACAGTCTCTCTGACATCTCATACCCCACTTTAGGGTTTCCCCACTAGCTTGGAAGGGTTGCTGGATGAGGTGAGGAGTGTTCACTTGGTTGCAATCTGCAAGTTCACAGTTAGATCTCCACACACTGGACCTTTAATACAGTAAATATCCGACATATTGTTCCTGTAGGCTGTCAGCTTCGCCACGATGCATTACTGCACATGTAAGTGCCGTAATAACTCTTTAAAACGACCTGTTTCTAACAGCATACTCACACTGACACACAGCAGCACGCCCTCAGCTGTGCATCAGGAGAAGGAGGGAGCTGTTATCGATGCTCATATCACAGTAATGACACAACAACATTAAGCCTGGCTCCAGCTGTCACAAATCTTTGCCCTTGAGTTGACATAAGCCGGCTCTCTCTGGCCAGCCTGTAACCGATGAAGACATTACTGCCTCTGTCTGCCCGTTAATGTCTCTGAATAAAGGAGCTGCCTTGTTTATTAGCTGTCAGACACCTTTAGCTGGGAGTTAGTTCCCTCTTCCTGTCTGTCACTGTGACCTAAAGATGTCAGGGCAATGAAAGAGCCATTTTTATTGCATTGTGTTGGAGCAAAAACACCCTAAAATCTAATTAAATTCAGTACTTTGGTTGTAAGTGAGCGTTTAGACAAGTCTAGACAATGTTAGCCTTGTTACAGCTAAGCGGCTAACCCGTTATCCCCCATTAGCTGGCGTGCTAATAGGCTAACGGGGAGACAACCTTCACCCCCAAAACAAAAGACTGGAACTTACCGGAAAGTCTACAAATACAGAGTTTTATCCCGGGATATCGTGGGAAATGTCGGCCTCTGTATCATTTTCTCCGTGTTGACAGTTGACGACGAGCTCCGTCCGTCCGTCCGTCCGTCCGCGACGTGACGAGCGATAACGAAGCCAATTCCGGCCCGCGGCTTTTCACAATAAAAGCATAATAAATCTTTATCACGCCATAGGGTTAGTTTGTGTATTAACACACTCCAGCACCGAAAATAATTAACTTTAAAATGTTTTTAGACACAAATGACATCTCGGCATATTAAAACCTACTAAAAGGCTTTAAATTAGTAAAGGAAATCATGATTTCGCAACACACACTGCCTACGCACATAAACAGTTTATTGGCACATATCCAACCTCTTTTATATAAAGTGTAATTGTTAATATGGATGCTGCTCAGCGAATTAAATACATGCCAAATTAACGTGTTCTTGTTGAACCATTTGTACAGGCTATTATTATATACTGTTATTAACAATAACATCATCTTGCCACTGAACCTTATCTACCTATTTATCTTGTTTTTTAAGCGTCCTTGTCCCATTCTGTGTTTTATTTTTATTTTTTCTACCTCAGTATTTTATTATATATTTATTTAATATTTTATATATTTTTATTGTATTCAAATATACCGGACTGCTATGACGACCTAATTTCTCTTCGGGGATTAATAAAGTCATCTATTTATCTACATGTTAACTTCTATTTTATATAGCGCTTTTCTAGTCTTCTGACCACTCAAGGCGCTTTTACACTACATCTGTCATCCACCCATTCACACACTGACCGCACTGGCTTCCATGCAAGCCAACGAGCACACTCTGAGCCGGGGATCGAACCATGACGACCTGCCCTGCCTCCTGAACCACAGGCTGGAAGCAAAGAAAAATGCTCTGTGCGTAGAAATGTAACAGTCGGGGGGCTGTGCAACCTCAAAAGGTAAACAATAATAAAATGATATACCGGGACGATAGAGCAAGGTGAATTTCTTCAAGATAAAAGCACACATTTCATTTCAGACTGCAGTTTTGTTCAGGTGTATATTTATTTAGCTCCCATGTTAATGAATTTCTCAAAGGGAGACTTGCAAAAGGAAGTCATCATCACTTTATCCAAAGTAAACTCAGCATTTCCTGAGCCGCACACAGGATGTAAGGCATGAAAGCTCACTCGACTGCTGTTACCAAGAGAGAAGAAAAACTTGTGTGTACAAATCAGTTTGACAACTGAATAATATTTGACAAGTTTGATCGTGGCAACTGCAGAAGCAAAATAAGACGTTAACCATCACATGACTCACGGTTTGTGAGTCACAGTCCTGTTTTACTTTTGTGAGCAATAACTGGAGAGCTGACGAATAAAAGACACTATTATTATAATAATAACTACTAATAATCTAAATGTGTTGGTGCATTTCCCCAGCAGGTCTACAGTTTTCTATGGCACCACCATCCTCAGGGATGATGCTCCCACGTCACAGAAACATTAAATGACCAGAGTTTCCTCGATAAAGATATTCAATGTTCTTCTTTGTACTGCTGAGGAAATGTATAGAATGAAGACATGATCTTTCCCAACAGAGTGTTCGGATCTCAACAGTCCAGAAAAAGCTGTTTTATCTGCGATCGTTGGTGCCCGACTTCCTCTTCCCGGCCAGGAGGTGTTTGGGTTTGAGGTCAAACACGTGTCTGTCCGCCTCTCCCTTCTTGCCTTGGCGGTTCATGTCTTTCTGGGAGTTCTTCATCATTTTCTTCGCCTTCTTTGCCATCTGAGGAATAAACAAAGAACGTGACTCAGCTGTGCATTCAAAAAAAAAAATCCCCAATAAGAATGAGTTCATGTTGCCCTTTTCCAGAAAACCCCGCCTCCATAAATCCAGAGGGTGAAGAGAGATATTTAACAGCAGCATATTTTAGTGAATAAAGTCAAAGTTGAGACACCGTCTTGTACCTTTGGATCCCGTATACCAGACTGGTCTCGTGGCGGGCGGGAGGCGCTCTGGCTTCGGGTTCTGGAGGTCGGAGGAGCCGAAGTTTCACGCTTGCGTTTCTTAGCGACGCTTCGGGACCGTCGGGCCTGTTGTGCGTAGTGACTCTGAAAGCAGAAGAAGAAGAAAATACTTATGAGTGTTTCTGTGATCACTTCGTGACTTTCAAGGTCTTTCAAGGTGTTTCAAGACTCAACTGTGTCATGTTTTCAGGTTGAGATAAGATGCTGGCAAAATGGAATTGAGCAAAATTAGAAATCTAAAACTTTGTGAATTAAATTCTGGTGAAACAACTACTGAAAAACTGAAAATGATCTTTCTATAGGATGTTTTGATTTAAAGACAATGAAGTAACAGAAGTTTTTTTTTTTTTCATTTTAAAAAATTTTCAAGGCAAAATCCATCTTCAAAAACTTTAAATTTCAGTTGAACAGCACGGAAGCCCCGATCAATGTCACTTGAAAGCACTAAAATAAAAATAAAAATTGCAATTCACATTAATATTAAAGTCATAACTGTCTTAACAGAGCTGTTTGTTTAGGTTTTAGACCTTTCTCAATATTTTCACATAATCTATGAGGCAGATCATAGTTCACATGATTAATTTAATTATCTGATGATATTATAGAGTCAATGTATTCTGCAGGTTCTGATCTAAAACAAAGTACTTACATCGTCCTTGTCATTCATGTCCAGACCGAGCTCGCCCATCTCCTTCTCCAGCTTCTTTCTTTCAACCTGCACAAATCAAACACACACACGGAGACACAGTCGGGGTGATCAGAGGTGAATCTAAGTCAAAAGCAAACTTGTGTTACAAAAGATAAACAATCGCTGCTGAGGTTCAATGCAAACTTCAAACATTTCTCAGGTGTTGCTCCAAAAGCTTGAAAAATACGATATGATAAAATTTCTCTCAGCCTTCCTCCACTGATAATTACGACACGGTGTGCGACCGTCCGGCCGCCCCTCACCTTGGTGGTGGTTCTGGGCATGCGAGGCCCGTGTATGTCCTTCTCTTTTGACCCCAGGACCATGAGCTGCTTCTTCTCGCGGATCTGTTTGGCCAGAACTCGGATCTCCTGCATCTCCTCGTCCTCGCTCTCTTCATCCGAGTCGTACTCCCCGGCTCGCTCCTTCAGCTCCTCCTCCTTCTCCAGGTCCTCCAGTTTCTGTGAGAGAGGAGATCGAGACGTTTAGAAGACGGACACATTTATGAAAATAATCCTTTCCATGTCTCTACTTTGTGCACAGCGTCCTGACCAATATACATGGTCCGTACAGATGTTCCTCAACTTAACACTAAAATATAGTTTAGTAGAAACTGCTGCAGAGTTTACGAGACAGTCTCTGGTTCCAGATGTGGTTTTATTTAAATCTGGATGAGGAAACACGAGAACACGCTGCCACTGCAGAGACTCACCTTCATGATGTCAGGATCGATGTAATCTGCAATGTTGTGTCCCTCCCACACCTCGGGGACCCTATCGTGCTTCTCATCCTCGTTCATCAGATCCCAGTATTCTTTAAAAACAAACAAACAAAAAGCAACATGAGCGGCGCAGACACTCCACAACGGCGGCTTGATTGTTGAAATGAAAACTCTTCTTACTCTGCAGGTCCAGAATGTAGTCATCGCCGAGCTCCATCTCCAGATCTCTCTCCTGCAAGACGAACAATACAGTGTTTATTATTATATTATACAGCCATATGGAGAGCCTTTGCATCCCTGCTGTCTCTATGAACACCGGGCATACCAGCTTGCGTTTGGGTTGGTCCACCTCCATCGCCTTCTTGCGCGCCAGAGCTCCTTCAGGGATGAACGGAGGCCTCGCCTGAAAATGACAAAAGAAATAATGTTAAAAAGGAGAAGCAGCAAATCTGAGGATGCCACAGATTTCAAATTGAATTCAATATATTCACCTTCTCATCTCTCTTGGTGGGCATGGCCAGGTGGAGACGGTTGAGAACATCGTGGACCTTCTTACCCTTCATCTTTGTCTCGACGCGGTTGGCGAGGAGCCGGTCGCAGGCCTGACAAACACAAGACCATGACCGTGAGCCACAACATGCAAATTACAAACATTCAGGGTTCAGAGTGAGTGTGAAGTCTGCTGCGCCTCACCTCATTTTTAACTTGCATGACTCCCTCCTCGGTCAGAGTGCTGGTCTCAATCACAGAGATTGAATCAGCAGAGAGATCTGCAAAGATTTTCTGACGGCAAAACAACACAAGAGTGTAAGATCACGAGGTCAAGACGAACCTTCAACACTGAGAAAGCTAAAAAACAGTTCATTTAAAGTTGAAGCAGGTTGTGAGCTGTAAATCACTCACCTGGTTCTCCTCAGACAGCTCGCTGATCTTCTTCACGTCACATTTGTTGGCCACGACGATGAGAGGCTGCATGGAGCGAGACACCAGCGTTACACTCCAACATATTACACTGTCAAACCAATGATTTTCAGCTTTTATTCATCCTCAGAGAGACCTGTAACGTGACTGAAGTCTGACCTTGTTGGCGAACAGTGGTCTGATGTTGTTGAAGAGCTCCAGCTGTTCCTGCAGGGTGTGACCGCACTGCTCTGATACGTCCATGACGTAAAGAACCGCCGCTCGCAGGTGAGCCAGAGCCGTGATGGCCTGCATCTCGATGGTGTTCCTGTCCTCCAGGGGGTGGTCCAGGATACCGGGGGTGTCCACCACCTACACACAAGGGAAACGTGTGGGTTATACATGGATTATAGATCCACGTATACTGGACCGACCTTCATTCAGTCTAATTTAAGACAATTTAGTTTGTAAAATTATCATTTTTCAAGACTCTGGACATCTGATGTTGACGTTAACTCTTTATATTTAAAGCAGACAGGAAGTATTTTAACCTCATGGCTCGAGTTACTTAATCATACAAACACATCTGAAGCAAACAAACATACATGCATGGAAAGAATAACAGCTGTTACCTGCCAGCGGAGATATCTGTAGTCCATGTGACCCACAAACAGAGACTTGGTGGTGAAAGCGTACGGCTGAACGTCGACGTCTGCTCTGGTCACCTGACAAGGAAGATCATTTACATAATGCATTAAACACAGGGAGGTCGAGGGGCTGAAACACCATCAGAGCTGAGACAAAAACATCTCCAACTCATAAAGAGCTGCTCACCTTGTTGATGAAACTGGACTTGCCGACGTTGGGGTAACCGCACAGAAGCAGGGTCCTCGTGTTTGGATCAATGGACGGCAAGCGGGACAGATGCTGACGCACTGTTGAAGGGAGACGACAGAGATTATTTTCACATATTAAAAGACAGATTAAAGTGTTGATCGCGCGGATCTAACAAACCAGATTTTTTTTTTTCTGCAAACGTCTAACAGCATTTCAGTCACGAGACATCGTCTCCTCTCCTTTACCTTGTTCCAGATACTCCAGACTCGACTTCTGTCGTTTCAGGATGGTACACATACGACCCAGAGCGGCTCTCTTCAGCTGTTTGCACCGATACAGAGAATCTCCGTACTTCATCAGTCGCACATAATCTTTGGCAACACTGAGGGGTTAAAAATAAAAGATGCCTGTTTAGTCCATCAGATTTGAACATTTCTTTCAGGATCATTGGATGGAAGATTTTAGACAAACGTACTTATCAATCAAATTCTTGGCGATGTTTATCTGTCCCAAAGCCAACTTATAATGGTCTTTGTCGTACAACACGTTCATCAGATCGGCGTAGAATGGGTGGATGTCCTAAAAACAACACATTGTCAAATTTCACAAACATCAAATACGAACACGGGTTACAGGAGAGTCTTTTCAGTGCATCTTGACTTACGTCGAGCTTCGGGAAGTCGGTGAGGATCTGCGTGAGGCGGTCATGGTAGTTCTGCTGAGTGAACTTCACCTTTCGCATGTAAAAATGTCGGATGCGGTGGATCTGGTAATGCTTGTGTACCACTGTGGGCGTCTTCCTTTGCGTTTTGGATAAAGTGATGTCGATGAAATCCTGCAGAGAACAACAATGCATGACATTAAAATTCAGCAGCAATGTAGGCTGACTCTGATCAGCTACAGACAGTTCATGCAGGAGGCAGGTTTATTCCTAAGAAGAAGATTATTTCTTGTTGACCACTGATGAATCCCGAACAGAGCTGGTTCAAGAACCAGAGCTCAGTTTGTGTTAAATGTTTGGCGCCTTGATCGCAGCGTCTTTAAACAGTTTAACCTCTGCTGACTATCGCACGTCACATTTTAACTTACGGATGTACGCACACACAACATGAATGAACGTGTCTACGTATCAGGCTGATAGAGAAATGTAAAACTTATTTTAAATTACATTTGAGGGATCCTCGAGTTTGTTTTCATTCAAGATGTTTTAGATGGTTTGATATGTTTCAAATTATTTTATTTAATTAAAAAAAAAGAGACAAAAGTCAAGTACCACGAATGGTACTCGTACCACGAAATGTACTGTCCTGTTATTTGTATATTTATATAATAATATATATTTATAATATTTATCAGCATTGTAACATGCACTGAACACCTACTTAACATTTATTCACAAAAACACCATTTCCTACATTCAAATATATTTTTTGTGCAATACTTTTGTCAATCACACTTGTCAATATTTTGAATAATGTAATATATCCTATTTATATAGTATGTTCATATCTATTTAAACAGCAATACTTCTCAATACTTGAATATAGTTGTCACAACCTTTTCTTGTACGTCATACATATTTTTCACATTCTATATTATTTTGTTTGTTTTTTTAATAGTATTTTACTTCTTTATCTTATTTCTACTCTTGTTACACATTTATTGTGCTCTTAATGCTGAGCTGACTGGCTTCTCTTGTCCACAACACATTTCATTGCATTGTTGACCCTGTGTTAACCTGCATGAGACAAATAAACCTAAAGAAAGTCTCATGTAAACTGTTTTCATAGAGAGCTCTGCCAAACCTCATTAACAAATCTGTCATTTTAACATATAATCGCTTGTCTCTAAACGTGGACGCCTTTAAACAACATTTTGTGATATGTAAATGAGTAATGCATGCCTTCTTGTCAATTCGGCATATATTTAATACACATAGCAGCTCTTTTTTTGAGAGAGAAAGCCGAACTTTGGTGTCTCGGTGCAGCCGCTCGCAGCTGCCTCACGGTGTTTAAATGGACAAACGCTGCTTGGAGTAACAGGTGAGAGGCACGAGTTCAGCCTGTGTTGGCATGTGCTACTTCATGTTTGGATTTAACGGTGAATACTCGCTCACAGGTTAAAAACAGCTGATTTAAAATGACAGATTTTTAAGCGGAGTTTGGTGCGGGACACATGCGGGGCTTATGTCAACTGTCAGCGGACATTTACTGGCAGAGAAGAGCTAGTTATCGGTGAACACTTGTCAGACTCAACGGTTAGATATATATAGATATTGTAACTCATAACTACATAAACTTTATAGCTATGGACACGAGCCCGCTGCTGTCTCTGTACGGCCGCTCAGCACGTGTTTTCCTCCCCCACCATGTTTTTTTTAAACGTCTTTTAACGTCTCTCGAAGCGGAGTAACGACACCGACACACGACAGAGCAGCCTCCGTTTAAAACACGCTACAAGACGGGGATTTAAAAACTCACCTTTGCGGTGGGAACCACCATAATCTTCTTGAAATTATAAAGTGCCATCTTGTCGCGACACGTTGAGGTCCGCGGACGGCACGAAAGGAGAGCTCCACGTTCCGTCAGGACCGGAAAAGACGCCGGAGACACCGTGGAGGGGGTTTCTCCTCACAGCGCCCCCTAAAGTCCGAATACAGACACTGCAGGGAGACAAAAAATACAACATTTACTATTTTAATTTCTATCTGAATATTTTTGTCCTTTTCTAGAAATAAAACCCACTACAGTAAGCTATAGTTGGTTATCTTTTTTTTGTAAAATATGCCATTAAATACTGTACTGTGTTTTACTGTATAATTAACAGTCTGTAATATAAAATACGACTTAATTCTGTATAAATTCCCTTAAAATGTCGTATAAATAAAGGTTTTGCCATAAAATATCACTTATATTGTTGTTTTTGCAGTAAAAAACTGGCAGCTGTGGTTGCCAGAATATTACCATAATAAACACAGTATAACCTTTTCTACTATTACAGTAATAGGATGCTAGTACTGTTGATTTCTCATATAAGGTTGGTGTTTTATTCCATATTTTAAAATGTCTGAAGATTTTATGACAGTAAAAGACCGTAAAATATGCCATTAAATATTACGGTGTTTTACTGTATACGGTAATTAACAGTCTGTAATATAAAATACGACTTAATTCTGTATAAATTCCCTTAAAATGTCGTATGTCGCACTGTGGCAAACATTACTCAGATTACTCAGAAATAGTGGATTTGTTGGGGACTATTTTGAGCGGTGGATTAATCCACATTTCTTGCTCTAGTCTATTTGGAGGCAGCAGGACGGTGTGTGTGTGTGATTGAACCAAAATAAACTACTGTGTGTGTGTGTGTGTGTTCATGTTAATAAAGGGACATGTCACCTAGCAACAGTGTGTCTCACTGATGTCGTTTTAATATAGTTTTTGGACAACAATGGAGGAAAAGGAAGAAGATATATCACTCACTGTTGGTTTATGTCGTTATGACACTAATGTAAGTATTAAAAATTATCATAATTATCCTTTAAACACAGAGAGAAGTCTCTAATTAAACTAGTTAATTTGTGTTATTGTGTTGTAACCCGGATCCACTCCATATTTGTTGTGGTCCAGCGGTGATCCAGGAATAGCCAATCAGCGCGTCGCTTGTGTCTTTAAACCACGCCCACTCCTGTTGATCACGAGTGAGTCCGCGTGCGCCCAAACTGCCAGTCTCGACCAATCAGGAGGGCCCCGCTGTGAGAGTGACGGAGGAGGAGGAGGGTGGAGGAGCTCGAGCTGTGTGTGACAGCTCCGGGTTCAGTGCTGCACCAGAGAGAGGACAAACACGAGGAGGTGTCACTCTGCCGACCTGAGAGCGGCTCATCTTCACTTCACCTGTAGGTTAATGTTACTACACCTGTACCTGTTAGAGTCAAAATGTCTGCCGTATTACAGTGTTTTACTGTATAATTAACAGTCTGTAATATAAAATATGACTTTATTCTGTATACATTTCTTTAAAATGTCGTATAAATAAAAGTTCTGCCAAAAAATATGACTAATAATAACTAAATTGTTGTTTTTATAGCAGCTGTAGTTTACAGAATATTACCATAATAAACACGGTATAACTTTTTCTACTATTACAGTAATAGGATGTTAGTACTGTTGATTTCTCATATAAGGTACTGTGTTTCACTGTATAATTAACAGTCTCTAATATAAAATACGACTTTATTCTGTATAAATTTCCTTAAAATATCATATAAATAAAAGTTTTGCCAAAAAATACTACTGTAAAAAAAAAGCAGTTGTTTTTGCAGTAAAAAACTTTTACCGTAATAAATACGGTATAACTTTTTCTAATATTACGGTAAAACAATGTTATTTTTGTTGATTTCAAGTGTAAGGTTGCAGTTTTATTCCATATTTAAAATGTCTAAAGATTTTATGGTGAAAATCTTCCAAACCATGACAGTCAAAGACTGTAAAATATGCCATTAAATATAACGTATAATAATATAATATATAATATAAAATATAAAATAATATAATATATTAAAAAATAATAGTAAGTATAGTGTTTTACTGTATAATTAACAGTCTGCAATATAAAATATGACTTTACTGTGTATAAATTCCCTTAAAATACCATTTAATTAAAGGTTTTTAAACATAACTGGAAACTTTAAAACACAGTCTTACTTCATGGCATATTTTACGGTCTTTTACTGTCATGGTTTGGCAGTTTTTCACTGTAAAAACACTGTTTTTTTTTCAGTGTACCTCATTGTTTTCCCCCTCCACCTGATTGCATCTCACCAAATGATGCCCTTTGAGTACAGATCCAGCTCTTTATGCACATGAAAAGTTTGGAAACAAACAGATTGCATTCCAGGTCCAACATTTTTGGAAAGATGTTATTGAATGTATGTCAGAGATGTTTAATACCAAAATTCCTTTAAATGCCGGACTCTGTTTACTTGGAATATACCCGAAAGATCTCAAACAGACATTGAGACACACTAAATTCTTGGATTTTGGACTTCTTCAAGCCAGGAGGGCGATTGCACTGTGCTGGAAGAGTATAGAAGCACCATCTGACAGGTGCCAACTGGATGGGTCAAATGCGGAAGAATAATTTCACATGTAAAAATGTGATTAATAAAGTTTCTAAAAAAAAAAAAAGAAAGACTTTGTCAATCTCTGGAAACCATACACAAATATTATTGAGGATGGAAATGTGGGCTTTACCTAAAAGAAAATTGTAAATGATATTGGGGAATAGTTATTTCATTTGCATTCTACCTTACATTGGTGTGTGACTGTGTAATGTAAGTACACGTAGTCTCAAATTGTATTGTTACTGTATGTTCTACAGGAGGGATGTTGATAAAAGACACACACAAAACAAAAAAACAAACAAACAAACAAAAAGTTTACAATCCTGATGTCACTGTGTTGCCTGGTCACCCTTTCTACTTTTATATACTTTTCTATTTGTATATATGTAAGCACAGGTTAACTTCTTAACACAGTTATATATTTATTCTCTAAGCAAATGTTTAATCCCTCTGCACTTTTTTTAACTTTTAGAGTTTAGCTCCTCTGCACATTTTTTTTTTAATTTTTCTCTGTGCATATTTAAATCCTATGCAAATGTTTGATTTCTCTGTAAATGTTTAATTTAGCTACAAATGTTTAATCTCTCTGTACATATTTAAATTTAGATCTATCTCAGGTTAATTTTAACGTATGGCTGCCGTGTTGTAGGTTGATTTCTAATGCATGTTTAATGTATGTTTGCATGCTGCT
This sequence comes from Argyrosomus regius, assembly GCA_946959425.1. Taxonomy (NCBI): domain Eukaryota; kingdom Metazoa; phylum Chordata; class Actinopteri; family Sciaenidae; genus Argyrosomus; species Argyrosomus regius. The sequence goes on along the minus strand of OX336892.1, from coordinate 25,534,795 downwards.
ACTGGATGCTTGAATTTCCCCCGGGATTAATAAAGTATCTATCTATCTATCTATCTATCTATCTATCTATCTATCTATCTATCTATCTATCTATCTAAGTTACAATCCTGATGTTGTCAGGTCACCCTGACTATGATTTCCAAAATTTAACCAGCAATAAATTTAAACTTTTTACGAGCTGATTTAATAAACTACATAAACACACATAGACGATCTGCGTGCTGCACACGAAAGGGAAAGGAAACGGCGACTTCTCCATTCCAGCCTCCCTCCCTCCCCTCCTCTCCTCACCTCCTCCCTCCTCCCTCCTCACCCCCTTCTCTCTCATCTTTAGCTGTAACGAGTGTTTGATCGATCGGAAGCTTTTTTGGAGACGAGTAACCGTTTATTCCTCGGGTTTTTTTAAGGGTTTCTCGGTTGTTGTTGTTGTGGACTTTCCCTCCCCCTCTCCGCCTCCTCCTCCAGCAGAACCTGCCGTTGGACCGTGAGGGAATAATTTAGCTCCGCGGCGCCAGATTTTACCGAGCCCGAACCGACAGCACAAAGTTGATAGGCAAGCTAAGCTAGCTAGCCACCTAGCTTAGCCACTTGCTAACTAGCTTGCGGTGCTGGTCGTGCGGGGGGAGCCCTGTTGTGTTTTTTTGCCTTTTTCTTGCGGGGTGTCGTTGTGACTGGTTGTGGCTGTTTCCCCACTGAAATCTGAAGACTAATTCGCGGTGAGATTTAGAGCGGTAAGCCCAACAGTTGTCGACATAGCCTGCTGCTAGCTGCTAGCTGCTAATACCCTGCGTATTTAGCCTGGAAGCCGATTCAAGGCCTCAAGTCCGGCACCACCTTCAGCTGCCACCACCACCACCACCACCATAGTATTTGCATTGCCGTTGCAGTGAGAGTCGACAGGTGAGTAAGAAACTGTTTTATTGTTTTTCAAAGTGGACTTTAGAATAGCAAACACAGCTCCGTAGTGTCAGGTTAAAGTTAGCATTGCGTGCTAACTAAATATTAGCATGGGGGTGGTTGGGTCGGGGAGGGGGGGGATCCGCGAAATCACGCCGGAGGTCGCCATCTTTCATTGGATGCTGCTGCTGCTGCTGCTGCTGCAAGCCAGCTACAACTAGACATGGCTGCTACTTTGTTAGCCAACTTTAAAACATTAAACGTTAAGGCCTGTTAGCGTTTGTCACGACCTCCATTTTTTCCTCCTCCTCCTACTCCTCCTCCAGTCCGTGAAGCCCGCACACGGTGCCCGGTGACGGGGAAGGAGGGAGTGTCGCTACCGCTGTTGCATGGCCCTTGGCATGGGCATGGCATGTGTGAGCTGCAGCAGCAGTCTTTCTCGGCTGTGGCAGCTACCAAACACTGCCTGCATTGCGTCTCCAGTTGGAGGAGTTGCGGTGTTTGACCGGTAAAGTTGGAGCCAAACAAACGCATGTGAAGCTTGTTTGGATGCCTAGCGGTGACCATCCTCAACCAGCCGACTAAAAATAAACTCTTTCCCCTCCTCCCTGTTGCATTTTTCACCGGTGGGGCTGAACCTCTGGCTTATTCTGGAACAACAGAGCACCATTTGGGTTATAAATCACCTCTTGTGATCATTGCAGGGGAGGAGGAGTGTGTGTTTTGGTTCAGGCCTTGTCTAGACGTTATGATTGACTCACTTGCATCCTTTTAGGAAATGACATGTACTGTGACCTCCTGAGGTCTTTTTATGGGACGTATCACTGCTGAATGTTGTCAGGAGTCTTGTGATCGCCCTCTGCCCCGTGTCACATCAACACACATCAAGGACTTTATGGGACAGTTATGCATTCAGAAGTTGCATCTGCGCCCTGCTGCACAGCGAGCCGAAAAGTGTCGACTCAAACAGTTTAAAATTACAACGTGGTAGGCGTGTAATGTGTCGTTGCGTTCGGGGTTAAAGTCACCGATCTCTAGATTGTTATTGTGTTTGGGATCAAGAGAAAAACAGCCTTGTTTTGGGACGAACAGTGAAGCCTTCTGTGTCTCCATTTGCAGCAGTGTTTAACACAAAACCACCTCAAAACACACACATTTAACACACACATTTAACACACTCACTTTCACGTTACGTGTTGTGGCTGATAAAAACACACAGAAGTCGCGTGTACACGTCATGTTTTAAAGTCCAATCGCACAACAGCTGGTTTGATAGCTGATGATAATTGATGGAGGGTTGTGTTTAGCCCCATTCATCGCGTGCACACACACACACACACGCTCATGGCGTGTATGGGAATCAGTATGTGGATCAAAGGTCATCAGCTTTACAGCCATGCCATTCTTTTTCTGCTTTGTATGCAAACACAGCGAGGGCCCGTGTCCGAGACAGGCACTCGATTGTTGGGGTAGATTATCGCCGCTTTACAAACGGGTGACAGGAAAAGAAGGTGTTCACACTGATGTTTGGACTCGGCCGGGTCGTTTTCTCTCTAAACGTGTCACGTCGAGGTCAGAAACTGTGACATTCGTCGCCTGCTGCTGCACAAAACAGTGTGTGTTAGTAAAGAGGGCTCGTCACGTTAACCAAAGTCTGTGCCGAGGTTGACGGTCACTTGAAAGCAATTGACGAGAAGTTAATGAAACTGAATCAAATTTTGACGTCTAATTAAACCTGCTTTGTTTAACCTGCAGCCACTTGTTGCACGCTCCGTACTCGGGAACAACTAGCAGTCAGTTTTGTTCTCGAATATCAATCGAATCATCGTGGAATAAATTAACTTGGATCACTGTTGTTGATTTTCTGGCTGGTGACTGAAGAAAATCTTCACTTACATATTTTACCAGCTCTTGTTTGGTGTCTGGTGCTCGTTTTGTGCCCCCGTTCTTGATCAGTTATTTGGGCTGTAAATTCACAAGCTGCCAGACAGCAGCTGATGTTTTTAGGTTGCTTGTTTTGTCAGACCAACGGTTCGAAAAACAGAAATACTCAGGAGGATTCACACGTGAGAAGCTGCAACCAGAGAAAAAAAATGACTTGATCGATCATCGAGACTGATGACGATTATTTTATTACAGTCAGATAATCGCTCAGCTCTACTGCGTACAGTTCTGATGGACCGTTTTTGTAATTTACAAACAGTAAATGATGATTTAATCAGAAAGTAGGTCTAACGACGAAAACCCCATCAGGCACGTCTCCGTCATGTCACGGCTGCTATTTCAAACCCCACCAGGAGCATTTCAGAAGCATTTTACCCGCCAGACTTTGTTAACTAAGCTTCTAAATATGTAAATATGCTACGTAGTTAAATTGTTTCCCTTTTGGCAGTTTGCACAGGGTGTTTTATTTTGAAAATCGACCGGATTCTCTGTGTCAGTTCTGTGTCTGACTTCCTGTCAGCTCGAGCTGCTCTGTGCAGATTGGCGCCGGCTGTTCTTGGCCGCGTCCCGCTTCTGAACCGGACCACGGCGGTTCTGGTGGGGTTTGAAACATCGACTAGAACGGCCGCGATGCATCCGTGCCCGGTGGCATTCAGCCTTAACGGTCACATATTAATTTCTTGCTTTGCGTGCGCCGCGGCCTTCTCAGGATGAATCATTACTTTTGTTTTTTACAACTAAAAATGTGATTTAACAAACCCGGAGTTTGTTTTCATGAAACGTGAAACACAAACTTTGATTTTAAAACTGCAATTTCATAAACAAACACTTACTTTAAACTGTTTATTGCCCTTTTAATCTGCAATTTTATTTTCACTTTCTATTACGAGAAATAGGTTTACCCAGGATCCTCGGGCAACAGGAAATGCAACATATTTCTGACGTGTAGCGACATTAAGTCCACGTGAAAATGAATTTGAGTGTCGTGGTTTTATAAATGCAAAGTGAGTGGTTGAAGCTGTTTGTTCCAGTTGAGTTCTGTAATCTGTTAAACCTGTTGAACCAAATGTACGAGTTGCTTTACAGCCAGCGTCAAACAGCTGTCAGATATTGATCCTTTTTGTCACATCTCGCACTCTGTAGCTCGCAGGTGTAGTCAGTGAGAGATGACAGCCGATTGGTCTGAGCGTTGTCTTAATTTTGAACATAAATTCAGCCTCTTTAACTCCTAAAAAACTTTATTTTTATTCAAACTGGGATTGAAAACAAATATGAAAAAGCACATTTTGTTTTAGAGAGTAACTCTCGGTCACTGCCCCTCCGGCCTTTCTCCATCGTACACATGTAACAGCTGATATTATGCCACAGTTCTGTGACAAACATCCATTCTCGAATCTTAACAACCTTGTTTTGTCCCCTCTGCCCCCCCGTAGCTTACTTGGTGACACAGAGACTTCTCCCTGAGGAGCCAAGAAGCAGACGGCTCATGACTTCTGACCAGGACACGAAAGTTGTAGCTGAACCACAGGTGCAGCAAGTACAAGAGGCAAAAGAGAGCTCTCATTTGGTGAGTTGAACATTCACAGACACACGTTTGTTTTTCAGCCGGCCTGCTTTTTCTCTCAGGACTAAACATTGTTTTTGAAGGTTGTAGAAAAATCAGATTAAAAACCTTTTTTTTGTTGTCTGAAAGTGACACACGAGGTTGTCGTATTCAAGAATAATCACAAAATATTTGTAGTGTTGGAGCATTTTCTATGAAGGGTGGGCAATATGAATCATTTTATACTTTGATATTGGTATATAAACTCTTTATGGATAAAATAATTAGACAGGAACATGTCTGCAGCTAAATTTAGCTGCTAGCTTTAAATTATTTGTGATTATTTGTCATCTTTGATTAATTTGGCGTTTATTTTCTCACTTAGAAATTACTTAAGCAGTTATCAAAATAGTTGCTACTTATTTTTTTTTACAGTTAAATACCCGACAAATTAAGATTAATTTAACTAATTAATTGTACAAAAAAAACACATCTAACCGCAAAACTGCTCAGGATTTTGCAGCGTTCCACACCGTGGTCTAAGGCCGCATTCAGACAGGATCAGGCGTTGTGGTGAATCGTTGCAGCGGTGTGTCTGTTTGTGCTGACCGTAACTGCTGTGAAACAATCAGGAAATAACTTTTAATTATGCTGATTAACCGACTTTATCGAGGCCCGCGCTCCCTTACTCTCATTCACTGCCCATATCTGTCAAACTCAGATTTAGAAGCTGCTTCATGAAATAAACAAAGCCAGATCACAACAGGTCAGTATGAGAGTTTAGAGACATTTCAGGCTGACTGTGGAGGTTTGACCTGTCTGAGTTGGATCTGTCTCAACTTCTCCATTGCAGGATGCCGCAATATTTTTTGGCGACCAAAACGGACTTCCACCACTCAAATGACGTGGCGTTTTCGCCACGGCGCCGGATCCTGTCTGAATGCAGCCTCATTAACCCAGAGATGTTTAAAATCTAGATACCTCAGTGTGATTTTCTCAGTCCATATCACATCTCCCAGCCCTGTATATTGTCATGCAGCAGCAGTCCGGTTAAATTAACTTTAAACACAAGTTGGAAATGTTTCTTTCCCTTCAGAGTTTGGTGGAAACATTTTCTAGTTTTCTCTCTGATGAAGTTGACTTCATTGCTGTTTGTCGAGTCGTCAACATTTAGTATTTTGTAACCAGACAAACGCGGTGAAACGTGAGATACTGGCTCTCGTATCTTTCACTCTGTCAGTCGTCGTGTGTTTTTTTTTTTGCAGCCATTTGCTGGATGGATGTTTGAATCAGAGGTGGAATTTCTTCTCAGGTGTTGTTGCCTTCAGATCTTATCTAATGTAAATTAAAGAGTCAAACGGTGAATTGGACTTTGAGTCTGGACAGAGAAACGTGCAGCCGGAGAACGTTTGAGTCTTGTTTGGCCGTTGGGATCACAAATGCATGCTTGCTGTGTGGCTTCAGTTTCAATGTAACTTGGCAGCAGTTTGCAGCAACTTCAACACACAGTTTGACTCATGCCAGCTTTTTTCCTTTTGTCAACACCATTTGTCATTTTGCAGTCGTTAGAGGCGTGAGTGTCGATGATTCTTCATCAGACGTCAGACTACAACAGTAGCTGCATCTTTTCAACACCGCTATCTGTGTGACCCACCTCGGTACATCTTCTCTCTCCGAGTTGGATGGCGCCTCCTCGATTCTTGGCCGATGTTCTTGGCTGTTGCAGACGTTAGCTCGGGGTGAAAACGGCTAACGAGGTTCCTCAAATTCGTCTTTTTGACAAAGTCATTAATTTCTGGGAGGCAGATTTTACTCACAGACGGTTGGTGCTTTCATAAAATCCAAAATGTGCCCAGAGATGAATACTGAGTGTGCTTTTCAGCATATTTCCCACCATATAAAAGCAACTTTAGCTTCATGTTCGACCACAGTTCAGTGCAAGACAACTTTTCTGTCCAGCTGAGGTAAGAACGTAAGAATCGAGATATTTTCACAGCTCTAGTAGTAGTACAGTAGTACTATAACTGACTAGTATAGTCGTATGTTTTACGGTGTATGCGTGATGTCACCCACAGGTTTGTGAAAAGCCGTTTTGAAGCTCAAAATCTGTGAACAGTGAATTTTTGGACAGTAAATGTCACAGATATCAACGTGGCTAAAGTATGTTTTTGTTGTTGATCGTCCAGCTGGAGTCTCATAACATTTGCCGCTGTGCCAACCACCTAGATTCCCCATAGTGGCGTCCAAACGGGCTGATTAATAGAGAGCATCATACCAGCCACAGCCCGCTTTTGACTGCCGTTGATCTCCCACACTGATTATGTATAATAGAGAAGTGCTCTGTAAAGAAACTCGAGGCACAAAAAGAAGCAACTCTTGTAACCAAATAACCATGACCTGTTTTTATTTCTCCCTTTTCATCTTCGTCTGCGATGGCACTATTGATCACAGGCGTCACATTTTGTTCCGTGTCGGCGCCTGAAAACAGAGCGGTGCATGTCGGGTGCAGTAGAGCAGCAGTCCGATTCTCATGCCTTCGTGTTGGGATGTGATGACGCCAACGAACCGGAGCTTAAGCTGAGGCCTCGTCAGACAGAATACGATGTTTAGTTACTCTCGTTAGTGTTTTAGGAGCTGATTTGTCACCAAACTTTTAGTTTTTTTTATGTTTCCGTTCTTTATTTGTACAAAATCTGTAACGTGTGTGTTTGTTTTCGTTCTCTGCCGTCCCTCACGTTGAATTATGGCTCTTTAAAGCAGCTTTTGACCAAACTATCTTCTTCATAGTAGATTATTTTGAGGCTGAAGCTAATAATATCTGCCGGTTATTTCCCTGATAAATCGTTCGATCTATAAACTGATTTCAGAGACGACGACGATGTCTTCAAATTGCTTGTTTTGTCTGACCAACTGTCCAAAAAAACAACTTAGACTGCCAAATTTGTCAGCTTTGTTTGATTAATAACGACGGATCCTTTGAGTCCTTGACATCCTTGAATGTTAGTAAATTTAGGGGAAAAAAAATCAAGGCTTTAAAAGTTAAAAGGCTCATTGAAAGTATTTTGTGCAAGAATAGAAATTTAAATCGTTTTTTAACGTTAATAACTAGGCTACGTTCTGGTCTGTCTCCAACAGATGCATCATTGTTTCACAACCTTCAAGCACGTCTCACATTAAGTCGTGTTGGGTCCTTGAATCTGAGCTCTTTTGGCCTGAGAAGTCCTTGAATTTCATGTTTATTAAGGTGTGGGAACCCTGAATAACTTAATTTTCTCTGAACAGACTGATCGATTGATGTAGACTCACAAAAGACTCGACAGGAACACTGAATAAAAATGTGAAAGACTCTTGTAGCGTCGACGATGGTGGAAAAACACACAGTGCCGCTCGTCGTGCTGTTAAAAACCAGACGTAGAATTACCTCCAAACACTTTGTCTACACCTCTATTAGTGTGTTTCCCGCTTAATACGGGGGTAGCTGCTCAAGTTAATCTCAGGTTGTATGAAACTGTGCATGTGTGTAGCGAGCTGTTTCACATCTTCGGTTTTATTGAGATTGATGGCGAAACATTTAAATTTATGGACTGGAAGTAGTTAACACCAGCTACCAGACAAAACTCTGGAAAACTCTAGAGGCACTGCTACAATCTGCAAGGCAAAGGTTGCAACAGGTCTTTCATTTAGCCAGCAAATCCTCTCGATTATAAGCGAGACATCTGGATCAAATCTTTTCTTCCAGGTATCTTTTTTTCAGCTCAATTGTTTCAGTTTCAAACATTTCTTTAGCTGTAGTTTCCAGCTCACTTCTCAAGACCCTTTGACTCTCTGAGCTCAACTTCTCTAACAATCTATGCAGACTCAGACTTGAGTTTTTACGGTTCAGGTGTACTTGCTTTTAACAGCCGTGATCAACCCCGATAAATGCAGGTCCGATTCGATCAGTATTTCAGGAGGTATTTATTCATTTGTGGAGACGACCAGACAGGGCTCACGTGGCCATCTCCAACTTCCCACCGGATAAACCACGGTGTAATAACTTCGTATTTTTACCGCGGCCTCTCGTCATCAGTGACTGAATGTACAACACATGAAGTGTGTGATTTGAATCTGTTTTTTGATGGGTGTGTCTGGAATCTGTCACCGTGGGTGTTAATCAGACATTAACCATTAGTTAAACTTAAGTTGTGGTGATAGAGAGAAAGAACACGGTAAAGTTTGTCGTGACCATTATTTTGGGAAGTATTTTTAGAAAGGCTGCATCAGGACCTGCGTTCACTCTGAGCTCATAGTTTAGTGCTCTGCCTGTCATCATCCATCAGACAGAACAAACGATATCTTGTTGCAGTCATCGGTCACGGCTGCACAGAAGCAGGCTTTGGTAGAAAATGTGGTGATATATTTCTGGCCAGGTAAAGTTAAAAAAAGTACCTGCTGAGAGCTGTTTTGACTGACTGGTTAATGACTGATTTAATACAACAGTACGCTGTCAGTGAGAGGCGATGATTCAGAAACAGAAGACTCGTATACCTGACTGGTGGCTGATTAAATCCAAACTGCTGACGGACACACGGGAGGCCACGTGGTTAAAATTATACAACAAGTAGTTCCAACCAAGCAATCTGATTGGTCAACGAGAGCTGTAGAACGTGCTCAAGTCAGCATGACATCACACCTGACTCATCACTAAAAATATCGCTCCTCCATCTCCATGTCCTGAAAATATAGAACATGTAAACAAATATGAACAAGTCCGCTGGAAGTAACTTTTAATAAAGTAATACACCTGGATTTTATGGAGCTGTTAGACCATCTCGTTAATACAGGTGTGTGTCTCGTTAATACAGGTGTGTACCTTGTTAATACAGGTGTGTGTCTCGTTGATACAGGTGTGTGTCTCGTTAATACAGGTGTGTGTCTTGTTAATACAGGTGTGTGTCTCGTTGATACAGGTGTGTGTCTCGTTAATACAGGTGTGTGTACCTCGTTTGTGTTCAGTTCAGGGAGCACAGAGAAATTGTTGTTTTTAAAGGCTAAAGGTGGACTGATATGGACTGAAGCTGAATATTTCATTAGATAAAAACATGTTGTGATCTTTGTTCAACACATCTTGACTTTTTGGACTCACAGCACTTAATGTTCATATGTGTGGCATTTATTCAGTTTGGGAAACTCTAGACTAGAGATGGACTAAGGCTCGGACTACATGCAGACTACAGTAGTAAACTGGCTTCCATTACATGCAGGAGTCTACTGCCATGACTGATTGATTTCCAGTTATTAGGTCAGACCCTGTATCTCCATGGAAACAGCAAGCAAAAGTTATTTTGCAAGTTATTTAAGTTGGTAACTGTTGTTTAATCGCAGTATTGCATTTCGACGGTGAGCTTTAACTTATTATTGGCACTTCAGTGACGCTTACAGTTAAAGCAACCAATTTTAGTTGACATTGCTGAGAGCTGCTTCCTCTCTTTCCTCACACCTGCCGAGTGTGAAACAAAGCAAGGCTAGTTAACTATTAGACAGTGGAGGAACAGATGTGATGGAGTCGAGTGTTTGGAGAAGGGTGTAGAAACTAAGGATGTCCCGTTGTCCCGGGGACAGTAAACACAACACCTAGAACACAAACATACAGGGTCTGTGACAGTTGAGGTATTATTACAGTGTGCATCATGCAGTATATGCCAATATAAGTTTAATTGTTTGGTGTTGGACAGAGACCCTTCAGACTTCTTCTCTGTACCTCCTGTAGGTTTGTTTTACTTCAAATATTTGTCCCTGCAGTGAGTTTGTGAGTATTTGGTTAAAGAAAAATGTTCAAAGTGTGCGTATGTAAATTATAATCACTGATTACCAATCAAAACAGGTAATAAAGAAGAAACAGCAACTCAAGCAATGACTAAAAGAACTATGGAAACTAATTCACGGAGGGTGATTTCATTTTTTTACTTCAGATATAAATGCAGGAACTAGTAGCAGAACTTCCACTGTGAGTCAATAGAGTAATATGAGGTACTGAAACAAAGTTATTAAATTCTAATTTATTAATTTGTGAGAGTGTTTGTGAAGTCTGAGACCGTTTAAAGCAGAATTTGGGACACTGAGGGGAAATTTTGAGTTTGCATTAAGAGGATGTCGAGCCTGCGTTGATGTATAAGCATCATTTGGTTTGATTTGATTACTTCATGTTCAGAGAGAGAGCGTACGATCGTAAACAGGAACCGAGATTAGATTTCATTTAATTGACGTATTCGTGTTGTTTCCATGTTCTCAGCCATGGTGGTGAGTGAACCCCCCCCCCTCATTACATGTTCGATGATTGACTGATTATCTGAGAGTGAGAACAGTTCATCATGAGGCAAGAGTGCAAATAACTGTAGATTACAAGTCACTGTTTAAACCTTATATAGAAGCACAAGTGTCTAAAGTACATCCATGGTTACAGTGTGAACATGCAGCGTCACTTTTTATGGCTCATATTCACTAAAAATTGTGACGTGTATGTGAAAAAGCCACTCACAGCGAGCTTACAGACTCTGTGGCAACATCATACTTCCCGTTTGTGTCACCCAAAGCATGCTGGGAACTGTAGTGCCAAAGGTGTTGAATGTCCCATCAGCATGGCTGTTGTACACCAAGAGCACCGACACCTTCTCTGTATATTCACATACAGATATTTGCTTTGGACATGCAAGAGAAAAACAAATATTTGAAATTAGACCCACTGACAGGCTTCATAATGTTATTTCTGAGTACCCAAAGAGCAGCTATGACCCGCGGGGACTGTGCCAAAACATCCGAGGGTTCAACGCTTTAACGGGGGAAGCGCTGAGGTGACGATGCTTTGTGTTTTTTCTCACCGACCTCCCCGTGTCGGTAATCCTGCGTGTTATCCCTCACAGGCTCCTCGGTTTGTTTGCACAGTCTGCACAGCGTATGATCGTGCCAGGTTTCTACACACCCCTGCAGGTTTGATTGATGGTAGCACATGTGACATTCATGCAAAGACGCTCGGGGGGGCTAAATGCGGTCAGCACAGTGGGACAGTGGGACACCAGCCTCAAGCCAAACGTTGGTAAATTCTGGTTGTGACGAGCCGACTTCAAGTCCCCGTTAAGTCAGAATTGATGTTTACGTATGTCTATTCATCTATACACAAATATCTGACCCAACAGTGACACAAAAGTCATTTTTAAAGGTATTTTTGGGTGTTTGTTATTTCAAAGGTTGTTATTTCTTGGTAAACCATAAAATGTTGTTCATGATGTCATCCTGCACTCGGGTCCTCAAGTCCCTAACCGCTAATTAACTGCTGCTAACTGAATCTGCCGTTAGCAGGCCACAGAACCGGGCTCAGCAGCTGAACCAATGGGGAATAACGTTACACTACTGAGGGGATTTTCGGCCTTTCGTGATGGAAAGATTGCTAAGAAGCTAACTAACTGTCGTTAGCTCTGTTAGCCGTGTAGCTAACCGAACTGACTCAGCTGCAGGATGCGAGGATGTTGTTGTGTTCGTACCCGGGTCGGGTTGTTGTTCCCTGGAAGGTAGACATTGACACCTGATCATAAGGCTAGCTGCACAGCGGTTGCCAACTGTAAACACCAATTAACATCTGCGTGTCTGACCCGATCTGTCTGTTTTAACTGGAAACACGTAAATATGAGGAAGCAAACAGAACTCTGCTCTTGGTTTCATGGGAACTCCAACTGTCGTTTGAATTTCTGGTTCTTTCCTATGAAAAGACCCGTCTGGTGAGACTGAAGGGGTTGGTGAGTTGTAGTAAGTTGCGGCGTGGTGTCTGGTGGTGTCACGAGGCTCTCGGTTTGGATTGAAATCAGTTATACTTTCACAGTATTTGGCACCAGCGCTATGGCTCGAGGAGGTTCCAGATCACTCCCCCTTTGGGTCGCAGTGTTGATTCCAGCACCTTCAATCATCAGAGATCATGCTTTTCTGTGTTCTTTTAGAGGAAAAGCTCTCTTGGTCATACAGCGTGGCTGCTGCTTCAATGCTGCAAACTGAACTGAGAGAGTGAACACAAGCACAGGGATGTGTCCTCATGTTTCCCTGATGGGTTTCAATCAACCTCTTCAAATAGGAAAGAATGTGGAGCTAAGGAAGTCAGGAATGAGCGGATGGCCTTCAGGCAAAGAAAAAGTTCCCTGAGAGCTCCAAAATTAGGAAATGGAAAGAGCCTGCTGTCTTTTTTTTTTCCACCGTCATTTACACATGCTCAAGATCGGAAAGAAGATTGGCACCCACCCGATGGAGTCCGGTGGGCTAATGCTTCAGGCTGTAGGTCTCATTACAAGCTGGGATTAGTGGTGGGAAAAGCGGTCAGAGAACCAAAATACTACTTCCAGGGTTGAACACACACAGTTGAGGATGTCAGCCAAGTCTGAGAAATTGTAGAAAATTCTTTTTTTAAAGTCATAAAATGCACAAGAAGTCTGCACAGAAGTGGTGGTTCAACCCCGGCTATCTTTGTAAATGCATATTTTATTTAAAGATTTGTTACTTCCCAATGTGGCCCCGCTGCTGTCGGTAGACTTCTCACTGAACATGGACCAGAATCTGAAGAAAAATGTCAAATAATTTTGGCCAAAATCTTTAAGAAAACGTCCAAGCAGTGAATGTTAACTGGAAAATAAAGTGTTGGGAGCAAATGAGTAAAAGTGAAACTTTAGACGTGTAGAACATCATTAATATCAGAGCATTTAACTAAAACATTTTAATTTAACTAATGATGGATCTGAAAATACAAATAGTAAATGAAGAAATCAGTCTCAAGGAAAAATAATACAATTTAAAAAAAACAACAACAAAAAAAACCCCAGTTCTAATTTAGTCCCAAATCTTTCTGGTACCGTCATGACACGAGCCATGTTGTGTAACCAAAACCGCCTCATTCCTTATTCACACACACATGCATACACACAGAGACACCATATGCCCCGCACATATGTGTTAGAAACAGACCAGGAACTGAACGTGACCTATTTATATCCCTGCGTGTGAAATCAAATCGGTTATGGAGAAAAAGCCGTGAAGGAAAAAGGACGACGCAAGCTCGAGATCAGATCCTAAAGCTTTGTTTGTGTTTGAATACAGAAGTTATCAAAAAATATGAGGGAAGTAGAAATGTAAAGACTCAAAAGATGTCACTCAGTTAACAGAACTTCTCCTCGTGTAGCTGCTAACCTTAGATTAAACTGATATGTAGCGACAGTTATGTTTACCGCACAGATGGTGTGAAAGATTGAGGGGGGCTGAATGAAGCCTGGTTGCTCAAACAAACCATCAGTGACCGCACCCACCTGTCAATCAAAGCGTTCATGCTCTTAATCCTGCATAACTTTAAGCCTTAGTATAGTTTGAACAGGTGAGTTGTATATAAATTCACCCTCAGTACAGTTGTCATGAACGGGGAAATTAGCTATAGAGACCAAAACTGTTTTTTGTACCAGGCTGTAAACATGTTTATTTCTGCTGTGAAGTTGGACATTTGAACATGGGGACTTATGGAGACTGACTCACTTCTGGAGCCAGCCTCAAGTGGACGACAAGAGGAACTGCAGTTTTTGGCACTTCTCACCGCTTTAACCAGTCTGACGCGTCTGTACTGCTGACACATTTCCCATCACTTTATTCATGGATACAGACGGGTATCTTGCTAGCTTTGTAGACAGATGTTCGTGTTTCAAATCCTGCCGACAAAGCTCAGATTAATTAATTAATTATATCTGTATCTATGGGGAATTTGAAGTCATTAATAAGTCAACATGGAACAAGGCTATAAACTGAATGCTCTCGTTGTATCACTGCTAGTCTTGTAAAGCATTTGTCACAATAAATCTAATTCTACATGTCTGTCTACATGTGATGTAGGCTGATATCTTTGTCCTCCGGTGGAGTTGTTGTTAGTGAGACACTGGGAATGAATGCCATCTTACATTTAGAGAAACTGAACTGTCAACACTCCATCACCTTGAGCTGCTTCTGTTGATGCTAAATTGAACTAATGGTTCATGAAGCGGTGCTCAGGATGAAGCATTTTTACTGTAGCTGTTGATGTGTTTGACTCCTGAGTGCTCAGCTCTCATGTGGTCTGCCGTCCCCTCTCAGCTCTGTAGCTGTCAGAGAGTGAAGACGAGCCTCAGGTCTGCAGACAGATAAGTCCAAATTCAGCTGTTTGTGTTCCCTCTCCCCTCCCTGAAGGACTCCTGCATGGCTGCTGTCTCTTGTCTCTCTGTCTGCCGGCTGCAAGTTCACCTCCGTCAGAGAGGCAGGGCAATAAACTCAGCACTACACTGGCTGCCCTCCGATGACACCGACAATAACTCGTCTCTGTCCGCGGTCGGCGATGAATCACATCCTCTTGTCTCCTCCCAAAAATACATCCTCAATCAGGGGAGCAGCTAACCTTTTCCTCCTCTGTGAACATTTTAAAATTTTCGGAAAGGTCAAGCGGTGCACAGTATGTACACATCCGGTGATGTCAGCAACAGTTTCTATGGCAGCCAGCTGGGACAGGAGTGGGAGTTTTACATTCGTGCAGGGCTGGATTATGAGCTGTCTGTGTGTGTGTCTGGCCAGACACATCCCGAATGATCTCGTAGTGCAGCATTTGTGAAATACGACCTCAGGAACGACGTCCCCTGCTGCTCATCTTGTGTCACGTCAGTCAACCTTATTTCCTTTAAACTGTCTAATTCTATATTTAACTCAACTCCTTGAATTAGAAACCGGTTTCCCGGCTTTTCTTTTGCCTCAGCAACTCGGCTTGTTAGCAGAATAATCTATTAAAACCAAGCCTCAAGAGGTCTGATTTAATTTGAGCGCTGCCTCAGGGTTGATTTAGCACGTGGTGGATCTAGAGGCAGGCTTCGTCTGAGATCAGGTGTGCGACTCAACACTCCCTCCACAGCTCCAGCTTCAGCTCCCTGCCAGAGAATGACTCAGTGCAGCGGCGACAAAACAAAAGCAGAGACGGCTGCTTAACAGGAGCGAGACCAGCCAGTCAGCTTCTGCAACGTCAGCCTAGCCCACCGGGGGCAGCTGAGCCTCAGCGCTGTCATCAGATTTGTTGAATCGACCCAGCAGCTCGGATCGGAGGGGCCAGACGGAGCGTGGCAGCGGCTGTGATTCGATGGGGACGACTCTGAGAGGCGTGGTGGTGGGGACTTCACTTGACGGGGCCTGGGTTATGGCTTTAAAGGCATACAATGTTTGACGGGGGGAGGGGGGGTCTGTGGAGATACTTACTCTGTTAATCATGGATTGGATGCAGTGGAGCCTTATATCGCCACCGTCAGGAAGTGCCTGGCCCGCTGTGTCTCAGGACTTCAATGAAACGCTGGCTCTGACCACGGCCCTGGGTTACAGTCTGTTAGCCTGTGAGACATGCATGCTGAACTGCTGCTTTGATCCTGTGAGTATGTCCAGCAGGCAGGAGGGCTTCACGGGCCTGGACCCCGTCAGCTTGTACCCGGGTCTCAGCTGTTTGAAGCGGTGCTATCAGATGTCGTAGGTCTGAGGAGTTTCGTTGGCAGATGAGGCGTAATAAAAATGACTTGTTTGTCTTATCTGGTTACAAATTCCTGCTTGTTGGATCACGTGGCGCAGTGCTCAGTTTCCTTCAGTAATAAACACTAAAGTGATTAAAACCTTTTTATTTACTTGTGCAATCTCAGGGTGCAACAAAGTCAAAGTGCAAGTTATTGAAATAAGAGAGGAAGTGACTCGGGTCAATTTAAACTTTGCAGTTTTGCAATAACCGAAAGTTTGTTTTGCAATAATAAGTTTGTCCGTCACAAAAACGTCACGTAATAATTTCCCCCTTTACTGTTAAATCATAATGTGTCCATTCAGGCTGCTGTCTGGTTTGCCGGTTCATCTGCAGGCACTCAGGTCACAAAGTTTTAACTAACTGTTGTCACAAAATATAGAGACAGATGACTAACTTCTTGTGTTGTGAAACTATGTTTTAACCGCCACAGAGACTGTTGTCATGCAATGAAAATCTGTTGCAACCCTGTATACCCAGCTAACGTTGTCGTCTCTGTGTTCTGTTCACAGGAATCCGCCAAGGTTTCAGACCTCAACCCCAATGCGAAAGCATGGGCCAACCACATGTTTAGCCTGGACCCCAGCGGGAGTGCTGACACCACAACTGCTGCCCTGCAGCCATGGAAGGAAGGCTGCGATAGTTCGGCCGACCCTGGCCCAGAAGGTCAGCCGCTGATTTTTTTGGGATACAAATTATGCCGAACACTTCTATACTTGTGATCTGTTATAAAAATGTTAATGTGCTGCATCTGCACTACACACTGTGCATCGTTTTAGATTAAATCGATCATCTGTGGTTTTAGCAGTAGTGGTAGTAATGAGCTGGGGGAGCTGTAATCATAGTGCATCATAGTCGGTTATGCAGAGCATGCGAGAGGCCTCCTAATGGCCGAAGGTCGCGTTAAATAAACAGAATTTAAGGTATTTAGAGAAGGAGCGATCTCTGTTGTGTTGTTACTGCAGTCAAACAGCTCAGACAAGCTTGTGAAGTTTAGTCCAATCAGATCCTGGCTCATTTGTAAACAGCGTCTCAGAGCCAATCACAGGACACTGCTACTGCACCTACCCACAGTTTGGTCCCGCCTACATTAACTAACCCTTTACTGGTTGTATTTGAGACCTTTTTGACGCGAATAGCTCATTGTTATCAGGTGATCTGATATTTCTTCACAATTAGTAGACTAGTCGACGAGTAAAACACAGAAATGTAAACATGAAAAAAAAAAAGCAGTAGATGCTCGTCCAAAAGGGAGCGTGAGGACATTCTTTCATATGGAGAGAAGAAAAAAGTTCCCAATCACTTTCTAATCATGAGCTTTTGACCCTTTCAGACTGTTAAAATATCAAACGCGTGATATTAAGTTGTAGTGACTTGTTATGCTGTTTATTTTTAGTACAGCGGTCACTTAACCAGGAACTTGAAGAAGTTGTAGTTGAGTTACTGAAATGTCAGTTGCGTTTGAAGCACTGATAGTCGAAGGGTCGGGTGCAGCTCAGACTCTAAAAAGTACAGCCTATAAAATCACAGTATACCCCCCAACGAACAGTACCAGTCAAATGTTTGGACA
Source organism: Argyrosomus regius (assembly GCA_946959425.1). Taxonomy (NCBI): domain Eukaryota; kingdom Metazoa; phylum Chordata; class Actinopteri; family Sciaenidae; genus Argyrosomus; species Argyrosomus regius. Next base: position 25,517,275 of record OX336892.1, on the reverse strand, counting down.
CACCTCCTCAGTCAGTGTTTTTTCTACGTTATAGATTAACACTGAAGACATCAAAACTATGAAGGAACACACAAAAAGTGTTAAACCAGAATATGTTTTATATTTTCTGTTTTCTACTTTAATGACAGCTTTGCACACTCTTCATCTAACATCATGTAGCTTCATGAGGTCGTCATGAAGGTGAAATGGTTTTCCAACAGTCTTGAAGGAGTTCCCATACACGCTGAGCACTTGTTGGCCGCTTTTGTCTTCACTCTGCGGTCCAGCTCATCCCAAAACATCTCAGCTGGGGTTTAGGTCGGGTGATTGCGGAGGTCGGGTCATGTGATGCAGCACTCGAAATACAGAGCCTGGAGGTGTGTTTGGGGTCATTGTCCTGTTGGAAACCAAAGATGGTCCCACTAAGCTCAAACCAGATGGGATGGCATGTTGCTGCAGAATGCTGCGGTAGCCATGCTGGCCTTTAAAGCACCTCCACACCATCGCACCTCCTCCTCCATGGTTCAGGGTGGGAACCACACATCTAGAAACTGAAAATGTGTTCACCTTCTCTGAAGAAAAAGCTGGCTACTTTGAAGATGTGTGTTCTTTCACAGTCTTGATGTCTTCAGTGTTAGTCTAGTGACTTAATCTAGAAACATTGAACAGAATAAGACGGCTCATTTGAAGCTCAAGTGTCAGAAAAGAGATGAAGTGTTAGGAAGCCTCTTTACTGCTCATCTGCCAACACACCGTACACGCCAAGACAAAATATCTGCAACGATTCAGTGACGACCGACAACATCGGCTTGTCGAAACATCGCTCGGGTCTCAGCTCACCCTTATTTCACTCCGCAGCCTGCGTCTGTCCGTTCGTGTCACTTTTCCCGTCATGCCGAGACACCTCTTAAATCATTCATACTCAATTTAGTACGAGCTATGAATATTCCAACCACAGTCACCGTCCCCTCTGCACAAATGACCGTAATCACTCACTTTAATGTGCCCGGCCAAGTATAGCCGACGCGGAGGCAACAAGGATGTGGTGGCGAAACAGAAATTATTGATTAGTCTGCGTTTGACTCTGATTGACGTGCCGCCCTATTTCATCTCCGACGTCTGCGAGGACATTTATGGAAAACGTGTTGCTGAGAACGGGAGACTCGATATAGTTTTCACATAGCACGACAGACTTATCGTGAATTTGCCATCAGGGAAGGAAACTTCTTTTCCTCAGCATCAACAGCGGCTCGTTCCTCCTCTTTAACCGCTCACTGTAGTTAGATGAGGATGAAAATAAAACGTCTATCTGTGGGAAATAACAGGACCTGCAAATGGAGTTTTATTTTTAACTTTTGGCAAATAAACATCTGTCTGTTCGACTCTTGAGGTGACTGGAGGAACAGCTGGAGGACATAACATAACATTTAACTCCTCTTTGACCAAAAACCAAACATCCCTCGTCACTTTCTTAACTAATGACAACACGGAACGACGGCAACGAAAGAGGCAGCATCAAGTTGACATAAAATAAAGCCCAATTTAGTGACCCCGTCACCTGAGCACCGTTTCTCTAGAAGATAAATCTGTGATGATCTAGCAGGACGGCGGTAAACCTCCCATTTTATGGGAACAATCGTAGCTCTTTAAACGCTGCTTCGAGGGACTTTTTTAACTGCTACTTCAGAGCTTGTAATGGTAACTTTTTTTAGAAGGTTTCAGAGCGAGGCAGTGACAGCCTCGATGAAGCCGGTTAATCGGCGTTATAAAAAGTGATTTCCTGATTGTTTCACAGCGGTTACGTTCAGCCCAAACAGACACGTCACCATACAACCCCGCGCCGATTCACCACAGCGCCTCATCCTGTCTGAATGCGGCCCTTACATCCTGTTTTCTGTTTGTTTGTTCACCGGTTGAGCTTCCACTGGCGCTCTTTTAATTACCGAATACTCACATGGATGTAAAACAAACATTTAGCCCAAGACCAGTATATTTAATCATGTTTGTTTGTTGTCTGATGTGTTCCTGTTTTAGTCTGTGTCGACGCCGCTCGCTGCGCTTCCATGTCGACCTGTTGTCACTGATTCAACAACCTGTTCGGGTTTTAGTCAGCGCTCTGTTGCTCTGAGTTTCTCTCCAGTCTCTTCAACTTTGTTTTTTTGGATTGGTGTTAAATTAGTCAGTGAAACTTGAATCATCCCTCACAGAAGTTTCACATTTACACTCAGGTTTCAAGCGCGACAGAAAAAACAGAAAAAGTCGAGTCAAAAATAGGAGCTAATAAAAATGTTTATTATTAACTCAGATCGTTACTGATTTCGCTCTGATGGAATCAGTGCTGTGGAAATGTGCTATACATCATGCTGCATTTATCATTTGAGCTGTCATTGTGCAGATAATCTCACTCATCCTCGATGTTTTTAACCCAACCTTTTATTTCTTTGTGCTGACCATGCTCTCATCTGTTATTTAAGATGCTCACATTATTTGAATACAAACTTATTGATAGATAATAAAGCAGAAAAGGGACAAACATACTGTTCATGTCAGATCAGCTGCCATAGATACCTTCACATATTAACGTGTTTTCTTCCTTCGTAGTTTATCTTTGTTCATTTGGAGACGAGGCTTCACTTTTAGTTTAAATTTTCCTTTTAATAATGATTATGCCTCCCCTTGTTGATTGTCACAGGCTATGAAGCCAGTGAAGACAAGGCTTACAAGGAGCCCCTACTAACCGACCCAGATGAGCCTCCACCGGTACCAGTAATGCTGGCCGAGCCGGCCCCCGTGGCCTCCTCCGTCACCCTGGAGTGCTCCGAGCCAGCCTACACAGAGTACCCCGAGCCTGGGCAACCCGGGCGCACAGGTGGGCTTGGTTAGCGACGATCGTCTGTTTGTCGGAGCTTGTTTGCAGATCAGTGTGTGACGATACCGGGCTTTGTTTGGGTCGATATCTGGGGGGCGATGACACATGGTTAAAACAGATTGTGTAGATTTGCAGTAGGGATGCACGATACTGGAGGTTTGCTGATCTTCCCGACACAGTTTGGCTGATTTCCGATACATGCACATGCTTTTTTTATTGCGGAGAACATCAGCTCTCCTGTAGCGGAGTTAACATCATCACACTGCCGACAGGTGTTTTTCTCTGGAGCCTGTTTCTTTTCTGTTCTTCACAGATTCGCTGTAATGATCGGGATGACGGCTCTTGAGACGAGCAGTCATCATCGGTTTCGGACACGTCAATAAACCTCCACACAGCAGACATACTCGTGTCGCGTCCTCATAATAAAGCGACATTTTATCGGCCTATCATATCGACAAAAAATTTCGTTTTGGTCTGAGACTGATGTTTGATTTTAAAGCCTTTACTGGCCGATATCATCGTGCATCCCTATTTCTCTGTTTACATGTGGCCGCTGGAGTTTTTAGGCTTTTAAATGAGTGTTTACACTGCTAAAGAGACGGGAAGTATGCAATGTGATGTTAAAAATATGACTAAATTAAGCACTTGACTGTTTGTAGTATGTAGTAGATTGTATGTACTTGTTGTAGTTGGCAGTTCAAGTGAATAATCTGTTACTGAGTAATGCCAGGCCATATTTCTCCTAAATCTTAGTGATAGCAATAGAATTGCATCATGCTGTTAGCAGCAGAATATACCGTCTGGTGTGTGACCGTTTAAGAGCTGTTTGTTGTCTTTATCTTTTATTTATGGCGGCATTAAAGTTTCGTTGACCAGCACCGGACACCACACACCATGACAAGGCATTTATCTCTTAAATGCCCTCTACCTGAAACGAATGTCAACGACGACAGCGACCAACGTCGACTGCTTAGAGGAATATTCAAGAACACTCGACAAGTTGTTCGTGTCTCAAAAACACTTCAGAAAAACTAGTAAACAAACTAGTTTAAAAGTTTTTTTTATCCAGTTTAAAGCTTTAATTTCAAGATTGTCTCCAATCTGTTATTATTTTATAAACGTATTTGTTTAGGATGGTATCCTGGATTTTGGAACAGTATTTAGCTTAAAATACAAACATGATTCACACTGGTTGAGCCTTTAACTACTAACAAGCATGCTGCATGTTTCGTGTGTAAATAAACCATCTTTTTCTTTAGTGCTTCTTCATCCTTTGCTCCATGTCTCCGCTCTTCTCCACCCACATCCCGCTTTAAATTCAGTTTATTCAGCCTCGTTGGTTTGTAGAATGTTTTGCTCTCGGGCTCAAGTCGCTCTTTAATTTACCCAAAACACCCCCCCCCCACTTGTGTGTCGACAGGCAGTGATCCCCAGCAAGAGAATCCCCAGGAGGGCTTGAGGGAGCACCTGAAGAAGACCTTGGAGTTCTGTCTTTCCCGGTGAGTTTACCTCGAGTTGTCTGACACCGTGTTTTCATCAGTCGTCGTGCATAATTAGCAGTACATTTTTTTTCGGATGGTCAATATAATATGTAAGCATTTCCCCAACACGTGTGACACACGATGGGAGAGTAAAATATGCGACCCAAGCTCAAATTGTTCACGAGTTACAGCAAAACACTAAACGCGCTAAAAGCAGCTGTTTCGCACTCGTTAATGGGGAAAAACACTTAAATCAAGCCGCAGCAAGAAAAATGGCCACTCTTAAGTGATCATTAAAGAACACCAAGACCCGAGAAGAAAGGCTCTCGAGGATGACTCAGTGGATTTCCCTCCTCCTCCTCCTCCTCTGGTTTTTATTCTACCTCCTGAAATACTGTTGATCCTCTCTGCCATCAACAGCACAACAGATCATCCCAGGAAGCATCAACATTATTTATTACTAACACCAAAAAGAGGTGAAGTGCTGTTCAAACCGACAAATAAATGTAACCACAAGAGAGCTCTCCAAAAAAAGAAAATAGTCCCTTCTGGAAAAGTGTCCTCTGGAAGTTTTTTCCTTTCTGTGAATCGGCACTACAAAATAATAATAACTCAAGTTTCACCACATTTCTGATCAGATCAGTTCAACACAATTAAATAATGATACAAACCATTCAACAAAACAAAATCAGTGAAATAGTCGTGGTGTGTGTGACTTAGCGATAACAGTCCATCACTGGGATGAAGCTAAAGTTTCATAAAGACTAGTGGAGACGAGGTTGAAGTCACATTAAAGTGCATTTATTAAGAATGAGTTATATGTTTGTGCCGTCAGCTCACCGTGTGGTCGGACGTTCTCTCTCTCTCCTCTCTCTCTCTCTGTGGGCAGCAGGCGGTCTGAACGAAAGCCTCATTTCAGACTGAATGCCTCTGTGGTGGTGGTTTAGCTGCTAGGCTAACAAAGTTTGACTCTTCTTTTGTACTCAGTCACGTCATTAAGTACAGTTTACTGTGCTGTTAGCTCGAGCTAATTAATTAGTTAGTTGCCGCCAAACAATTTTAATAATTGATCAAGTAAAAAGAGTCAAAATTCTCCGATTTCAGCTTCACCAATGTGAATATTTTCTGGTTTCTTCAGCCATCTGTGACAACTGAATATCTTTCGTGTTGTGGACAAAACAAGTTGTTTGAGGACGTCAAGTTGAGATTTTCCATCATTTTCTGATGTTTCACAGGCCAAACAACTAATCGATTAATCAAAAAAATGATCGACAGATTAACTGATTATTGAAATAATTGTTAGTTGAAGCCTGACTGTTGGCTAACGCCACCAAAACCACAGTAGAAATACTCAAAATGACAGTGACCAGACACGAGGACAGAGAGACCGGCAGGTCGTCGTTGCATTGTATGAGAAAATATTCAGAGAAAGCGAAACCGCGACGCTGCGTTTCCTTTGACGAACCCACTTAGCTCACAGTTGCATAAATAAACCAGCCAAGTGTGCAACAGCTGTAGACTGAAGTATCTGAGAGTTTCACTCGCGGCCAGAAGAGCAACAATCCCAAACGTGCCACCTGAACAAAGTTAGTGAAATGTGACGTGCGACAGGTGTGACTCTGTTGGCGGTAACCGGATCAGTGTGTTCGACTGTATCTGAGTAAATAAAGGTTAAATTTCACCTCCACACACATTGCCACCTGAGCTGCGTCACTAACACCACCTCTGCTTCTTCTTCTTTGTCTCTCAGGGAGAATCTGGCCAGTGACATGTACCTCATCTCCCAGATGGACAGCGACCAGTACGTGCCAATCGTGACGGTGGCCAACCTGGACCACGTCAAGAAGCTCAGCACTGACATGGAGCTGATCGTGGACATTTTGCGATGTGAGTCACATGTTCGTTCACCTTTGTGATTTTTAATCCACAACGAGAATTTCAGGGTGAAGTATGAACGCTCACGAGGACGAGCCAGGCAGAGCGAACGTTTATCAGCATGTGGTTGGAGGTGATTTCCCAGGAGAGGTTATTAAAAGTGCATTCAGCAGAGTCTTAACTGCTCATGTTTGATTTATACGCACACTTAAATTACTCCTTAAATTAATCTCATCTAGTTTGAAGCTTCACTTGTATTTCATGGCTCAGTGCTGTGAGCAGAGTCAATATTTTACGCTGTTAGGCATCGTGTATTTAATCTTTCTCACACAGGTTAACACTTGTTATCAAGTAAGTAACGTTATGATTAAAGGACATTCATTTAATTCAAATTCTGTCATTCTGCAGCTCTGCCATTGGTCCAAGTGGACGAGAAGGGGGAGAAGGTGCGACCCAATCAGAACCGCTGCATCGTGATCCTCCGAGAGGTTCCTGAGAGCACGCCCATAGAGGTCAGTGGACGTTCACGGTGTTTGATTGAACCTCATTAGGGACGCCCAGATCGATCAGCTGTTGATCGTTGGCGATATTCAGTAAAAATATAGATCGGAGTTAATGGTTCAGTCACCGATCACGAAAACTGATCGATGGCCGCACTGGCAGCGACCTCGACCAATATGGCGACCACAACAAAAGCTAGAAAAAGCGATGTATCTCGTCTGACTTTAGTAGATCATTCCGTATCAGATACGGAATTAATCTGCAGATTCTCCAGTTCAAGTTTAGTCCAGACGTCTCTCTGGAGTGAGGAATCAGCACTTGGTACAAGACGGAGCAGTCGCTATAAAGATCAAGTTGCACTCATGCTTGATTAAACAAAGACGGCGCGTTCATCTGAGGTTCATTTGGATTTCAAGAACTTTTAACCTCTTTGTTAAAAAGGTGAATTTATTTTTAATACTGCTGTAACAAAACAAACAGATTCTGACGGCTCATCAAAACACGATCAGGTCGTCTTTCATCTTTTATTTTTATAGACTTGATGTCTGTCACGTCTCGATTCTCCAGCGTGAGTCAACTAAGATGACACGTATGATTGTTCCATCGATGCAGTACACTCTTTCACACACTCTGCTCACGCCCTAAATACAAGCATAACTTATGTGCACTGAAGATGTTTGACTGAGTTTGACTTCATGGTCTGTTCACATTGATTGGTAGATCTGTTATTTACACTCTTGGCCGGGCCGTGCCTCGAAGATGAAACACATATTTTTTCAGTTTATTCAGCCACGTCTCTGTGGTGCTACGCTCTCCATCCTCCCTCTGTAGCCTGGTTAGCGCCGTTAGCTGCTCCATCTTATTATTGAGAGCTCTTGTGTTGATCATGATAACAGACATGGCCACTCCAGATGCTTAGCATCCCCGTCTCCTTCTCCTCACTTCAGCAGGGATCTCCGGTCTTTCCACAGAGAGTATGCTAACGGTGCCTAGCGCTAACAGCTGTTCTCGAATGTAAACAAGAAAGCTGTGGCTTTTTTTTTTTTTTTCTTGAATGGGTCACCCCATGTATCATGAAGTATGACAGAAAAAAGGCAGACAGAGAAAAGTCCATGTTTGTGCACACTAAAAACACAGAAATAGTCCCACAGGCTAACGGTCAGGTACTGTTACATGTTATAGGCGGGGTTAGTTAAGCACCCCATCACACACTTCAGTGGGTACATTTATGTAAATGCCCCCGAGTTCAAGACGAGCAAGCAAACCGTGACTGATTATACTTTCACGTAAAGATTTGTCTGGTATTCAGACTCAGATCTGTGTTCTCAAATCACTTTGAATAAACCATGACAGCAGGGCGGAGTGCTGACAGCCCATTCGGCATGCGTTGTTCCTAAAACCTGATCGGGATTTTAATTCAGAGGAATCACTAAAGCAGCCGCAGATACTGTGTGTGTGTGTGTGTGTGTGTGTGTGTGTGTGTGTGTGTGTGTGTGTGTGTGTGTGTGTGTGTGTGTGTGTGTGTGTGTGTGTGTGTGTGTGTGTGTGTGTAGACTGTTTCCATCATCAGTAACTCACTTATCTGCCTCAGCACGACAGAACGTTTTCGCCTCATCTGACTCGGAGTTAAAGAGGGTTATCACAGCAGTATGTTGTTGCATCACGTCGTGTCACGTCCAGTGCTGCTGTATGTTCACGTTTATTTCATCTGCGGATGCTGAGAGTAACAGGAAACTGCAGCTACAGGTGTTTAACACATTTTCCACTTAACCTTCGCCATGCACGGTCGAATCTTCACGTCCGTGTACGTAACTTCAAACCAAACTGAAGTGGCGTTGTGTTCGTCCTCGTCTGCAACATCAGAATAAAAGTTGTAGGAGGCAGACTGCTTTATTAAGAACCAAAGATGAGGTCGAAAACTTTTCTGTATTCTGCACCAACTGATTCATCATTTACAAGTTTTCAGAGCCGACGAAATTATTTATATTTCCAACAATTATTTATTGACCTTGTAGCTCTCCTGCAAACAAATTGCTTCACAGAGCGACCCGGCCAACAACAACAACTGCGTTCTGCTGTTAATTTCCATATTGTCACTTGTTAGTCCACTGTTAACTTTGTTTGTTAAGTATGTTTGAAAAGAATCTGATCTGAAGATCTGTGTTCAGTTTTCAAGCAAAACAAAACTTTTTTTTTTTGTGGAAATGTTGTTTCAGTGTTAAAGTAACGTTCCTCTCCTGGTTTTGTCCTGCAGGAGGTCGAGGCTCTTTTTAAAGGGGACAACCTACCCAAGTTCATCAACTGTGAATTTGCCTACAACGACAACTGGTTCATCACCTTTGAATCAGAAGCAGACGCACAGCAGGTAACGACACAAGTCGCTGTCACTCGTTGCTCTCCTTAAAGTCGCAGTGATGACAGAAGATGGTGCGATCGGACATATTTCAGTGTTATGTTAAATCTTATTTGATCAGGAAAGTGGCTCTCGTGAAGTATGACATAAAAAGGCAAATCACTGATCTCCATAGTTCATGTTTGCACACAAAATGGATGAAGAACTACAAAAAACTAATGGTCAAGTGCTGTTATGTGTTCTAGGCAGGTTTTTAAGTGGGTACATTTATGTTAATACTTTATACTTTGACGTAAAGACTCATCTGGTATTCAGACCAAAGTTGTCATTCATGTTTCTGTAACCTAAGGCCGTGCTGTCCACTTTCTCTTGATGTAGGCATATCAGTATCTGCGCGAGGAGGTGAAGACCTTCCAAGGGAAGCCTATTAAGGTAGGTTACATTACATTACATAACGTTAACTCTGACTCAGCAGCGGCACAGTCCACTCTTGTCTAAACGATAGCCTCCGGCTGCACGTGAGAGAAGCTGCCTCGCCGCTTCGGTATCACAGAGCAGGTACTCGTCACGATGAGCTTCGGTTAAACACGAGCACTCACCTAAGACCCGATTATCCTTTTGTTCATGTAACCGACGTCACCGTGCTTCTGTTTTCTTTTATGTTTGTGACAACGGGACAATGTTGCAGTCAGTTTCACATCTTCAAACCAAATTCAAGCACATCCGAGCCTCCACAAAGTTTCTTTAGTGAAGGACAGAACAGAGTTAATCTTCCTCATTCATAATTAATCAGTGTCACATCACACGTCTAAGTAGTTTCACTAATGTATGAAGAAGAGCCCGGATTGACAGAGCTACTGTGGTGTTAGACTGCACACAGATTTAATTACTTCTTTCATTTACTGCTCGTTATTTACACTTCATGAAGACCGACCCACGTCAGCTGATATTCCTGCTACACACTGGACTAAAATGAAACTTTATGTGGGACTCGTGTGGCTGGCCAGCTGCACGTTTGGACATCGGTTACTGCCAAAATTAGCGCTTAAATTCTGGTCAAGACGAGCGTTTGTCAGGCGGCGTGAAACCAGCAGCACGAATGCGCGTTTACACCTAATTTCATCCCTATTTTTATATCTATGTATATTAGGTTGTTGTTTATTTCACATCCGAGTTTCAGCTGAACTGAAGATACACAACTAAGACAAAATCAGATGTTTTTGCACAAAAATCAGTAGATGAAGGACGGGACAGATGTGGGGCAAATCCTTGTACCTGATTGGTTATTCCCATCCTGAGCACACATTAGACTTCTAGTATGAATAAGTGGCGTCTTCACTTTCAGCCAAAAATCTTAAAACATCAAAATTTGATGTGTAAGACCTGCACAGTATGTCCATGTTCCTGCTGGTGCTAATTTCCCGCCGTGTTCTGTCTCCGTCTCTCTCTCCCAGGCGAGGATAAAGGCGAAGGCAATCGCTATCAACACTTTCATGCCAAAGAACGGTTACCGGCCGGTGGAGGTGAACCCGTACGCTCAGCAGCGCTACACGTCCTACTACATCCCGCCGGTTTACAGCCCACAGCAGCAGTTCCCCTTATACAGCCTCATCACGCCGCAGGCCTGGTCCGCCACACACAGCTTCATCGACCCCACACTGGTAAGATTTAGCAAACAGTGATGCTCTTTGTCTGTTCAATATGAAAGTCATTTTTCCTTGTGCACTCAGGTCTCACCGCAAACCTCACTTTGTTACCTAAATGTGTTGTTTTCACTTCCTGTTAATGCAGCTGCTGAATCGGTTTTCTGTCAACCAGGTTGCACCGTTTCACAACAACCAGTTCATCAATGGATTCACCACATCACACAGTTTCAAACCAGCGACGTCCCCCCTCACTACTGTCAGACACTACTCGCCCAGGAACAGGTTAGTGTTCATGGCGGTGACGGTAGAAAACGAGCGATTACAGCGTCGATGAAGCTTCGGTTTCCTAATCGCGATCTGAGGAATAAAAGAGCGTGAAAATGTCTCACAATGAAGTGAATTTCTGAGGTCAAGTGTTCCCGTTTCCTGCAGGAATCACAGTAAACCTCACTTGAGGCCGACCATCCCCACAGCGGACCGCAACGCCGGGCTCCTGGACAACCCGGGCCTCTTTCCCAGCTTCCCCAGTGAGAGGCTCAACGGGGTTCGCAGCAGTCCGCCGACACGGCTCCCCACCAGCCAGCCCAGAACCAGGTTACCTTCCACCTCCGCCTTCCCGCGCAGGGACACAGTGGGCACGGGGCGAGTAACCGAGCCCACGACCACAGACTACTCTCTGGGTATCGGCAGAGGAAGGTACGGCACCGCTCCAAAGCTTGCAGCACTGTTGAACAGATAACTACCCAGTTATAGTCTGAACATGTAAAGCAGCTGAAAGTCACACTGAACATCAGTAACTACAACAAACAGTAGGGCCTTTAAATTTAATTTAATTATAATATTCAGGAAGTGTGATGCACCACAGGCCGCATTCAGACAGGATCAGGCTCTGCGTTGAACATAACCACTGTGAAACAATCAGGAAAATAACTTTTTATTTCACTGATTAATCGGCTTTATCGAGGCCGGCTCGCTCGCTCTCATTCACTGTCCAAGTCGCTCAACCAGTGCGCTCTCTTTCTCTTTCAAAACATCGGACACAAATCAAATTAAACTTCTTCTTATCACTCTTTTGCTGAGTAAATTGTGAGTCAGACTCAGATTAAGAAGCTGGTTCATTAAATAAACAAAGCCAGAACACAACAGGTAGAGTATCACAGTTTAGACTCGCACTGAAATGAGTGGGGGAAAAAAATGCGTTTTTGCCACAGTGCCAAAACCTGTTTGAATGCGGCCTCACAGCTATAAGCAACCTGCTCGAGCCTCTTAGTTAATTAGATAGTATACATGAAGAAAATTGCGTTCTGTGTGGAAACTTGAGGATGAACTCTGCTGCTCGTCTGCGTTAACAGATCTGGACATGAGCTGTTAACTGCTGCTCGTTAAATCTGATTAACGTCATATAAAATAGATTCTTTTTTACGTTGTGCAAGGTTAAGTCATTGTCTGAGTCAGAATGGATGTTTGTAAATTGAAGTGTTCTCTTTCTTAAAGGAAAAATGTTTCTGCTTCTAGGAAAAAGAGGGACGAAAAGTTTACAGTAAGTACTTCTTTGGTGTCTTCCTTCAGTCTTCAGTGTTTAGATCCTGCGATATAGATTTGGATACACAGTAATATAAAGGAAACATTCTCACCATTGCTCCAGTCTGACTTTGTGTTTCTGGCGCTCACTCTCTCTGTTTGTTCCCGTCATGTAGAGAGTGACGCCTCAGTCGCCGCCTCCTCCTCCCAAACCCCCGTCTCCGAGCTTCGAGCTCGGTCTCTCCAGCTTCCCTCCCCTTCCCGGAGCGGCCGGCCAGCTCAAGACGGATGACGTGTTCGACAACCGGCTGGCCAGCAGCGTAGTCGTCGGAACCGCGAAGGAACGGGTAAGGACTGACGCCAACACAGCTAGCGGTATCAAAGCTTCAAGCAGCACAGAGCGGATCGAGCTGGCAGGAAGTCAGACACAGAAACGGCACAAAGAATCCAGTCAATTTTCAAAATAAAACACTCTGTGCAGACTCTATGCAACTACGTAGCTACTTACTTGTGGTAGAAGCACATAAATCAAGGAAAAATGACCAAATCTGAGAAAGTTAACAAAGTCTGGCTTTCAAAATGCTTCTGAAATGCTCCTGATGGGGCATGAAGCCGCGTGGAGAGCTGTGGAGGAATCACGCTGTTTGTTTCTGACGAGTTCAACACGTGTAGATAATGAGATTATCACTTGAGAGCAACTACAACCATCAGATGCTGTGTTTCAAACATAATGAACTCTGTAGCAGTATAAAAGTACTGATCTCTTCCTGTTTGTGTGTTTCCATTGCAGAATGTAAATGCTGAGTCCAGTACTGGAGGAGCTCTCTCTCCAGCGGGCCCCAAAGAGCCACTTCGGTCCTCCACCTCCCCGATGCCCACAAGCTTCCAGCCCTCGCCGACCACCCCGACCCCAGCCTCAGCCTCAGCCCCGACCCTGACCCCAGCCGCCGGCCCGCTGCACAGTCCCGCTCCATCCCTCCCAGCAGCAGCGTAAGAACCACACTGACAGTGTTGAATCTGAGATGTAACGCGGGGTCAGATACCAGGGTGTTTGATTTACGTTGAGAAGATGATGTGGATAAAAACAGGAAGGAAGAGGCTCTGTGTGTTATCGCTGCAGATAGACAGCAGCCAATCACAACAGCAAAGTAGCCAATAAAGAACAAACGGGACAAGATAAGAAGTTCAGAAAATGAGCTTCTTTATCGTGCGTCCCCGTGGTACAGTGATGTTGTCGGCACGCGTCCTGCATCCAAACACATCCGCCTGTTCTGTTTCTGTCCATTTCAGGGAGGTGAAGGTGACAGAGGTGAAGCCGAAGGAGGTGCAGTTGTCTGTGGAGCGAGTTCCCGGCACTTTGTCCACTGCGAGCAAGTCAGTGCAAGTCAACGGAGCTGCCACGGTCAGTATCGATTCCTTCCTTATTCCTTATTTTTTAACGCTCAGCGCCTCTCAGACGTCTCAATCACAGACGCATCGATCGCTGCGCGAACAAAAATATCAGTCTGAAAGATTTATTTGCAGCAACTGCAAAGAAAGTTTGTCTTATCTCCAACCTGAGGCTCCTGGAGGAAAGTTTTCTGCTTCAGTGCTGCTGAAAGCGCTAAAACCTGCAGCTGATGAAACACGTTGATAGAGAGAAGACTGAGACTACAAACATGTGGGTGTGAACAGGAATCACCAAAGGGTTTGTGAGATAAGGTGAAATATAAGATGCAGCAAAAGAAACACGCCTAACGTGGGTTAGATAAACATCCTGTTGTCAGGTCGAAGCTCCAAAATGATTGCTGACAGCAGATTTTTAATGTTACAGCATTACAGGGTCACACAGGCTTCACGTACGTACATGCAAAGTTCACAAGCAGGAAAACTTTTAGTTGTATGCCGTGAGCAATATGTGCTGATTGGCGCAAATCCAACACAAGGCCCGTAAGTATTACATTGTAGTCTGTTACTTGGCTGCAGGTTGCAGCGCTCTCCCTCAACACTGGACCAAATTCAAAGCATGTTGTCCTCGTTAGTAACTTTGACACAAAACGTGAAAACGTTCAGGTTGAAAAAGTTTCCAGGTGGGTACAACATGAACAGAGGGAGACGTGGATGAGGGAAGGACGGTGTGTCGAACATAACGCACATTTGACAGCATCAACAAGACGAAAAGAAAGTTCGAGTACTTAAACATAGTAGAAACGGTCAATAGAAACATAAATCAAAAAATATGAGAAAGATATGTGAAAAATATCACCATACTTAGATTAACGTGTGCAGCAGGAACAGGCGAGCATTGTGCAGAATATTTCATGACTCTGTTGTCGTCTTTGTTTTCCTTCCAGGAGCTGAGGAAACCCTCCTACGCTGAGATCTGCCAGCGGGTGAAGGACGCCCCAACATTACAGCAACCACCGACCCCCAAGGAAGCCAAGCCAGCCTGCGCTGCCCCTGCGGGCGAGGAGAGGAAGTGCCCTGACGCCTCCATCCCGGCAGGGGAGGCCAAGGCCAGAGAGACATACCCCCCCTCCTCCTCTTCCTCCTCTAAACCTGGCTCGGCCACCCCGGGCAGACCCCCGAGGGACGGCCGAAGGCCGGCCGGGCGGTGGGCCTCCCCGCCCCCACACCCAGGGAAAAACCCCAGCAAAGATCCCCACCACACCCCGCCCAAGTCCCCGCAGTAGGGCGACGCTCCCTGCCCTCCTCCTCTCCCTGTGTCCTCCAGCCTCGCCCCACTACGCTCCACAGATGCGTTTAAAAAAAAAAATAAGATAAAAGGAAATATAAGTCAGGGCTACTCAATACTTATATCCCAGAATCACCAGTCACAAACAAGCATAGAGGACGCCTTCTTTTCTGGATCAGGGCTTGCAGACAAAAAGCACTTTACTGTGCATGTAGAGCACCGTTTCATTCGTTTTATTCTATTTATTTTTTTTTGTTTTAATTTTCACTTTTATTTCTCCTTTTGCATTACGTAGTAGTGTCGGCCCGTACGTCGACGCAGACAACACTGAAATTTATTCATTCTGTCCAAAAATGGCCTTGTGGGATCTAAAACAAAAAACAAAAAAAATGAAGTCTTGTGTGCGAAGCAGCAAGGGGCATTGTTGGAAACCAACCCCACCCACCCCCCAGTGGATGATGGGAAAGAGTGTCAGACTCCAGCGTGTTCGGCTCTCATAGTGACGGGGGTTTGTTTGCATGTTGAGCGGCACCGTTGTGCAACTTTATGTAGCTTAATTATGGGTCATCAGATGTGTGTTTTTTTTTAAATACATATTCACATCCATATGCAAGACATCGAAATCTCATCGCAACAAGACTCCAGAGATGTTTTGGTTTACATCTTCCTTTTTTTGCAGATTTATTTACACTAGATGACTTTTCAGCTTCGTTTGTCGACTATTGTTAAAGTTACTGCTGGTAAGCGTCGCTGGGCGTCTCCTCCACCTCCTCCTCCAGCGTTTTCTTCCTCCCTCTGCTGTTTTGTTTTGTTTTTTTTTTACTTTTTGCTGGCTATATCGCATAGCTTGTGTCTAACCGGCTGATGTGAGATCAGTGCCGGCATCAGACAAAGAAGGGCACGCGGGGACACCAAAACTTTGCACAGAGACAAATTCGGCATCGAGGCGCCTGACGTTGGCCAAATAATTTGGGTTAAGGTGTTGGAGTTTCTCGTTTAATGAGTCCGTTTTCTTGGCATTGTATTTTTGCTGTCCTCTCTTCTCATGTCCTTAAAAAAAAAAAAAAACTGTGGAATAATAATCAGCAGGCACATGATATATCGCAGGAAGAAGCACGGCGACGGAGCGGGGGCTGACGAATCCAGTCGTGACGATATAAAACGCCGGGTTCGCACCGGAGGTGAGGAAAACACTGGTGAGCCGAGATTATGAGGAAATTAACACTAGCTACCACTCAAGATGCTCGGGAAAACCCACGTCAGTTTACCACCGTGACAGGTTAACGGACTGGCATTTGTTCTGAATATCTGCTGAGAAAACGTGACTCCTCAGGGGACAAAAATTTCAGATTGTTCAGAGTTCAGAGTTGAGCGTGTAGTTTGGGGTACAGAGACGGCGTTTTCTCGTTCAAACCGGTCAGTCAGTGGCACGTTTTCTTGTTCGTTCTTCTAGATTATGGTGCTAGACGTCAAACCCTGGAATCTCTCGCTGCGGCTCACCTGATACTGTATGTAGAAAAAACTAGATTTTAAATCTACACAACTTTATTTGCACTGTTAGTGTTTTCGCGAAACTCAAGAGGGCAAACCTGAAGCAAAAAAAAGGGAAAAAAATGCAAATTCAGTCCAAGTTTTCCACCCTGCAAACATCCTCATCATCTCTGTAGACGTGACCGCTGAAGCTTTTTGTTTTTGTTGAACACACTGTAGTGAAGGATGGACGTTCAGAGTCGTCCGGCTTGTTATATTTTCGATGGCTCGTTGTGGATATTAATTTTTGTTTAGTTCTGAAGGAGTTGGCGCTCTTGCGTAGGCGTGTGGTGGTTTGGATTTTGGCCTCTTGTTCTCGCATCAGGAGGATTTTGATTGAACGTGTGCTTGAATACGAGTATGGAAAGTGAGACGATTGTTGTACAGAATATTTTACTAAAACTAAACCGATGAAGGTTAAATGACGAGTGAGGTTTGTTTTTTTTTGTTTTTCAGGAATGTAGTTCGCCACGTTGGACTGTGAAAGATTTGGTTGGGAGTCCCGTCGGGAGCGCACATGAACGTTGTTGAACCAAACATCCTTTTAAAAAATGTAACAAAGCGTTAACAGGCGGGTTTACAGCAGGAACGCGATCAGGGGAGTCTGAAACTGTCGTGTAAAATCCATCCTCGGGGTGAAGACGTTCATCTTTCCTCACGTTGTTTTTTGTAGGCACGCTCCTTCATTGGTTTCTTCTAAAAAAAAAAAGAAAAAGAAGATTGACCAGAGCACACGGCCCGTCTTTCTGCTTCATTGTCATGTTTTTTGGAATAAATTACACCTGACAGGAGTTCAATGTAAAGCACAGAGTCAAAGGAAAAACATCCTTTCCTCACCTTGTGCTGACACGGATTAGCGACCACACAAATTCAGGCGTAACGAGACGTAATCGAGCGGCATTTCATGATGTGAATCCTTCGTCGGATTGAAGTACCGAGAATTTAGACGCAGGGAGGAAACCTGTTGATCAGACTTTTGTTTATTTAAGCTTTCGGGTTGGGAGGTCTGTCTACTGTAGCAGCCACTTTGGCAGATAACCAGCCGAGTCTTGGATGTTTTACTGTATTCTAAAAGATGTAAGCGACTTGTGTCGCCGAGTTTTGTTGGATAAAACCGTCAAAAGTTTGTTTTCTAGGACCGAACAGACTTGAGGTGAGTTTCCCTCCTTGCTCATCATCGGCCGTGTGCTCGGGTTAATCTTTTTTTTTTTTTAAAAAGTTGTCACTTCAGATGCAAAACACACCCTTATATTAAATAAACCCCTCTGTACTATACACAAACCTTCACCACGTGGGACCTCGCATGTCTCGCCAATGTCTTCCTGCAACAAGAAGCATTCTGCGTAATCCCACTAAGAGAAAAAAACAGGATCTGGAGAAGGGAAAGCTTCATTTAACAAAAAAAAACAAAACTAAAGCCTGTACTCCTGCTCATAGCTGCTTTTGATTTGGACGCTAAATCTTGAGTTTGTTAAAAAAATATTTTTTTTGAAGGACTGAGATGCACTTGGATGGGTCTAATTTTTTTTTTTTCTCATTGGTGGAAATGGTAAAAGAGAAAATGCACCATATCCACTTATTTATAAACCAATGCTGTTTATTCCATGAGAAATATCGTTAAGTTTTCTTTTTTGTTGTTTTTTATTTTAGGGAGAAGAAGAAAAAAAATAGAGATGCATCAAGGTCTCTACGTATACGCAAAATGTAAAAAAAAATAATTTCCATCCAGTGTTTGAGAAACTTGAATTTTATTTAAACTTGAAAAATGACTTTGCCTTAACTTTTATACAAGACAAGCATAGTTTATTTCTTTTCAGAAAAAAAAAAGAAAAATATCCCCGAAACGTTAACGAAGCGTGACACGTGGAAAATATTTAGTCGTACCGGACGTCACAAGTCTTACCGGAGAGACGGAGAGAGTTCAAATCTAGCAGCGTTTTTCTTTCTTTATCCCTTTTGGGGTTTTTTTAAACTGTACGAAAAAGAATCATTTTGATTGTTTTTGTTTCTTGTTTAATAGTTTCAGGTTGTTGTTTTTTCTTTTTTGTTTTTTTTGGGGAAAAATATAAACCTTGTAAATGCAAAACTAGTCAATACTGTATTAAATTTGTGCACTTTGAAGTGTGTGCTTTGCTTGTACAGTTGTAAATACTCAGAAAAATATAAGAGGTACCTTAAAATGATTATAAAAAATATATTGATCTTGTTGAACTATTAATGTCGCTATCGAGCTGGATGTAGGATATAAAAAAAAAAACTTAATGTCGTGCTTTTGGAAATATTTTTCTTTAACTTTTTTTTAATTATTATTTTTAGTTTTTTTTTTTTTTTCGGTGTGCGGAGTTTGAATTCTGCTCCACTCTGCAGCGTGGGCAGGTTGTCTGATTGTAAATTTTTGTTTGCTTTTGTTGTCTTTCATTCCATTTTCCATACCTGTGTGGTTGGTTGGTTGCACCTGGGTGTGTACAGGTGCGTACCCCGCCCTCCTCCTCCTCACTGTGCACTAATTGGGGAAAGAAAAAAAAAAAAAAAGCCCGTGGTACTGACAAGCATCTTATTAATGAACCTCACAAAGCTGCGTGTCCACCGACATCCTCTTTAAAAGCTCTGGCTTCGATTTTATTTTACTGTTCAACTGGAAATTTTTCATTTTTCCAGATAATTTTGCTTTTTTCTTATTTTTGTGGCAAGGTTCTCGAAGTTTGAACGCTGACGCTGTTTAGCAAAACAAAAACAAAAAAAGAAGCACTACATGGCTGATTTTTAGTCATCATCGTGCAACAGCAGCAGCCACTGATGCAAGGTATTTTTTGACATCTTTAAATATTACTGTTATAATACCAAGAAAATGAATAGATGTAACTTAAATGCTACAGTAAAGAGTATTAATGTAATAATTTCAGGGGGGAAAGTAGCCTCGTGTAGACCGTGACACTAATACTCGATATATACCGTGATGATTATGACATGTTCATACATATGCAACTCAACAGTATATAATCAAACTGCATTGTGTCCACATGAGGTGGACAGCATGACTAGACAATATGTAATGTTAAATAATATTAGTAATAGGACAATAGAGAGCTGAAGTTCTGCCTCTTTTTAAGAAAAACCTCGGCGCGATGATGTATTTCGTCATCGAGGGTTTCTTTTATCGGTTGTGCTGAAACGTAATTTGTGTTTTTCTGTCCATGTTCACGGATACATGAGAATATTTTACTGGACTGGGTGAGCACTGAAGGCGTAGTTAAATATTTTTAGTACCGCTCTCATGTCTTTATATATAGCTGGAGTCCGGGTGTGTTTAGCCTGGCTTAGCACAAAGACAGGAAACGGGGGGAACCGACCAACACAAGAGCACGTATCTTGTCTGCTTAAAACACAAAAATTAAAATGATAATTGGTGGGGTTTTTTTGATATACTGACGTCTTTGTGAAGCGGTCACTGCACCTGGCTGTTCGCCAAGAAATAGTTCCACCACATAACTCTAAAATCATAAATTGTTTATGTTACATTAACTAATTAGAAATGACAAGATACATGTTTATTATTGAGCTTTAGAGGTGCTGGTAAACATCTATCTTTGGGCGGAGCCAGGCTAGCGGTTTCTACCAGTTTCCAGTCTTTATGCTAAGCTAAGCTAACCGCATCCCGCTCTGTACTAAATGCACACGAGTGGTGTCGATCTTCACGTGTAACTCAGAGTCTTAATACAAGATAAAAGTAATTCTGTTGGCATACAACAGCTAGATGTAGGGTCGAATTTGTCTTGTAAATTTTGGCACTCAGTTTTTGATACGACACAGTTCGGTCGGTACTAAAAAGGTTTTGTGGTTCGATTCCCATCCCTAATTGTGAACTTTGATAGTGTATTTATGGCTAAGACTTATGGGAGATGTAGTTGTTAAATGCTAGTAAATTTTGAGTTTATCTTAATTGAAATGCGTTGGGTTCCTTCCTTGTATGCAAGGCTGTCTAAATTACGTTGATGTTTAATCGGTGTTGGGATTCTCTCTCCTCTAGTTCGTGTTGATTGAGTCTCCTTTTATTTTTTCGGAAACACTTTTACGATGTTCAGGATTTGTTTCTATTATGGACAGAAAACCACCGAAATTCGTGTTACAAACCGATAAAAGAAAACATCTTTGACAAAATACAACCGAAAGCCCAGAGGAACAAAATCGGGCAGGACTTCTCTCTGTATTGCTGCGACGTATCGGCACGCTGGTGTCGGTGTGACCTTGCCTTTTTCGATATAAGCTGCACCTCCTCGAGCCTCCAGCTTTAAAAAGAGCGATGCCCGATGGACACGTGCAGGTTTTGTCTTCATACACGCCGTGCTTCGAGGCGATCTGACGCGTGACTCCGATGGACGATATCAAAGCCGGAGCACAGCGAAGCTTGTACAGAACACGGCACTCGAGGTGGGAGATTATCAGGCAAGATTTTGGCGCCACCATTTCTTTAAGACGCTTTTTTTGTTTGGGGGAAATAAAGTGAAATGTTGTGTTTGTCGTTGCGAGTTAAAAGTTCTCCCACCCGAGTGTCGACGAGACATCCACTCAGCCAAAAATCGTTGAAATCTGCTCAGTGTTGTTGTGTCTTTAACCCTTATTTTTCCTTCTGATTTATCTGTTTGAAGGTTTCTTGTTCATGTTCTTCAGCTTTCATGACTTCCTCTCCTGAGAAATAAATGTACAAATACTTTTATTTCAGGCTTTTTTTTGTTTTGTTTGTTTTTTGGGGGGGAGTGTGGGAGAAAAGCTTCGGCTCAACTGGAATCACAGTTAAGTTTTTTTGTTGTTTGTTTTATTTGTACATGTGTTTCAGAGCGAGTTTTCTGGCACATAAAGTACATTAACATGCGCAGATTGAGGTGTCTGTTTAAAACCATTTGATCACATGTGGACTGCATTTTTGATGTGGCAAAGAAAACCAATAACTGTGCCATTATACAACTGTTGTTCTTTTGTCTCGACTGGGCAGTTTAACCTGTACATAGCTGAGCGCTTGCCATCTCGGGCTTTTTTTTTTTGTTTCTTTTCTTTTTTTAAGTTTTCGTGTTTTATTTTAAGATGTGATTTTCTTGTTACTGAAAGTCCATCAAAGACTTCTCACATCTGGAGAAATCTAACAATGTGACACCACTGACTGTAGGAGCGGTTCCCGTGCGTTGTAACTTTTGCGGTCGATCCACCGCCGTCGAGGTCGAGGCATGTTTTGACCTCCAGAACTTTTTGAGACGTGAACACAGACGCTGATTACAAACTATGGGCATCCCTGAACTGTGAATGTGTGCATGTGTGGAATAAAATAAAATGTACCACCCAGAAATCCAGACCGACAGCGATAAGGTGACTCTGAAGTGCGACTGGATGGTACCACTTTTTTTTCCTGAAGGGATCTCTCATTTTCGGCGGCGAAGCCGGCCGCAAAGTTCTGCACGCCTTCTCCTGTATCGCCGGCATTAACGCAAAAAAGGAGGAACGCCTCCTTTTCTCATGGACTTCTACACGGAGCGTCACACCTCATATCAGCCTGTCGGTCGCCTCAGCTCTCAGTCGCCTCCTTCCTGTTTGTTCGCCCTGATTTTGACAGTGCCATTGTTCGTTTGTTTGTTTTCCTCGAGGGTTGCATCTTGTCGTAAAAATGGAACGCCCCCCACCCCTCCTCCTCCTCCTCCTCCTCGTTCTCCTTGTGTTTCTTTTTTTATTTTCAAAGATATAATAACGAATGCACACCAACTGACTGGAACAAGACTCGATCTCTTTATCAACTCACTGTGGTTTAACTTCATTAACACTCTCACCATGCTACGCTAACAGCTGTGGACAATCGATGACTCCATCGCGTTGTTGGGGTTTGGACAGATAATTTTGCCTAACGACACCTTTAACAGATGTGGAATGGAGGTTGCGTTCAAGAGGGCTTCTTCTTTTTTTTTTCTTTTTTTTTGGGGGGGGTCTATTCTTCCATCGAGACTGGAATCAAGCGTACATGTCAGCTATAGATAATTTAAGTTACTCTGTGTCATGATGTAAAACTGTCTAATTTGGAGAAAAAAAATGTAGCTTACTGAAAAATAAAGATTTAGGCACTGTTGAGGAGCCACTGTGTGTTTTTTTTGTTTGTCTGTTTTTATGAGCAGCTGAAACAATCTCTTTATAGAAGTTTATTTATACATGATTACATATTTAAATCACAATAGATAAGACATTCTCCAAGCTTCATGTCTTATTAATCCCCTTCATCATTCCTCTTGTCATGTTTTTCAAGCTAAAGGTTCAAATTGAGTTTAAAGGTCCAGTGTGTAGAATTTTAGTTGTATCTAGTGGACTAATCGCTGCATTGCAATCTCCTCATGTCACCCTCACCTTCCTAGTGTAAAGGAGAAACAAACACTTTAAGGACTCTGTTTAGAGTCGGTATTTAGTTTGTCTGTTCTGGGATACTGTAGAAAATACGGTGTTTCAATATGGCGGCCTCCATGAAAGCAGACCCGCTCCTTCTGTAGATATAAAAGGAGAATTTTTAAGTAACAAAAAGACAAAGATTGTTATTTTAAGGTGATTATACATGCATGAAAACATAGTTATGAGTATTATATTCCTTATTCTGAAAATAAAGGCCTCAAATCTTACACACTGTACCTTTAATATGTGCAAATGCTTTAAAGGGCCGGTGTGTTGAAGTTACAGATTGCAACCAACCTCATCCTCTTCAAAGCGTGAGGGAGAAACTACGGACTCTGGGCTACCGTAGGGATAAGATGTCGGACTCCGTGGCAGATATATGGATATTTGTACATTACAAAGGCTCACGCTAAGGTAAACGAAGGCAACCGTTCTTATTTTCAGGTGATTATACACTAATGAAAACAGAGTTATGAATGCTACATTCATTTCTGCCAATAAATCCTCCTGAATCTGAACACACAGGCCGTTTGAATGAATGTAACCGACAGATATGAATTACAAAACAAGAAACTGTAAAGAAAATATCATAAAATATATTTAGAAATGAGAAATGCATGGAGGTTTTAATTTTTTAATTTTTTATTTAAATTTATTTTTAAAAAACTTTTTTTATTGTTTATATTTATTCATCTGGCTATTATCTGGGATATTAGAAATGCCTTCAGAACAGAAGTAATTTAATTAATCAATATATAATCGATATTTTCTTCAGTTTCAAGTCCCACATTTAAAAAATGTAACGGTTATTTCATGAATGCGCATGCTCAGTCTCAAGCACAACATCTTAGCCAATCCCCTGTGAGCAACAGCACAGTCTAATTTGCATACGGCGCATACAAAAGGAGCCGGTCCGGCGACGTAGAAGTTGTTGTTTAATCTCAATCCGAGTAAAGATGCCAGAACCAGCCAAAGCCCCCAAGAAAGGCTCAAAGAAAGCCGTGTCTAAGGCCACCAAGACCGGCAAGAAGAAGAGGAAGACCAGGAGGGAGAGCTACGCCATCTATGTGTACAAGGTCCTGAAGCAGGTCCACCCCGACACCGGTATCTCCTCCAAGGCCATGCTGATCATGAACTCCTTCGTGAGCGACATCTTCGAGCGCATCGCCGGTGAGTCCTCCCGGCTGGCTCACTACAACAAGCGCTCCACCATCACCTCCAGGGAGATCCAGACCGCCGTCCGCCTGCTGCTGCCCGGAGAGCTGGCTAAACACGCCGTGTCCGAGGGCACCAAGGCCGTGACCAAGTACACCAGCTCCAAGTAAACCCGCTGTTAACCAGCAACACAAAGGCTCTTTTAAGAGCCACACATAGCTTCGACTAAGAGCTCTCATTCCTGTTTAATTTAATGCAGTATGTTTGTCTCTTTGTGTCGTCATGGTGGAAGAAGTATTCAGACTGTTTTCAAAGTAGTCTGTGTCTGTTGGGTTAATTTTATAGCTGGGTGGTTTGAGTCCAGCAGTTCCCAGAGATCTCTTTACTGTCACTGAGTATACTAAGCTAAATGTTCCTTAATGTATAACAGACCAACTAATTACCCCAAAACATGAAACATAAATTTGTTTCAAATAAGACTTTTGTGTCTGTATACTCAATGGTGGAAGTATTCAGCTCTTTCCTGAAGTACTAATACTACAATGAGTCCAAGTGAATGTTTAAGACTTGAAGTATCAGCAAAGTAAACTTTAATTCTGCACAACATGGTCTCTTTGATCTATATATGACTTTAGATTAATGCTTCCCCCTGTAGGAGATTAAATTAACTTCTACATGGAAGCCCTAAGTAGTCATACACTGATTTTCCTCCAAACTATCCTACTTTTATAACACCAGGAACGGTGTGACGGAAATCTGAGGCCCAACAAATCTGATTCATCTTAACTCTATATCTTGAGAAAACACATGAAATTAACTCATCATGAAAAGAATGGAGATAAAAATGTATGACTGTTAAGGGCTTCCATACTTTTACATGCATGTTATGTTATTTAAAGGAGGTACGGGCCTCCAGGCTTTCCATCCCAGGTTACTCATGAAATCTTTATCTTTCTTTATTAATAAGAACATAGGTTTACTTTTATTTCGTCAGTCTCACATCAAATGATCATAAAGAATGAAATGAAGCTTCACAAAGATACAGTGCTGTTTAAAGATGTCAGTTAAACAGTTTTGAACTGTTGGCTGTTATGCTATATTAATAAAAACTGAATATTTGTATTCTGTGCATCTTACTTTTCACAAAATTTATCTGTCATATCGCCTTCATGTGTGTTTGTTTATGAAATCTACACGTTTAACTTACAATGTTATATACATATATACTGTACATGTAAGTTAAGGAAGCAGCCATGCATTCATACATTTTATTTCCTCCATTTTCTCACGATAACGGATTAATTTAATTTGTTTTCTCGAGCTCTCGGGTAATTTATGTCATCATGGTGAACCAAAGTTTCGTCATGCTGAGAGATCTCAAGAAAACAAATTAAATTAACTCGTTATCACAAGAATACAGAGGAAATGTATGTATGTATGACGCCTTAGGGCTTCCATAGTAAGTTCCTTATAATGACAAATTAAAAATGATTCATACAGTTCATCAGTAAAAAACAAAATAATCAACAATCAAACACCAAGTTAAAGAAGAGAAGATAAATTATATATAAATGTGATTTTTATAAAAGAAGTTATAAATATAAAGTTTAATTATTAAAGAAAGATCTAAATGTTAGTATTTCTAAAACGTGCTCTTATTTTGGTAGGTAACTCCCGCTGTGAAAGAGCGGTTATTTTGAATTTTCTTCTCCAATAGGCGATGAGCTACAAC
This sequence comes from Argyrosomus regius, assembly GCA_946959425.1. Taxonomy (NCBI): domain Eukaryota; kingdom Metazoa; phylum Chordata; class Actinopteri; family Sciaenidae; genus Argyrosomus; species Argyrosomus regius. The sequence continues at coordinate 25,491,542 of OX336892.1, read as the reverse complement.
GCGCGTGCTTCTCAGCCTGGACCAATCAGCGCCGGCGTCACTCCGGCGGCTCCTTCATAAGCCGCAGTTCGCGGGTCAAACGGCATTCGTTCTTTGATCTGCGGACACAGAGAAGACAGAGGAGCGACCATGGCCAGGACCAAGCAGACCGCCCGTAAATCCACCGGAGGAAAAGCGCCCAGGAAGCAGCTGGCGACCAAAGCTGCCCGTAAGAGCGCCCCCGCTACCGGCGGCGTGAAGAAGCCTCACCGTTACAGGCCAGGTACCGTGGCTCTCAGAGAGATCCGCCGCTACCAGAAGTCAACCGAGCTGCTGATCCGTAAGCTGCCCTTCCAGCGCCTGGTGAGGGAGATCGCTCAGGACTTCAAGACCGACCTGCGCTTCCAGAGCTCCGCTGTGATGGCTCTGCAGGAGGCCAGCGAGGCTTACCTGGTCGGCCTGTTCGAGGACACCAATCTGTGCGCCATCCACGCCAAGAGAGTCACCATCATGCCCAAAGACATCCAGCTGGCCCGCCGTATCCGCGGAGAGAGGGCTTAAACAGACCGAGACCTGTGACAACAACACAACGGCTCTTTTAAGAGCCACATACATGAACCAAGAGCAACAAGTCCTGAAACACAGATCATTTCGTTTCCAATGATTTAAAGTGCACACGTTTTATACCTCGAATTTCAGAATACAATACATGTTATAGATAATATTACACAACTATTACTCACATGGATGGTGAGCATACAGATGTATATAAAAAGTGACTCAGACAGACTGTCATTCACAATGTACATTTGAGCGAGATTTCGTTGCAAGACTCCGAATAAAACAGAAGACAAGTTAAAAACAGTAAATATAAAGTATATGCAATATAAAAAATGTAACTTCTTTACAGAAATGTTGCAGCTAACAGAAAATTATGTCGCAGCAGGATGTATAACAGTCTGAAGTGACAGTTTCTCAGTGCAATAGAGTTCACAGTGTCCAAGTAAAGTGACTAGTGTCATGTATGGGAGGGGTTATTGGGAGTTTAACGGTCTTGGTGGATGAAGCTGTTCTGCTTTGATGCTGCTGAACCTCTTATCAGAGGGCAGCAGGGAGAACAGTCCATGGTGGAGGTGGGAGGAGGTCAGGCAGCGTCTGCGGGCAGTGTATCGTGGATGGCAGGAAGTGCTGTCACCACTCTCTCTACACATTTCCAGTCTGAGGCGTTGCAGGCCTCAAACCAGACAGATGCTGCTGCAGACGCTGCTGTGCTCTCTTCAGGAGGGCAGAGGGTGACACAGGCTGGGATGCTCTGTGTAACCGGTGTGTGTCTGAGGAGTTATCCCATGCCAGAGATTCTTCATTTCTTAACTGCCAGTTTCATACAAGTCACCGTCAACATGACTCTGAACTCTCTGATATAAATAAATAATTCCATATACTCAAGGCTAACCAACTCAAAATACTAACATATATCAGACTAATATAACTCGTAACTACACTCGCTCATATATTAACACATACATTTCTGCTTAAACTCATCAAATACAGTTATAACATACTGAAACCTCTTTCACTCTTCACCGCGGTGTTCACAAGATGGCGCTGTGTTAGCAACTGACCAGAAATATGGAAACTAGCTTAAATATCAAATTTTAGTATTTTAAACTTTACGGTGTAACTAGAGATGGTAAAACGGCATATTATAAGACGCTCCGAACCAACGGCTGAACCGTCAAAGCAATGTCATTACATTAAACCCACAACATTACGGACTACATTTAAATAAGGTCTAAATCCAAACTAGATTAAAAATATGGGTTTGGCAGGACCTGTGGACCGTTAAAGAGAAGAGCAGCAGTTAGCACGTAGCTACAGTCCGCCTAGTTTCTAGTGATGTGTCGGTCGTGAACGATTCGTTCAATATGAACTAATCTTTTATATGACTCGGGAGTAATGAGTCGTCTCAGTGAGTGATTCGTTCATTTTCGTGCAGTACCTTCCCTCGCCACATGGCAGCTACATAAGATCAGTCAGCAGGACAGGAAACAGAAATGATTAGTTCACGACTCACTCAACTGTGCGTCTGTCCTCAGGTCCTTGTTCATTTGTCATGTGACAGGCAGCTCACCCTGAACCGTTCGCGTTGTTGATTTTCATATGGTTTGAATTGCTTGTGGCATTTTGTTTATTATGCTTTGTCAGCTGAAGCAAACCATGTTGCCTTCAGTGTTTGAAAACCGCGGTATTTTTTAACAACGCCCACAAGACGGCTACAGCGCCACCCGCTGTACAAAATGAAGTGACTCAAAAGATTCATTTACTGTCGGAGTGTGAGATCCGAGTCAGTAAAAAGAGTTGAACTTCCCAACAATACTAGTTTCACAGCAGAGCCATTCGAGTGCCATCTCCTGCATTATAAACTCAAGTTAATACGCCACGGCCCGACTGGCGTGGTGGCTCGGTCTGCCTCAACGCTGCTCGCAGCTTTAATTATTCTTTCTCATAGAACTTTACGTCACATTTCGACTGCCTCAGCATGGACATTATGTGATTTTTACTTGGCACATTCGACGTGCCTGGTGAAAAATTTCATATTCTAAGTGCACTAACGCAGTCTTCCACTGGACTTAACGAATTTTATTTGTACATAAACAAATTAAAACGTAGGATTTGGCTCTTTATTCAGAGTGTGTGGCTCTGAAAAGAGCCTTTGTTTTGGTTGTCAGGTCTGGGTCTTTACTTCTTGGCCGCTTTCTCGGTCTTCTTAGGCAGCAGGACCGCCTGGATGTTGGGCAGCACGCCGCCCTGAGCGATAGTCACTCGGCCCAGCAGCTTGTTCAGCTCCTCGTCATTGCGGACGGCCAGCTGGAGGTGGCGGGGGATGATTCTGGTCTTCTTGTTGTCGCGGGCAGCGTTCCCGGCCAGCTCCAAGATCTCAGCGGTCAGATACTCCAGTACCGCCGCTAAATACACCGGAGCTCCGGCACCGACACGCTCACCATAGTTGCCTTTCCTCAGCAGCCTGTGGACTCGGCCAACGGGGAACTGAAGTCCAGCCCTGGAGGAACGAGTCTTGGCCTTTGCTCTAACTTTACCGGCTCCCTTTCCGCGTCCAGACATCTTTAATCTTCGGTTTGTTCGACAGATTGTAGCTGAACGTGTTGTGACACCGCGCTTATATATCAACGAGCTGCTCCTTCATTGGCTACAGTGAACGTTAGTACGAGCGTCCAATCAGAAGAGAGCACACCAAATTCCTGTATTAACGGCACGGCTTCCGCCTGGCGCGACACTGGACTTTCAAAATAAAATTAGAATCAGCTTTTTCAGAGTAAATATTTATTTAAAAAAAGCTCCAACAACATAAAACAAAGTACCTCATGACTATAATCAATTATTAATTTATTTATCTATACTTTTCCCATTAATGTTTTTATTAAAGGTATTTCAAAAATCAGAGACCTTTCACGTCATTACTTTTTCGTCTAAAAATATAAACACAAACAGTAAAAGATAGGGGAAAGTACAAAGCAAAATAAAATATAATAATAATAATTATGATGATGATGATGATGATGATAATAATGATGAAAATAATAATAATAATACATAAAATAAAACAAATTTAAAAAACACAATAAAAGCAGATCGGACCAACACTGCCCTGCATGTTTTATATGTTTCCTCCTCCACCACACCTGATTCAAATGATCAGCTCGTCATCAAGCTCTGAAGTGGCCTTATATCGAGTCACTCATTGGAATCAGGTGTGTTGGAGCAGGAAACACAGGATCACCCAATGAAAATAATGAAACATGGTGACACTCTGAGCAGACGGTTGTGAATGTTAAAAACCTCACAGAAGATCAGCATGGACAGTCGGGTGTTTTTGTACCATGCTCTGAAGACATGACAAAGAAACCCATCGCTCTACACAGGTGAGAGTTGTGCATGCATGAACATGAGCAAACAACAGTTTGTTTGACCAGAATCTCAGCTATGTACAAGAAAACAATCAATCATCTCCTTATTGATTATGATCACAATAATTACAGTTTTATAACACCTCATTTGTACACCAAAACCCAACATAGACCCAAATTACTAAATAAGTGAAAAAGAGACAACAACATATATCAGTACAATTATTTAACAATCATTGAAATGACAGAGAAGTTTATATTTTCATGCAGAGAAATGTCAGTTCAGTTAAACTAAAGTCATCATGAGCAGTGATAGCCTCCATGGCTAAACAGACACAGGAAGGAGCTCCACCTAAAGAAACTCAAACATTTACACAACAACCAATGAGAAGAGGGCAAAGTACCGCCCATAATGTTTGATTGACAGGTGAAGAAATGTCACAAGAATCAAAACACAGAATTTAACCCTTAAATGACTTCTGTCTATTTCAGTTTACACAACTCTGCAGTGACTCCATAAGAATAGTAAAACCGAAGTCCAGCATAGAGAGGCTGAGTGAACGTGGTCTGGACTCTGTGGAGGAGAGTCATGGTTTCAGAGACGCTGTAGAAGGACAGAATACCTGCACTGTGATCCAGGTACACTCCAACTCTGGAGGACCGAGGACCTGAGACAGGAGATTGGACATTGTTGTGACAAAATGTGTAACTGTTTTTGTTACAGTCTAACATCCAAGATTTGTCATTGTATCCAAATCCACATTCATCTGAGCTCTCTGCTCTGCTGATATTCTTGTATGCGACTGCTACATGAACTCCTCCTCCTCTCCACTCCACCTCCCAGTAACAACGTCCAGTCAGACTCTCTGTGCTCAGGACCTGATAATATACAGTGAATCTGTCTGGGTGACTAGAATAAGACTGTTTTTTTCTCATTACTGTTGCTTTTCTGTTCCCCTCAGATAATAACAGATATGTCTGTGCTGTGTTTGGATCCAGTGTGAGTTCACATGAATATTTTAGGAAATCAGCTCTGGTCTTTGGCTCTGGTTGTGACAGTAAAACATCAACTTCAGTCACTGTCAGTGAGATGTTTGTCCATTTCTCTCTCAGAACGTCCTGTAGTTCATCTCTGAGCTCTGACACAGCTGCTGTCACATCCTCAAAGTACCTCAGAGGACGGATATTGATGCTGGATGAGTCTGTAGATTTGCTGAGTCGTGACAGTGAGGGGTAGTTTTGGAGAAACTGGTTGTGGTCCTCTGTGTGTGAGAGTTCCTTCAGCTGAGCGTCTTTCTTCTTCAGCTCAGTGATCTCCTGCTCCAGCTTCTCCTGAAGATCTTTAACTCGACTCACTTCAGTTTCCTGCTGGGATCTGACCTGCTGCTTCACATCAGACCTTCTTTTCTCCATGAGACGGATCAGCTCAGTGAAGATCTTCTCACTGTCCTCCACTGCTTTATCAGCAGAGCGATTGATAGCCTCCACCTCCTGTTGAAGCTCCTTCACATCTTTCTCTCTGTCCTGGATTCTCTGCTGGATGTTTTGTCGACTCACCTCGAGCTCTCTCTGCCTCTCAGTCCTTTCTGCTGCAGCTGAGACTGTGTCGTGGCCTTTATGTTCATCCACAGAGCAGAGATAACAGATACACTGCTGATCAGTACGGCAGAACATCTTCATCACCTCATCATGACGAGAGCAGATGTTCTCCTGGAGCTTCTTGGAGGGCTCCACCAGCTTGTGTTTCTTTAATGGAGCTACATCATGATGAGGCTGAAGGTGTTTCTCACAGTAAGAGGCCAGACAGACCAGACAGGACTTGAAGGCTTTCAGTTTTCTCCCAGTGCAGAAATCACAGGCCACATCTTCAGGTCCAGCATAGCAGTGGTCATCAGGAGCAGCTTGGAGTCCAGTCTTCTTCAGTTCCTCCACTAAAGCTGCAAACATGGTGTTTTTCACCAGGACAGGCCTCGGTGTGAAGGTCTGCCTACACTGAGGGCAGCTGTGGATTTTCTTCTCATACTCTCCATCCCAGAAGTTTTGAATACAGTTCATGCAGTAGCTGTGTCCACAGGGAATAGTCACCGGATCCTTCAGTAGATCCAGACAGATCGAACAAGAAATAGTTTCCCGGTCCAGCTGAACTCCTTTCTGCGCCATTTCAGCTCTCTGTGACAACGACTGTCTGAGTTTGACTTCCTCAGAAATGAAACTAGTCTGAGCTCTGATCTAAACAACATGTGTCTCTGCAGTGAACGGGGCCTGACGTGTTGGTTACACCCATCTTCAAACTGGAGATCTGAAGGGGAGGGAACATGGAAATATGTGGACAGAGTGGAGCTCGCTGTGTTTGAGATCAGGAAGAAGAGGGAGGGGTTATCAAGCTTTGGTTCAGTCCAGGAAGAGGAGCGCTTTGAGAGAGATACTGTGTGTTAACACTTGTTTACAATAGAGCTCATTGAAAAACACTGATCACTTCAACTTTGAGGAGGTAAACTCAAGTTTTCAACATTACTGAGTTATCCTGAAATTAAATTTAATCAAACTTTTTACTGATTACAATAATTCAAACACAACACATGAAGGACAGAGACATTAATCACTGCTGTAAAGGTGATAAAACTCCGATAATGTCACTAAATATAATGAAACAATATTAATTGACAGTATTTTTGAGTAAAACAGGTTGAATTCAGAATTTAATTTTAAAATGTATTTTTATGTCAGATGCATTTAAACAAATAAATCAAATGAGTGAATTAGTTGTTGAACTCCCACAGGACTTGAACGCACCACATCATTTCACTCTGCAGTTAAGTTGGTGACATGTCTGTATGAACGTAACATCTGATTTTCTTCATGTACTTCTAACTAAATCAGATCATATGTTCTGTCTCATGTCGAAGGGTCCAGGTCATTGTCAGTAGCAGGACAGCGGCTGCATTCAGGACACTTGTTGTATTCACGTCAGTATCTATGTCTGTGTTGTGATAGATAAGATGTGCATACACTTTTCAGGTTAATGATCTTTGACTTTACACAGTTCTAGACCTGTGTTGTAGATTTCATGATGTCTTTCCACTGAGCACCCCCCAATGTTAAGTTCCCTTTACATTTAAAGTGAGCCAGCAGCAGTTGAAAGGGTTCATCCCAGCATCATGTGCAGAGACCACTGCCCTGCCCTTGGTCAATTTGAAACATTAATATTTACACAACTGAAAAAGTTTGTACTCAGCTTTAAAATCCTGGTCTAAAACATGCAGACAAAGTGAGCTGAGGAGCTTTAACCTCCACTACATCCCTGGTTATCAGGATGAAGGCGCCCTCCTGTGTCGTTCATCAGTTTTCACAGTTCACTTGTTAACCTGCTGTGATGTTCACTGCAGGAAGACATGGAAAGACTTCACTGAGACTCTGGCAGCTTCAAACAACATCAGTAAAGACAGATTTAAATCTATGTAATATCACACTATGTCAGTTTGTTCAACAGGAGTCACAGCCTGTAACACTGATGCTGCATTCAGGTCACATGGGAAAGATGGGAGAGAAGAGTTTCCACTTTACAAATATGATTCACATCATCACATGTTAGTGTGACATTTTGTCCATCAGCTTTGTATGAGAGCCTGGAATGAAGACAAGAAGAAAAGACTTTGTTCATGTTTGTTTATTCATTCTGTAAACCTTCAGTTTGTTCACACATCCCATCAGTAAAGTCTGTTCAATGACTCTTGTTCAATGATTTCATGTACAGATTCACTTCATCCACACAATCAGTTTGTTTGACCAGAATCTCAGCTATGTACAAGAAAACAATCAATCATCTCCTTATTGATCATGATCACAATAATTACAGTTTTATAACACCTCATTTGTACACCAAAACCCAACATAGACCCAAATTACTAAATAAGTGAAAAGAGACAACAACATATATCAGTACAATTATTTAACAATCATTGAAATGACAGAGAAGTTTATATTTTCATGCAGAGAAATGTCAGTTCAGGTAAACTAAAGTCATCATGAGCAGTGATAGCCTCCATGGCTAAACAGACACAGGAAGGAGCTCCACCTAAAGAAACTCAAACATTTACACAACAACCAATGAGAAGAGGGCAAAGTACCGCCCATAATGTTTGATTGACAGGTGAAGAAATGTCACAACAAGTAAAACACAGAATTTAACCCTTAAATGACTTCTGTCTATTTCAGGTTACTCAACACTGCAATGTCATAGGAGTAATAAATCCAAAGTCCAGCATGGAGAGGCCGAGTGAACGTGGTCTGGACTCTGTAGAGGAGAGTCATGGTTTCAGAGACGCTGTAGAAGGACAGAATACCTGCACTGTGATCCAGGTACACTCCAACTTTGAAGGACGGAGTACCTGTGAAAGGAGTTTCGACATTGTTGTACCAAAAATTATAATGGGTTATGTTACAATATAATGCCCAAGACTTGTCATTGAATCCAAATTTACGTTGATTCGGGTTCTCCACGCTGCTGATATCACTGTAGGCAACTGCAAGACAAATTCCTCCATCACTCCACTCCACTTCCCAGTAACAACGTCCAGTCAGACTCTCTGTGCTAAGGACCTGTTCTGCGTTTAGATCTAGTGTGAGTTCACATGAATATTTTAGGAAATCAGCTCTGGTCTTTGGCTCTGGTTGTGGAAGTGAAACATCGACTTTAGTCACTGTCAGTGAGATGTTTGTCCCTTTCTCTCTCAGAGCGTCCTGTAGTTTATCTCTGAGCTCTGACACAGCTGCTGTCACATCCTCAAAGTACCTCAGAGGACGGATATTGATGCTGGATGAGTCTGTAGATTTGCTGAGTCGTGACAGTGAGTGGTAGTTTTGGAGAAACTCATTGTGATCCTCTGTGTGTGAGAGTTCCTTCAGATCAGCGTCTTTCTTCTTCATCTCAGTGATCTCCTGCTCCAGCTTCTCCTGAAGATCTTTGACTCGACTCACTTCAGTTTCCTGCTGGGATCTGACCTGCTGCTTCACATCAGACCTTCTTTT